>OY744550.1:53638678-53798678 GCA_963556195.1 Sepiola atlantica
TTTATAGCAAAATATTTATACGCCCACTCATTAATATACCCCTACATTATGAAGTCGACTTGACTGATTAGTCGCTCGTCGAAGAGTCAAATATTTCCGAGCCTGAAGTTGTTTTATAGGAAAGCATAAATGACGACCGAGTGAAAATAAAATCTATTTACTTTATTGTATTACACAACCTTAGTTGCCATTACTCCCAGGTCCGCTCTGATCCGGAGTAGTAGCAGTACCTGTCAGGGCCTCCCATGAACCAATTGTATTTAAAAACTTATGTATGGTTTTGACACAAAATGTCTCAACAATGGTTAATGGGCCATAAAAGCCAACAATCAACTTACGATGCTATTTGGGTCATGAATTAATCCTTTGTACAGTCATCTTGGCTGGCCCATTTAGCGTAATGGTTAGTGTTCAGTAATAAGTTGGGAGACCAGGGTTCAATCCTCAGTCGAGTCATAACAAAGACTCAAAAAATGGTACTTGATGCCCCTTGCTAAACATCCAGCATTATATGGTGAAAATCAAGGGTTAGTGGAGCAATCCTGCAAAAGGAGTGATGCCCTCCCCTACATCTCGGTGTAGTAGCCAATGATACCGTTAACGTTTTGAGATGATAACTGTGAGGGGAGGGGGGCAATTATAACACTATTATTACCGGGCCATTTGGTATAATGGTCATTGTTTGTTAATGGGTCGAGAGATCAGGGTTCAATTCTTGGTCAAATCATACCAAAGACTCCAAAAAAAATAATACTTGATGCCTCCTTACTAAACCCTCAGCATTATAAGGTGAGGATCAAGGGTAAGTGGAGTACTCTTGGGAAACGAGTGGAACCCACCTTTACTACTTCGTGTAGTAGACAATGAAAGGGGAGCTTTCGGGTCGCCATCGATTATGGTCGACTACTTTTTTTTTTTTATTTTTTTTTTTTTTTTTAGTCTTTTTGTAAAAGCCAGGGGATATCATGTATCTGCACTCAAGCAGGGCTACCCGGCTTTGCCCAGGGGGGGGGGGCGATAAAAAAAAAATAGTGGTTTGTTTAACATCTTTATATAAAAACTTCAATATCTCTTCCTTTCTCTAGCCGTCTTTCTTTCCCTCGTCCCCATTATTTCCCCCCTTCCAACCCTCTCTTTCCCCCTTTTCCCATCTGATTCTTCTCTAAATGTTTAGAGACGCACCCCTGTTGTACCAAAATAACTAAAAGTTTAGAGACGCGCCCCTGTTGTACCATGGTAAGACTAGTTCATCCCAGTCGATCAGCCACGGCTGAGTAACTTGATTCAGTTAAGTGTTTTAATGTGGGGAAAATTCAACTCCCCCAAAAAGAGGGGTACTCTGGATTGGGGGACAAAAATTCAAATGGCCTCACTCTAGAAGGATTTCTCCTTCACTGACCGAGGATAGAAAAGATGAAGTGCAGCGTCACGACAGATACTACACTTTGCTCCTAACTAAAAGATACAAACTCTACAAATATAGTATAGATTTTGAGCTGGGTTTCTATCGAACACTCCAGATTAGAAGAAAACTTGGTCAACATTCAATTTAACGTGACTTATTAAGCAAACATGAAAAGTGGAAGTAAAATTTGTTTCGTTGTTTTTGATGGGCTAATAATGGTTTATAATAGAAATATAATTCATTAAAATCAAGTTAACCAAAAAGTTTATGACTATTAGAATATCCATTCCAAAAATTTGACTATCAAAAATACCTGTGGGGGGGGGGGGGTCATTGGTTGTGATTTAAAAAAATAATTTAATAAAAGGCATCAATTTCTTTTTAAAAAAGGGATCAGTTTCTTTTTAAAAAGGGATCAGTTTCTTTTTAGAAAGGGATCAGTTTCTTTTAAAAAAGGGGATCAATTTCTTTTAAAAAAGGGGATCAGTTTCTTTTTAAAAAAAGGGGATCAGTTTCTTTTAAAAAAAGGGATCAGTTTCTTTTAAAAAAAGGGATCAATTTCTTTTTTAAAAAGGGATCAATTTCTTTTAAAAAAGGCATCACTTTATTATTTTTTTTAAATTACTGAAAAACAGACACCCCCCCTCCCCTCATGTTTAAATTTTTCAAAATAATCAACTTGAAAATTTTTTATGTAATTACAAAGTTGTTATCGGAGATTCCCTGGAGAAGCGCAACTCAAGGTTACTGCCATGGAAGATGGGCATGGAGAGCAAAGGATTGAACATGAAACCAAAATTTCTTATCTTCGGTGTTGGTTTCGACCTCTTGCAGGAACGCTGGCATGTTTCCCTGCACTATCTATCGCAGCGACGTACATGCAAACTCCATTGAATGCTCTCCGTGCAAACTATGGGTCCACAGGAGGTGTAGTGTTCTAGCTGAGGGGTTGGTAGTTGAGCTGAATTATTTATGGATGTAAGTGGCACCCGATTGATGTTGAAACGACCTTCTACTATCTGGGCGATATGTTAATACTGGAGGTGGTGGTGGTGGTGGTTGCGAACGTGCTATCACTGTTTGCTGTTTTACTTGGGGAAGGTTCAGGAAGCTGTTTCCAGTCCTTACATCTAGGCACTGTTCTTTGAGGATTCCGAGCAAGGTCTTTTCGGCCTGTGTTCGCTCAGCTATGTCGTATGGTAGTGAGGGATAGTCCCCAAATACTTCTGACTTGCAACGGCTTCAGCACAATAGCCGTACCATGATCAGGTGTGTGTGTGTGTGTGTGCAGCAACTATCTAGTAAAAAGAATCCTTTCAGCTTTGCTCTATCAGAAGCTTTTTGGTATTGCTGGGATTTTGGATGCCATACGCGCTCAGCATCTAAAGTGGTTTCGCCATCTACATAGGGATGAGAGTTTTCTGCTTTCTAGCAGAATTCCGTTTTTTTTTGTTTTTTTGGGTTTTTTTTTTATATTTAGAAAAAGCGGTTTCCGCTTTAATCTGCTATTTTTTATTTATTTATTTATTTATTCATTTATTTTTAAGAGTGATTTCTAGAGCTTTACGACCTTGTCATTTAGCTGGATTACATGCGGGGTAGGGGGTTAGGGTAGGGGTTAGGAGGAGATAAACTGAAGTTAAAATATATCAGTTGATACTTTCAGTATGAAAAGAAAAAGTTATTGTAGATTAACACCCTTCATTAAATCACCTCCTCCACCGTCAAAAAATAAAAAAAAATGAGACTCTTCTTTTCTTTTTTTAGCCGATCATGTGGGAACACCTCAAAAAACTTGCCGGAAAGAAGAAAAAACAATTTTAGAATTTAAAGTGAGAGATCAATTTCGCACATGAATTTAATGTAATATGATCCGTCATTTCCAGGCCATTCTAGCATTTTTAGGCCATTAACCTTTTTTTTTTTTCTTTTTTTTTTTTTTTTTTGCTATGGGAAATAAATTATGTGCTTTTTTTCTGGAGGGGGTGTATATATTTTTTTTAGGCGATTATGTGTGGTTTTACAATGTTTTTTGTTTGGGGGCTTGCTCTTCGAACTTAGGGCTAAGGGAGTTTTTCAGGACGGGGGGGGGGGGTCACTCTAACTTAGGGTTAGTTGTAGGATTAAGGAAGTTTTTTTTAAGGGTGGACTTGCCATTCAGACTTAGGGTTAGTGATAGTTAAAAAAAAGGTTTTTTTAGAGTACCACTTGAACATAGGGTTAGTGGTAGCGTAAGTAATTGTTTTTTACTAAGGTTTCAGGATGACACCCCCCCCCCTCCAAAAAAAAAAAGGCACAGAATTTATCTCCCATAGCAAAAATTTTTTTGGATTAACTGTCCTAGAAATTGGGGATCATTTTAGGTTATTCCCCCCCCCCCCCCCCCACCCTTCGGGAAATTGGTGGTGGCTCGTGGCCCCAGGTTGGGAAATTCATCTTGATTTCAAGGGTTTTTTTTTTTTTGCCATTGGCCACTGGCATCTCTGATGTATAGCATGCCACCTCCTGCATCATCTCAAAAGTATGCATGTATATGTGTGGAAGACCTGATTTGAGTGCATATGAAGTGACTTGATTGCTTACAACATGGCTGCTACCAACCCTTTGGATCAGACCGCATGAAGAGCGTGCATAAGACGTTGCCCACCCCGGAGTCCAGAACACTTGCAACACCTTAAATACCAAAACTTGATGATAATGATGATTATTATCAATTTTAGAATTTAAAGTGAGAGATCAATTTCGCACATGAATTTAATGTAATATGATCCGTCATTTCCAGGCCATTAAATACCAAAACTTGATGATAATGATGATTATTAACTTGCAAAATGTAATACAATTACAAAGTTATAATTTAAATTGTTTTAAACTAGCTCTTGCTACCCGGTGTTGTCCGGGAGTCTTTTTTAATTATGCTGTCTTAAAAAAAACAAAAAATTTTTTTTACATAGGATTTTGAATGTTAAATTTAATTACTATGCTATTGTTTGGTTATTAATGGGAAAAAATTGTTACAAAACTATAACTATAATTTGTTATGGTAATGTTGTCGTAATCTCTATTTATAAAATTAGATAAACAGCTTCCAAAACTTTCAATCTTTTCATACATGAGGATTTTGTAAGAATTTTCAAACTAGTTTAAATGACTTTCGATCATGGCCATCCCTACTACAGGCCAGGCAATCGTGCAACTGGGGTCTTTTACTGGGGGCCATGTGAATTTTCTTAAATATTTGATATAGAAGTTGCAAACAAAGGTAAAATTCCTCCGTGAGATTAGTTTGATGTTTTATGTGTTTTACATACCAAATAATAAGAACCACAATGAGCTAATTGATAAATTTTATAATTGACAAATTCCTATAAATGAAGAGACAGTTAATTTTGAATAAACAAAGGCAAATGCATATTTCAATGAAGAATTTTTATTTCAATGTTGGATTTTTTTTAGAGATTTTGTACTTATGTCAAAAGATCATTACTTGTATATTGTGGTTAAAAAGAAAAAAAGGATCCGCACCAGTTGATGATATAGTTTGCAACTTCTATATCGAATATTTAAGAAAATTCACATGGCCCCCAGTAAAAGACCCCAGTTGCACGATTGCCTGGCCTGTAGTAGGGATGGCCATGCTTTCGATTCAACAATTTAAATGCTTTCAAATTCCTTTCAAATTTCAAATTTCAAAAAATAATTTTTTATCTTTCAACTATTGGCAAAAGATTAAAGTGGCTAATTTGTTTACAAAAAAACCGAAATACATTTCATAATTAAATTATTTCTGTAAAATCATTCTCCTTCGCTCTTTTGATTATTGTCAACTATATTTATTTATCGAATACAGAAGCAGGTATTAAGTCATACAAATTTGACATATAAAACGAGGAAAATAGTTTTTCTCTTAAGTTTTGTTTTATTTTATGTTATTGCATATATTCTTTTCAGTAAACAATTGATTACTAATATAAAATAAATTAATTGCGTATCAAAGTTATGTTGATGCAAGAAAGACACACTTGAAGTTGTCTCATAATTTTATTAAGATACAGATTTAAAAAAAAAAATTTTTTTTTTTTTTTTTCCCAGGTTGCTGAGAGAGCCTTGTATTTTTGGAACAATGAATACATCCTAAGCTTAATTAGTGAAAACGTGGCAATTATTCTCCCGATAATGTTTCCGGCATTGTACATGAGTAAAGAACATTGGAACAAGTAAGTAATTTAATCATTGAGCAAAAGAATTTTTTTTTTTTTTTTTAAATTATAGTTTTAGTGTTTGGTTGGTGATGTTGATAAGAAAAGTTATAAAAGTATAATTATCATGGATGTGAGTTCTGTGCTTTTCAGCAGAATTACGCTTTTTTTTTCTTTTTTTTTTTTTTTGTCTATCCAGAAAAAGCTGATTTCTGTTTAAATCTTAGGGCTTCCCATGGATGGGAGTTTTGGTCTCAATCTTTTTTTTTTAATTATTTTTAATTTTTTAAAAATTTTTAATTTTTTTATAAAAATTTATTTCTGCAAATCACTAGAGGCTTACTTCCTTATTTTTTTTCATCGCTATTTGGTTGGATTTTATTTCTCTTCCCATCCAAACATGTAAAACCAATGTTAAAATATGATCATTTCTCTTTCTCACTCTTTCTCTTTTCTTCTCACCGTGTTTAGATGACATTTGTTTCATCAAAGAATGACTTCCTGTTTCCTTTCACCAACATATGAACTCAGTCTCTTTCTCTTAAGTTGTTTTTGTTGTTTTTTTGTTTTGTATTGACCACCCCACACAAGTCCGGGAGGAGGGGGGGGGTCGTCTTAATTTTAATCTTTTTGGTTGCTCACATCCCTAATTTATGATACCCCCCCCCCCTATCCCAATTGACCCTTCCCACATCAGGGCCAGTCACAGACATCCGGAATCATTCTTTTTGGTGAAAAATGATGAAATTGGCTCCCTGCAAGGAGCAGAGTATGTTTAAATCGGCTGTAAAGGTCAAAGTTCATAGTTCCAATCTGGTTATGTTGCTTTTCATAAACATGGTTGTTCAAGGAGACCTAATAGGAGTAGTAGTAGCAGCACCCCCTCCGTTGCCTCTCAAAACTTCTTCTACTAATCTTAGAATTTTTCTTTCTCTTAGACTAGTTCCCCTACCAAGGCTTGAGAGCCTAGCCTAACCCTCCACTAAATATTCTTATTCGTCTTTGTCAGTCATAAAGGTCATAAAGAGAGAAAGAAAAGCGTTATTTCATTTTTTGCCCTCTTTCCCCCCCCCCCCCCCCCCTCCGCCCACACACTTACCATATCTCCCTCTCCCTTTCAAACTTTCTTAAATCCCTGAGTACATATGCACCCAGTCTCTCTCTTTAACTAATTGTATTTCAAAATAAAGGAGAGCTCTTTCTCCAAAGGGAGGCAATCTGATTGAAATATGCACATTTTCTATATCTTTTTTTCATGCTATTCTCCTTTCAAACTAGATCTTATCATAATGAAGATTGTGTGTCTGTAACAGAAAACTATCTTACTACTTGCATCATAATTCATTCTAAGTTTTTTTTATTTATTTTTTTAATTTTTTTTTTTTACTCATTTCAGATTTTACTTTTTTTAACTTTTGTAATCATTAAAAAATAATGTCTTATATTCATTTGCACCATTCATCCAATCGACCTTCTTTTTATAATCGATTCAATTTATATATACAACAAAGTCCTAGTTCAGAGTGAATGGCATGTCTAGTTAACATAAGAGTATTAACGTCTGATTTAAAGGGAAGGATCAAATGGATTTGAGGCACCGACAAAAAGGCAACAAAAAAAAGAACACATTTTACCATAACACTGCATCTTTTTTTTTTTTTTTTTTTTTTATTTAACTTTTGGTTTAATTATAATAAAAAAACATATGCGCACGTTTGTAACTTTCCCTTCGCAGATTTTTTTTTACTTTAAGGGGGGGGGGGGGGTTAAACAGTTAGCCTAAAAAATACATACCTTTATTTACAAGCATGTTTTGTTATATGCACATTTTTTATTTTTAAAAAAAATTTACAAAAAGTTTTGTTTTGTAAACTTTGGAGATTTATAAAATAAATTTTAAAAAAAATACATACTTTTATTTACAAAACTTTGTATTTAAGCAAAATGTATAAATAAACAAACCAATATATATAAAAAAATAAAAATAAAAGGATATGTGCAAAGATGGTATAGTTTTATGTAAATAAAATGCCTCTTTTATGTTTTTTTTTTTTTTTTTTTTTTTTTTTTTTTTTTACAATAAAAAGTCTGTGATGGTAAAATTACAAATGTGTGTATTTTTTTTTTTATATATAATTCAACCGGAAGTTAAAAAAAAAAAAAAAATTAAAGCCTTTTTTCCTATATATTTTAATCACATAAAAATACATACTAAAAATATGCATTAGTTTTGGGATTGAGTTATGTTTGAAAAAACTTCCGTTTTGTTCTAATTAGGTGTAATTTGTAATTAACTCAAGTGCCCCATCTCTTGCTAACTTTTTATCACTTAATGTATGTTATGTAACCCATGTTTTCCTCTGTCTCTCTGAACAACAAAATAGTTTCATATCTTGTATATATATATATATATATACATATATATATATATATATATATGTGATAAACTATTGTTGTTATTGGCTAAAATCTCTATTTATATAAAGTTAGGTATGTTATATTCAGCGTGCACATGTGCTTCAACCAGAGATCGAAACTCAACCATTTAGTCATTCGGTTTTCAGGCATGAGCCATGAGTAAGCAAAATTTCTATGCTTTATATAAATACTGTAAATTACTCCATTCGTTTTTATGAAGAGCTTTGCATTATCGCTAAAACTATATATATATATATATATATATATATATATATGCACGCACACACATGTAATACTACTTCTTTTAACTTTTCTTTTTAATTCAGTGGATAAATGTGTCAAAATTTATTTACAGATGAATAATTAAACCTAATTATAGAAGACTCGAGAAATAATTCTTCAGTGCATTTTCATCTTAGTTTTAATCTTTGAAAACAGATTTATACTCAATCATATTGCCACCTCATGTTGGTTACTCTCCATAATCATGTTGCCAAACTCGCGTCGCCCCCCCCCATACGTGCGTCGCCGTCCCCCCCCCCATATGCGCGTCGCCTCCCCCCCATATGCGCGTCGCCCCCCCCCCATATGCGCGTCGCCCCCCCCCCCCCCCCCCCCATACGCGCGTCGCCCTACCACCCCCCCATACGCGCGTCGCCCTACCACCCCCCCATACGCGCGTCGCCCTACCACCCCCCCCCCCCATACGCGCGTCGCCCTACCACCCCCCCATACGCGCGTCGCCCTACCCCCCCCCCCATACGCGCGTCGCCCTACCCCCCCCCCATACGCGCGTCGCCCTACCCCCCCCCATACGCGCGTCGCCCTACCCCCCCCCCCCCCATACGCGCGTCGCCCTACCCCCCCCCCCCCCCCCATACGCGCGTCGCCCTACCACCCCCCCATACGCGCGTCGCCCTACCACCCCCCCCATACGCGCGTCGCCCTACCACCCCCCCATACGCGCGTCGCCCTACCACCCCCCCACACGCGCGTCGCCCTACCACCCCCCCACACGCGCGTCGCCCTACCACCCCCCCATACGCGCGTCGCCCTACCACCCCCCCATACGCGCGTCGCCCTACCACCCCCCCATACGCGCGTCGCCCTACCACCCCCCCCCATACGCGCGTCGCCCTACCACCCCCCCCCATACGCGCGTCGCCCTACCACCCCCCCCCCATACGCGCGTCGCCCTACCACCCCCCCCCATACGCGCGTCGCCCTACCACCCCCCCCCCCATACGCGCGTCGCCCTACCACCCCCCATACGCGCGTCGCCCTACCACCCCCCCCCCCACACACACATTGCCTACTCTCCGTACGCACGTTGCCTACCCTCCGTACGCACGTTGCCTACCCTTATGCATTAATAACTTTTATAGATGCTAAGAATTTCCCATAAAACATTACGAGAATTTAGTGCCTGATCCTAATTGTTTTTAAAAAATATCTTTTTTATTAAACTGACCATTTTATTTTCTAAAAAAATGGTAAAAAAATTGCAAAGAAACTTTTGTTTCCATTCACTAAATATTTATTTTTTCTTTTAAAGTTAAATTATTTATCAAAATTCGAAAAAAAGAATAAATAAATAATTTTAAAATATGTCTTTTTCTTGTAGGAGATGATTATTTGCATCCTTTCAATCCTTTTTTTTTCTTTTTTATAATTAATTTACAAAAAAAAACAACGTTTTTTTTTGTTCTTTTCAGGACAATCCATGGCTTAATATACAATGCTTTGAAATTATTTATGGAGATGAATCAGAAGTTATTTGATGATTGTACCATGCAATACAAAGCAGAACGACAAAGGTAAGATTTATCTTCACAATAAAACTTTAAAGAATTAAAAAAAAATAAAAAAAAAAAAATTAAATAACGTTACACTCCGACCATTAAAGCGCTTTGGATCAGCACAGATTTCAAGGAGGTTCTACTAAAATAGTCATATTTTAAAAACCAAAGCACTTTAAATCCTCAAGATACCAGCATTTTGTTTGAAAATAAACATACTTTGATATGGATCAATAAATAATAATCTATATAATATATTTGAAGAGTTTTAAGCAAGTAAAGTGATAACCATGTTAATAACGTGAACAGGTCATTTTCACAATTTATGTGAAGAACTGGGCTGCTTTTTAAAAGTTTGTTACGCCATGAAATTTAGAAACCAATTATCAGAGGCAAAGCCCTTAATCATTGTAGGTGTACAAAATAAAGTTGCCCATTCCTTTTTTTTTTTTTTTTTTTTTGTTATGTTCAAGAGAATACTTCAACATGACACGTACCGAACATTTTGAAAAGAATATATTTTGTACCCTAAGTGATAAGTAAATCAATTCTTTTACCCTTTTTATGTATTAAAATTATAATTCTGTGTTTTATCTTTTCGTACTAGCAATTTAAAAAAAAGTATTTTATCCGAAAAAATATTGTTTCTATTTCAGCAGAGCAATCGATAATTTGACTATTTTGCTGACAATGTGACTATTTTGCTGACAATGTGACTATTTTGCTGACAGTTGTATCAGTCGACAATAGTTAGTAGCAGCAGTTGTAAACAAAAGACGGGCGAATTTTGTTTATTTGCATTCCCGAAATTGAAAATGTGAACTATTCTGTTATCAGAATATATGATTAATAATATATATAAGTAAATTTAAACTGAACGATCTGTTTACACTCTATTTTTTTTTTTTTTTTAAAAGACCTTTTTTTGGCTTGATATTTGAGTATTCTTCTTCAAATAAATTAACTATCAAAAACTTGCATTTTGTGGTCTTTTATAAAGAAGAAATACTGTTTTTCTTAGGTTTAAGAGTTCAAATACTCTACTTTTTAACATTCATTTTAGTCAGAAATTACTTTCTAGCTGCCAATTTAAAAAATTGAATAAGATTCTTTTTTTTTTTTTTTAGGCGATTACGTGTGAACACCCTAAAAAAATTTGTTTGAAAAAAAAATAACAAAAAAAAATATAATTTAGAATTTTTTTAAAGGAGGAATTAATGCCTTGGAGGATTGCATTATGACAACAGAACAAATTTACTCCCCCTCCTTGAATTAAGCATTGAAAAATAGTACAATGGTATATTAATAGAAGTAATAGTATAGGGTCAGCTTCAGACAGACAGACAGACAAATACCAAATCTCTATTAGTAATAGAAGTAATAGTATAGAGGCGAATTCAGACAGATGTACAGACCAAATGTTGTTGTCAACTTACAGATATGCCCTCTTAATTTTCCATTATTTTGGTTCATCAATAATTTTGAATTAATCCATGGCCATCCCTACTACAGGCCAGGCAATCGTGCAACTGGGGTCTTTTACTGGGGGCCATGTGAATTTTCTTAAATATTTGATATAGAAGTTGCAAACAAAGGTAAAATTCGTCTGTGAGATTAGTTTGATGTCTTATGTGTTTTACATACCAAATAATAAGAACCACAATGAGCTAATTGATAAATTTTATAATTGACAAATTCCTATAAATGAAGAAACAGGTAGTTTTGAATAAACAAAGGCAAATGCATATTTCAATGAAGAATTTTTATTTCAATGTAGTATTTTTTTAGAGATTTTGTACTTATGTCAAAAGATCATTACTTGTATATTGTGGTTAAAAAGAAAAAAAGGATCCGCACCAGTTGATGATATAGTTTGCAACTTCTATATCGAATATTTAAGAAAATTCACATGGCCCCCAGTAAAAGACCCCAGTTGCACGATTGCCTGGCCTGTAGTAGGGATGGCCATGAATTAATCCTATTCAATCTTTAAATTGTTTAACCTATTGCTGTTCTTAATCTGATCTGGCAACTTATTGCAAAAATATATAACTCTATTAACAAAAAAAAAAAACTCAATTGTTTAATAGATCTCATGAAATCTGTCTTGACAATATTTTTAATCAAAAAGTGATTATCAAGGTACAAAATAATTTTCTTAATATTTGTTCATTTTTGTAGATTTTAGATGCGTTTTTTTTTGTTTTTTTTTTTTAAATTTTTTTTTTCTACACCTAAATTTTTTTTTCCTAAATGTTGAAGAATTTTGCTTCTTTCTTTTTGTTAGAGAGAAAGAGAGGAACAAACAAAGAGATGATGCATGGAACAAAGTCCAAAATTTAGCCATGACAAATCCAAAGGTAACTTTTAATGTTTTTCTTTTGTTTTTTTTATATTTACTTTTACTATGTATATATACATATATACATATATTATTTATGAAATAATTATCCACAGATGCGTGTTTTGCCATCTACGGCTCTTCAGCATGGCTGTACTTTTTCTGAAGAGCTCGAGGCGGCGAAACGCGTGCGTGTGTCCGTGGATAATTATTTTATAAATAAAAATACTTAAACATCCCCCACATATAAGGTACGACAATCTAAGGGAAGTAACTCCCTCATAGCGTTCAGGCGAATGCTTCACCATAAATAAATAAACCTTGTCTCTATCGACAAAACACTAACAAACAAAATTACTGTGTGTGTATGTATGTATGTATATATATATATATATATATATATATGATGTAAAAATAAAAATGGAATAAAGGATAAGCAAATCAACAACTAGCAAAAATAAACTCAAAAACACATATTGAATAGTTCTACCAAAATATTTCAATTGTTAAAATACAATCATCATCAATTGGTAGCAGAACTTTAATTGATGATGATTGTATTTTAACAATTGAAATATTTTGGTAGAACTATTCAATATATGTTTTTGAGTTTATTTTTGCTAGTTGTTGATTTGCTTATCCTTTATTCCATTTTTATTTTTACATTTTGTCTGAAACATTGTTTCTTTTTTTCCTCATATATATATATATATATATATATATATATATATATATATATGCTGGTCCAACACATGCCAGCATGTAAAATGGTCGTTAAACCAAATATGATGATATATACTGATAGTTATGATTATCGGCTTTTTGGGCTGTCTCAAAGTTTTTGATTTGTATACAGTGCTCTTCTTAAATAGAGCTTCATAGTACTTGAAAGAAATATGTGTATTTTTTAACACTGTAACCGCAGTTTCGTATTCTTTGAGATATTCAGATGGCTCAACACACGAATTTAGATCAAACATGTGTGTGTTTTTTTTTTTTTTTTTTTTTTTTTTTTTAAATCTATGCTCATTTCCGGGTGTCAACTCACAGAACAACCAGAAGTGAACATAAAGATAAAAACGGTCATGAATTTCATCCCAAATTTATGTGTCAAGCTATCTTAACATCACAAAGCGAGTGAAACTGGTTATGGCATATTAAAAACACTTCATTCTTTTAAGTGCTTATATCTATATATATATATATATATATATATATATATATATACAGGGTGGGCCAAAATAAGGGTCCTATCTTTAAATTTGAATAACTTGAATTTGAATAACTTCCACAAAATAAAAGTTAAACTCACCAAACTTTATGTGTGTGTAGACTGACCCTTCCGAGATTTTTTGAAATAAACAAAACAAATTTTAGCCGAAAAACACTTCTTAAAACTTACAAAAACTAAAATATTGTTTTTTACACTGCTGTTTTGATTTTTTTAAGCAAAAATAATGTTTTCTAAATGAGGGTACGTTCCTTAGGGCTAATACGGCTCATGCTTGCTTCGGAAGGGGTCCTTTACTTATTCTAAAAAAAAAATTAAAAAAATCAATAAATAAAAAAGTTATGAATTTTTAAAAATAGGACCCTTATTTTTGCCCACCCTGTATATATATATGATATCATATTTTTTTTTCAATATGAACATCTAAGTGAAAGATCAGACTTTTCCACCTGGTGAGGTCTTAGTTTCTAATAACTAATGATCAATAACATTGACATGCCAGTGTAGCAGTTTTTTGTACATGTCAGTATAAATAAAAATAATTATATATATATATATATATATATATATATATATACTAGCTTTACTTACCTGGTGTTGCACAGGAGTTTTTTTTTTTACTTAAAGTTGTTTCAACATAATTTAAATATTAATAACACCTTTGTTTGCTTTAAGCTAATTAATTTACTTAAAATAAACATTCAAATTTTAAACTATAGTCCTCAAATTTTAACAAATTATTCGTAGCTCAGCTCTAAAAAAAAAAAAAATCATAAATGTATTTGTTTTAAAAATAACTAAAAAAAAGAAAAAAACAAACTTACAAATTGGTTGACAAAAAATTCTTATTTTTTTTTAGGATTTTTAAAATACCGAATTCTTATGGACGTTTGGAACTGAGAAATAATAATTAGTTTGATGTAAACCGTTGGAGAACGAAGAATTGGTGCAATCGCAAAGATTTTAAAATAAAATCTAAACTTTTTTTTTTTTTTTTTTTTTAAATACTGAAAATGAAAAAAAAATATATACAAAACAAACATTTTTATGAAATTAAATTATTTTTAAACTAGGATTTTTTAAAAATTTTGTTTTATTTTACACTAATTTATTTTTATTTCAAGAAATATTCGATTTTGTAAATAAATAAAAACTCAATGTGTAATTATCGAAGTTACCTTGCTATGAGAAATACATACACATGTGAAGTTGTCTCTTAATTTTATAATCTGTATTTGGCAGCATGTTTTCATCAAGGCAAATTTTATTAAATAACGAGGGTTTTTTTAAATTTTTAATATTCCATTTGGTATTCCGATCAAATTGGTGTATATAAGTTTTGTGGGTTTCTTATTCCATATTTTCATGAATACTTTCGCCTGCTGATGATTTTATGAATAAAATTGAAAGTACTCGCAAAAATATATACCAAAAGAAACACGCGAACCTTATATATACCAATTTTATCAGAATACCAAATGGAATGAGGGGGGGGGGGGGTCATAAAACGAAACGGTGCTTCTGTAGTTTCACAATGACATTAAAAAATTTAAACAAATGTATAAACTTTGTTATGTATTTAAGTGTTAGCTGAAAATAAGATTGTACAGAAAAAATTACGCAAATTCATCCAATATTTATTAAATTATAAGAAAAAGAAAAACATCGATCTTACGTATCATTAGACATTTCAGCTTACTGATTAAGTAAGGGAGATAACTTTCGGAAGACATCAAAATATAAGAAAAATGGCGACATATAGATAAAATCGTTTTTTCATTTTTAATTTAATAAATACTGGATGAATTTGCGTAATTTTTGGTGTACAGTCTTCTTTTCAGCTACCACGTAAGTACATAACAAAGTTTATACACTTTTTTAGCTATTTTTTTTTTTAAGAGAAGCCTGACATGTCATTGTGAAACTACAGAAGCACCAACAACACTGTTATTTAATAACATTTGCCTTATTTATATATCATCATATAACCGTAGTTATTCAGAATAACATTTCTTATTTTATCCTAAATCATTTTTTTTCGAAAATATACATTTTTATGATATACAAACTATCACAAATAGGCTTCATCAGTGTATAATTTGCCACAGTCAGGCTGAAAAATCAAAATGCATTTGATTTTCATTGAATTTGTACAGGCCTTTTTGTGACTATTTGTGATATTTTGACTATCATAAAAATGTATATTTTCGAAAGTGACAGAATTGCTTTTGGATGAAATAGTAATTTTTTTTAAATAACTAAGATTATATGGTGTTAACTTAAGAGCTCTAGCCATATTGCACACTATTGAGCTACTACATAAACCTTTGTTAACTTACACACTTTTTATATAAATTTCTGTCTGTATATATATATATATATATATATATATATATATATATATATATAGGTTCATTCCAATGACCAAGGAAAACATCAATCCATAACCATACCTTCCATCTGATTTTACAATTTCTTCATCCTCATATATCGTCGAACGAGATGAAGAAATTGTAAAATTAGACGAAAAGTATGGTTATTTTTTGTTTTTTTTCCTTTGGTCATTCGAATGTACCCATAATTTATACATGCTCTGTAGCTTGTAATGCATCTTCATTGAGCTTGCAGTTGTGAACATTTTCGGATATTATAGAAGGTATATACTTAAAAATATATACTTTTTGTAAGAACAAACAAATATATAGTATATGCTACTAAAACTCTGTTATCTTGCTTGTCACCCTGCACACTTTTCATCTGTACATGAATGTTTTAGATGGTCATACGAATGACGTGAATAAAGGATGAATGATAAGAGAAATGGTGAGAGGAATGAAATCACTCACTCACTATCCAGGTTTATCGTCTATGTTCCCTTTGACAAGAGGTTCGATGCTGTCTGGCTGTCCTTATGCTAAGTCTCTAGTGATCACAATTGTAGGGATTGACTGTGTCCATTTGCCATTGTTTATCATTTTGCCTGATGGCTTCTTTCCATGTCTTCTTAGGGTGCCCAGCTTTCTTTTTGCTGTCTAGCCTTAGGTCTCTGCATGTGCTGATATACCCCTTGCTTCTTTCAACATGTCCGAACCAGCGAAGACGGTTTGCCCTTATTAGGACATCAAGTTTTAGAATGGCCAATTTCTCAAGTAGAGTGTCTGACCTAATGTTCTGGATCTGGTCCGGCTTTACATTGCATATCCACCAAATCATTGCCGTGTCATTTCTCTGTACATGAATGTTTTAGATGGTCGTACAAATGACGTGAATAAAGGATGAATAATTAGAGAAATGGTGAGAGGAATGAAATGATGTAAATAATTAAAAGTTGAGAGAAAGGGTAATTTATGACATAATTAAAAAAATAATAATATTTGACAATTCCAAAAATGTTTTTTTGAATATTAGAAATTTGCAAGTATGATGTCATAATAGATACTGTTTTTAAAAATTAAAAAATAATTCACAAACATTTTGAAATTCCAAAAGGTTTTCATAGAGGAGTATGATATAGTTTCACAAAAAATTAAAAAAATAATTCACAAACATTTTGAAATTCTAAAAGGTTTTCATAGAGGAGTATTATATAGTTTCACAAAAAATAAAAAAATAATTCACTAATATTTTGAAATTCCAAAAGGTTTTCATAGAGGAGTATGATATAGTTTTATATAAAAAAAAAATAATTCACAAATATTTTGAAATTCCAAAAGGTTTTCATAGAGGAGTATGATATAGTTTCACAAAAAATTAAAAAAATAATTCACAAATATTTTGAAATTCCAAAAGGTTTTCATAGAGGAGTATGATGTAGTTTCACAAAAAAAAAAAAAATTCACAAATATTTTGAAATTCCAAAAGGTTTTCTTAGAGGAGTATGATAGAGTTTCACAAAAAAAAAATAATAATTCACAAACATTTTGAAATTCCAAAGAGGAGTATGATATAGTTTCACAAAAAAAAAAAATAATTCACAAATATTTTGAAATTCCAAAGAGGAGTATGATATAGTTTCACAAAAAAAAAAAATAATTCACAAATATTTTGAAATTCCAAAAGGTTTTCATAGAGGAGTATGATATAGTTTCACAAAAAATAAAAAAATAATTCACAAACATTTTGAAATTCTAAAAGGTTTTCATAGAGGAGTATGATATAGTTTCACAAAAAATAAAAAAATAATTCACAAATATTTTGAAATTCCAAAAGGTTTTCACAGAGGAGTATGATATAGTTTGACAAAAAATAAAAAAAATAATTCACAAACATTTTGAAATTCCAAAAGGTTTTCATAGAGGAGTATGATATAGTTTCACACAAAAAAAAAATAATTCACAAATATTTTTAAATTCCAAAAGGTTTTCATAGAGGAGTATGATATAGTTTCACAAAAAATAAAAAAATAATTCACAAATATTTTGAAATTCCAAAAGGTTTTCATAGAGGAGTATGATATAGTTTCACAAAAAATGAAAAAATAATTCACAAACATTTTGAAATTCCAAAAGGTTTTCATAGAGGAGTATGATATAGTTTCACAAAAAATAAAAAAAATAATTCACAAATATTTTGAAATTCTAAAAGGTTTTCATAGAGGAGTATGATATAGTTTCACAAAAAGTAAAATAATAATTCACAAATATTTTGAAATTCCAAAAGGTTTTCATAGAGGAGTATGATATAGTTTCACAAAATAAAAAAATAATTCACAAATATTTTGAAATTCCAAAGAGGAGTATGATATAGTTTCACAAAATAAAAAATAATTCACAAATATTTTGAAAGTCCAAAAGGTTTTCTTAGAGGAGTATGATATAGTTTCACAAAAAAAAAAAATAATTCACAAATATTTTGAAATTCCAAAAGGTTTTCATAGAGGAGTATGATATAGTTTCACAAAAAATAAAAAAATAATTCACAAATATTTTGAAATTCCAAAAGGTTTTCATAGAGGAGTATGATATAGTTTAACAAAAAATGAAAAAATAATTCACAAACATTTTGAAATTCCAAAAGGTTTTCATAGAGGAGTATGATATAGTTTGACAAAAAATAAAAAAAATAATTCACAAACATTTTGAAATTCCAAAAGGTTTTCACAGAGGAGTATGATATAGTTTGACAAAAAATTAAAAAAATAATTCACAAACATTTTGAAATTCCAAAAAGTTTTCATAGAGGAGTATGATATAGTTTCACAAAAAGTAAAATAATAATTCACAAATATTTTGAAATTCCAAAAGGTTTTCATAGAGGAGTATGATGTAGTTTCACAAAAAATAAAAAAATAATTCACTAATATTTTGAAATTCCAAAAGGTTTTCATAGAGGAGTATGATATAGTTTCACAAAAAGTAAAAAAATAATTCACTAATATTTTGAAATTCCAAAAGGTTTTCATAGAGGAGTATGATATAGTTTCACAAAAAGTAAAAAAATAATTCACTAATATTTTGAAATTCCAAAAGGTTTTCATAGAGGAGTATGATATAGTTTCACAAAAAGTAAAAAAATAATTCACTAATATTTTGAAATTCCAAAAGGTTTTCATAGAGGAGTATGATATAGTTTCACAAAAAATAAAAAAAATAATTCACAAACATTTTGAAATTCCAAAAGGTTTTCATAGAGGAGTATGATATGGTTTCACTAAAAATAAAAAATAATTCACAAATATTTTGAAATTCCAAAAGGTTTTCATAGAGGAGTATGATATGGTTTCACTAAAAATAGAAAATAATTCACAAATATTTTGAAATTCCAAAAGGTTTTCATAAAGGAGTAAGATATAGTTTTATAAATAAAAAAAAAAATAATTCACAAATATTTTGAAATTCTAAAAGGTTTTCATAGAGGAGTATGATATAGTTTCACAAAAAATAAAAAAAATAATTCACAAATATTTTGAAATTCTAAAAGGTTTTCATAGAGGAGTATGATATAGTTTCACAAAAAATAAAAAAAATAATTCACAAATATTTTGAAATTCTAAAAGGTTTTCATAGAGGAGTATGATATAGTTTCACAAAAAAAAAAATAATAATTCACAAATATTTTGAAATTCCAAAAGGTTTTCATAGAGGAGTATGATATAGTTTCACAAAAAAAAAAAATAATTCACAAATATTTTGAAATTCAAAAAGGTTTTCATAGAGGAGTATGATATAGTTTCACAAAAAAAAAATAATAATTCACAAATATTTTGAAATTCTAAAAGGTTTTCATAGAGGAGTATGATATAGTTTCACAAAAAATAAAAAATAATTCACAAATATTTTGAAATTCCAAAAGGTTTTCATAGAGGAGTATGATATAGTTTCACAAAAAGTAAAAAAATAATTCACTAATATTTTGAAATTCAAAAAGGTTTTCATAGAGGAGTATAATATAGTTTCACAAAAAGTAAAAAAATAATTCACTAATATTTTGAAATTCCAAAAGGTTTTCATAGAGGAGTATGATATAGTTTCACAAAAAGTAAAAAAATAATTCACTAATATTTTGAAATTCCAAAAGGTTTTCATAGAGGAGTATGATATAGTTTCACAAAAAGTAAAAAAATAATTCACTAATATTTTGAAATTCCAAAAGGTTTTCATAGAGGAGTATGATATGGTTTCACAAAAAATAAAAAAATAATTCACAAATATTTTGAAATTCCAAAAGGTTTTCATAGAGGAGTATGATATAGTTTCACAAAAAGTAAAATAATAATTCACAAATATTTTGAAATTCCAAAAGGTTTTCATAGAGGAGTATGATGTAGTTTCACAAAAAATAAAAAAAATAATTCACTAATATTTTGAAATTCCAAAAGGTTTTCATAGAGGAGTATGATATAGTTTCACAAAAAGTAAAAAAATAATTCACTAATATTTTGAAATTCCAAAAGGTTTTCATAGAGGAGTATGATATAGTTTCACAAAAAGTAAAAAAATAATTCACTAATATTTTGAAATTCCAAAAGGTTTTCATAGAGGAGTATGATATAGTTTCACAAAAAGTAAAAAAATAATTCACTAATATTTTGAAATTCCAAAAGGTTTTCATAGAGGAGTATGATATAGTTTCACAAAAAATAAAAAAATAATTCACAAACATTTTGAAATTCCAAAAGGTTTTAATAGAGGAGTATGATATAGTTTCACGAAAAATAAAAAAATAATTCACAAATATTTTGAAATTCCAAAAGGTTTTAATAGAGGAGTATGATATAGTTTCACGAAAAATAAAAAAATAATTCACAAATATTTTGAAATTCCAAAAGCTTTTCATAGAGGAGTATGATATAGTTTCACAAAAAAATAAAAAAATAATTCACAAATATTTTTAAATTCTAAAAGGATTTCATAGAGGAGTATGATATAGTTTCACGAAAAATAAAAAAATAATTCACAATATTTTGAAATTCCAAAGAGGAGTATGATATAGTTTCACAAAAAGTAAAAAAATAATTCACAAATATTTTGAAATTCCAAAAGGTTTCCACAAATATTTAATAGTATATATAATAATTACATATCAAATGGGTTGTGTGCGTGTGCGCGCATGTATATCTTAATCCAGGTAAGTTTACATCCACAGGTTAACATCCTGTTAACCCATATTGTGTTCAATAATAACTACAGTTGCTTATTAGGTATAAAACATTTTATTTAGCTGAACGTCAAATGTGACTACACATTTGCAAATATGTTTCAGTCCCCGAACTGTTCTCAATGGGTGTAAAAAAAAATTTTTTTTAAAAGAGCATCATTTATTAGGAACTAAACACATGGTCAATTAAAAAAAAAACGACCCATGCAGATACACACACACACATCAACACAACTACAGCATGTGTCAGCAATATGCACATACATACACACACACGCAGTCATGCGTGTGTGGCCATCCATGGTTGTGTGTGTGTGTGTATATGCACATTGATGATACAAGCTTTGTTGGTGTGTGTGTGCCCACATGAGTCATTTGTTTTTCTGTCTAGATTGGCTTAAAACAATGAGGTGAAAGTTTTAACGTTTTCTAAGAATGTGTCATGAAACACAAGAGTGACCGATTTCCTACGGAGACTGAAAAATAAAATAAAAAATTTTGATTTATAAAATATGAATTTAAAATCTCTGAAAAAGAAAACGTAGAAATTTCAATAAAGGAAAAAATTAAGATAAAAAATTTTTTAATGGTGAGTAAATATTTTTTTTAATTGATCACATGTTCATTTCCTGATCAATTATGCTCATTTTATTTTTCCCGGTCATCGAGAAATGTTCCGCCTGAGGTCTAGCTAATTTGCATGTTTCTAATCTGCTGAGCTATCGACAGCAGACCATGAGTAAGTGAATTCTTAATGTTTATATAAACACTATTAGTATCAAAGAGTGCTCGATTAGTTTTTACAGAGAACTTTGCATTATTGCTAATAGTAACTTGTGAAAATTACTACTGTGCTCAACTCATGAAGTGTGGAGGAATAGTCATCTACAGACACTGTTTCGCTAAATCAAGGTTCCTCAGTGTGGATAGAGAGGTCAGTATCTCAAGCAAGGATCGAGAATGCCAATTATTGATTCAAGTCTAGTTGAAGACTACAAAATTTTCTCGTTTTGTAATTCGAGTCTCGACTCGGCGAGCAAGTTTCCGAGTCTCCAGTGGTAATTCGTGGAGTATGGCTTCAAAGGTTCTTTCTTTTTTTTTTATCCCACCAAAATTTCAAAGAAAATAATTAAAACGATAGCAGCAACATAGCGAAAAGAAAACAAACCAACCCCTGAAGATAATCACCAAGATTGAAAGCACTCGAGATGGCCGATAAAAGAACTGTCGGAGCCATACTTCGAAAACTACCACCTGAGACCTGGAAACTTGTTCACCGAGTCAAGACAGGAATTTAAAAAAAATTGTGAAATGAGAAAATTCCGTAGTCTTCAACCAGACGTGTATCAATAACAACTTGCTGCCTAAATATATATATATATATATATATATAAATATATATATATATAATTATAAAAAGAAAAACTATACACACATTAAGGTTGTACACATTATAACTTATTTCGACCCCTTAATTAGGTCTCCTCAGATGTATAAACAACCACGTGGTTGTCTATACATCTGAGGAGACCTAATTAAAGGGGTCGAAATAAGTTATTATGTGTACAACCTTAATGTGTGTATAGTTTTTCTTTTTATAATTCTGTTTTGCTCTGTTTAAATTACATTGAGCTCTGTTATTCAGATTCTCTACACAAAATTGAAATCTACACACTATATATATATATATATATATATATATATATATTGCAAAATAATTGGATTTCTTCTTTATGCAATGTTAGTTTTATGCTTTTATAGTTAAGCAAACAGTTCGCTGTTGATTATTTCCCTTGATAGATGCTATAAATTTTCAGCCTGATATTTGATTTTAAATATTAAGAATGTATTTCTTTCTTATTTCTTTTTTCTTTTATTTCTTTTTTTTTCTTCTTTTTTTTCTTTTCTTTCTTCTTTTTTTTCTTTTCTTTCTTCTTTTTTTCTTTTCTTTCTTCTTTTTCTTTTTTTTCTTTTCTTTCTTTTTTCTTTTCTTTTTTTTCTTTTTTTCCCCTTCCCTTTTCCTTTTTTCCTTTTTCCTTTATTTTCCCCTTGCTTTTTCTTTTGCTTTTCTGTTTTCCTATTTTCTTTCTTTAATGAATTTTAAGATGTATTTGCACACAGATTGAATTTTGATAAAGGCCAAACATAATAAGAGGCCTGTCAACCATACAACTAAGAGTGCAGACATATGGAGACATAAATTAATACAAAATAACAATGAGAAAATTTTATTTGCAAGGGACTTGTTATTAATATCCGGTAATTACTTAATAAACGACTGTACTTATTCAATGATATTGATGGGTTTTTAATGTACCAAGTTTGCACGATGGAAAGATAATGTTTATTGCGTCATAACTATATTGCGTCAATAAATTGTAGTTTTAAACTGCATAAAACAAACCCAAACAAACTAAGAAGGGTTTTCTGACTTTTTAACAGAATTCCACTTTTTCTTTTTTAAACCCAACAAAAGAAGATTTCTACTTAAATCACTCCAATGGATGCGAGTTCTCTGTTTTTAGGTCCCCTTTCTCTCCCCCTTGCCCCTTCCCCCACCTCCTCTCCCATCTTTGCCTTTGCCTCTCTCCCTCCCATCTTTCCCTTTGCCTCTCTCCCTCCCACCTTTCCCCCCTTCCCTCCCACCTTTCCCCCTTTCCCTCCCACCTTTACCCCTTTCCCTCCCACCTTTACCCCTTTCCCTCCCACCTTTACCCCTTTCCCTCTTACCTTTCCCACCTTTCCCTCCCACCTTTCCCTCCCACCTTTACCCCTTTCCCTCTCACCTTTCCCCCCTTCCCTCTCACCTTTCCCCCCTTTCCCTCTCACCTTTCCCCCCTTTCCCTCTCACCTTTCCCCCTCTCTCTCACCTTTCCACCTCTCTCTCCCACCTTTCACCTCTCTCTCTCTCTCCCACCTTTCACCTCTCTCTCTCTCTCTCTCACCTTTCACCTCTCTCTACCCTCCTCCATCTTCTCTCTCTCCTCCTCTCCCTCCCATCTTTTTCTTTCTCCCTCCCATCTTTTTCTTTCTCCCTCCCATCTTTCCCGTTGCTTCTCTTCCTCCCACCTCCCCTCTTTCTCTCCCCCCTTTCTCTCTCCTACCTTCCCCCCTTAAATATTCAGCCATACAGAATTCTTATATGTACACCTGATGCTTGTGGTGCCATAGGAGTTTATTTCGGTGTTATTATACGAGGCCTGTCTAAAAAGTATCCAACCGTTATTTTTTCCGTGTGAAATAGAGACGGTAGGGCGGCACCACTCTACGCAGTCAAGGAAGACACCTTCATGCGCACGTGTGAATTTTATCACCGCCTTATGCATGTTAGTCGCTGTCTGTCGATCGCTGAGTGAGGTGCTACACAACGTGTGCGTCGGATTACCGATTCTCTCAAGATGACTGAACGTGTTGAGCAAAGGTACTACATTAAATTTTGTCAAAAGCTTGGTGATTCTCAAAGCAAAAGAATTCGTAAGATTCAGCAGGTGTTTGGAGAAGATGCGATGAATGTAACACAAATTAAGGAGTGGTTCAACCGATTCAAAAATGACCGCACATCAGCGGAGAGTGACCAGCGTTCTGGCAGGCTCCAAGCTGCTTGGAGTGCAGATGTTGTTGAGAGGGTGCGAAATTTGGTGATGGAAGATTGGCGTTCAACCGTGCAGTAGATCGATCACCAAAGAGGTTGGAGTGAGTAAAGATTTTGCACATGCAATTTTGCGTGATTTGAACATGCGGCTGCGAAATTTGTGCCCAAGTTTTCAAGTTGCACATGATCTCTTGGTAACTGCCAACACTGATCCTAGGTTTCTGAACACCGTGATAACTGGATATGAGTCATGGGTGTACGGGTACGACCCAGAAACTAAAAGACAGCCGTCGCAATGGAAGCATCCCGAGTCTCCAAGGCCAAAAAAAGCACGACAGGTGCAAAGCAAAATCAAGGTGATGCTGACTGTCTTCTTTGATATCCGTGGAATTGTGCATCACGAATACGCACCGGAACGACAAACAGTGACAAAGGAGTACTATCAAGATGTTCTCCGGCATCTCCGTGATGCAATTCGGCGCAAAATACCAGGTGTATGGACAACGAAAAACCGTGCAACTGCATCACGACAACGCCCCCGCACATTCATCCCATTTGATCAGACATTTCTTGGCCAAACATAGGATTCCAGTCGTTCTGCCAACCTCCGTACTCTCCAGAGATGGCTCTTTGCTACTTCTGGTTGTTTAAAAAATTGAAGACGCCACTGAAAGGTTCCCGTTTTGAGATTAGAGAAGAGATAATGAAGAACGCAATGGTGGAGATGAACACCACTCCAAAAGAAGACTTCCAGAGGTGTTTCAGGCAGTTGATGGATCGGTGGGCTAAGTGTGTGCAAGCACAAGGGGCCTACTTTGAAGGAGATAAGGGTCTCAACCCCGTCAGGTATTTGAAATATTTTTTCTGGCCTAAGATGGGATACTTTTTAGACAGGCCTTGTATGCTGTTAGTACGTATTTCGTTGAGTGATGGGTTTACACGTTTGTTTAAACTGCGGGGAAAAACATTGTGAAGAATATGCGTAAAGGTAGTGTATTACCTTGTGCACCTGTGTCTACCTTCAGATTGAGGTTGTGAATACCTGGCTGATCTGTCAATTTAACATTTGTCATTTTGAAGTGTTGTCTATTTTGGTGGATGTTCACCGTTGTTGATGACACTGAATGTAAGGTTTTCTATTGCTGCATCAAGCTCAGCCGTGGCTTGATTGTCATGTTTGGCGACGCTGTCGACTTTTCTGCCTGACTACGGCTTTTATACCAGCGTTTTCCATGCTGATTCCTGAGTTTATGTTTGGCGTATTCTCGCCCAGTGACCTGTTTTGCCACATGTGTTGCATGTGTCATTCTTAGCGAGGCAATATTCTTTGCCGAAACAGTGATCACGTCCACAATTCTTACGCAGGTGTCCAGAGTTTCTTTCGCCTTCCTAACGTTTGCAATTACCACGATTTATGGTGTCTACCCGTGAAGATGATAGGATGTCTCGTTGTCGTAGCTAGTTGACATATGTAGCTGAAGCTTCATGTGCGCGTTCTAATTTCACAGCCTCTTCAATTTTGTAGCCTTTTGGTTTATTTAAAAGTTCTTTTTGTAAATACTGTATGGACGTGCTGGTAATTAGTAATTCTACCAAACGTTCGTTCAATTTGTGGGTTGTGAAATCAGATTTCTTCAGTATTAAATGACATCTGTTAAAAATAAAAATGTCAGTCGTTTCAGTTGGGTTTTGTTTGTATTTACCGAATTCAAGCCTACATACCGGTGCTTCGTTGCTGGTTCTAGCTGCCCCATGAAGGCATTGAAAATTGTGACTTACTTTCCTGTCCTCGCTTGACATAGACAAACTGTTAAATCTGTGAATTCTTTCTTCGTCAGTTACGAGTAGAATAATAGGCACTTTTTCATTGTTTTTTGTTTCCGTAACAGTGAAAAATAGTTCCAAACGTTGTTAAAATAATATAAACGATTTTGCAATGTTAGGCGAACGAACCTCAGTCAAAAGTGGGAACTGTGAGCCATTTAATAGCGTTTGTGGTTTTGCTGACGACAGTTTTGCTGACGACAGTTTCGTTGCGATCTTGACCTAGATTTGCATGTGTAAAGAAACGATGAGGAGAGAAAAATTATTCTCGTGTTCACTGTGTTTTTAAATTTTTTTTTTTTTTTGTCTCGAAACTGCCACCATGTCAAGTCGTGTTGTTTGTAAGACAGCAACAAGTGTCTTGTCCAGCTTTTCTTTTAATACACAGAACACAGACAACCATAGAAAAGATTTATTTGAATGACGATCATGCACAGGTTTACACAAAAGAAGAACAAGTTAGAAAGGAAAACGATAACATGGTTACATCTCTTGCCTTTCTCTCTCCGCTTACCTCTCTCTATCTCTCTCTCCCCTTGCCTCTCTCTCCCCTTGCCTCTCTCTCCTCTTGCCTCTCTCTCCCCTTGCCTCTCTCTATCTCCCCTTGCCTCTCTCTATCTCCCCTTGCCTCTCTCTATCTCCCCTTACCTCTCTCTATCTCCCGTTGCCTCTCTCTATCTCCCGTTGCCTCTCTCTATCTCCCCTTGCCTCTCTCTATCTCCCCTTGCCTCTCTCTATCTCCCCTTGCCTCTCTCTCTCTCCCCTTGCCTCTCTCTCTCTCCTCTTGCCTCTCTCTCTCCCCTTGCCTCTCTCTCTCCCCTTGCCTCTCTCTCTCCCCTTGCCTCTCTCTCTCCCCTTGCCTCTCTCTCTCCCCTTGCCTCTCTCTCTCCCCTTGCCTCTCTCTCTCCCCTTGCCTCTCTCTCTCTCTCTCCCCTCTCTCTCTCTCTCCCCTCTCTCTCTCTCTCTCCCCTTGCCTCTCTCTCTCTCTCCCCTTGCCTGTCTCTCTCTCTCCCCTTACCTCCATCTCTCCCCTTGCCCCTCTCTCTCTCTCTCTCCCCTTGCCTCTCTCTCTCTCTCCCCTTGCCTCTCTCTCTCTCTCTCCCCTTGCCTCTCTCTCTCTCCCCTTGCCTGTCTCTCTCTCTCCTCTTGCCTGTCTCTCTCTCTCCCCTTGCCTGTCTCTCTCTCTCCCCTTGCCTGTCTCTCTCTCTCCCCTTGCCTGTCTCTCTCTCTCCCCTTGCCTGTCTCTCTCTCTCCCCTTGCCTGTCTCTCTCTCTCCCCTTGCCTGTCTCTCTCTCTCCCCTTGCCTCTCTCTCTCTCTCCCCTTGCCTGTCTCTCTCTCTCCCCTTGCCTCTCTCTCTCTCTCCCCTTGCCTCTCTCTTTCTCTCCCCCCTTGCCTCTCTTTTTCTCTCCCCCCTTGCCTCTCTCTGTCCCCTTGCCTCTCTCTGTCCCCTTGCCTCACTCTCTCTCTCTCTCCCCTTGCCTCTCTCTCTCCCCTTGCCTCTCCCCTTGCCTCTCTCTCTCCCCTTGCCTCTCTCTCTCCCCTTGCCTCTCTCTCCCCTTGCCTCTCTCTCTCCCCTTGCCTCTCTCTCTCCCCTTGCCTCTCTCTCTCTCTCTTTCTCCCCTTGCCTCTCTCTCTCTCTCTTTCTCCCCTTGCCTCTCTCTCTCTCTCTCTCCCCTTGCCTCTCTCTCTCTCTCTTCCTCTCTCCTTGCCTGTCTCTCTCTCTCTCCTTGCCTGTCTCTCTCTCTCTCCTTGCCTGTCCCTCTCTCTCTCTCCTTGCCTGTCCCTCTCTCTCTCTCTCCATCTTGTCTCTCTCTTCCTCTTCCCTACCCCTATCTCCCCTTTACCTCTTTTTTCATTTTACTTCAGTGTAAGGGGTTAATACTTTAATTCTTTATGGGATACATAGAAATCTTATTGTTCAATCAAGATTCTCCCCTATCTCTCAAACGTTAAGTTAGTAAAGCCGTGAAGAACACCAATTTTCCTCTCACATATTGACCACTTAACTATTTTATAGTTCATCTTTCTTCTGGTCTTAGTTTGGCAAGAATTCATCTAGTCTGGTGGGGTATCCAGCTAAGTGTTGTTACTTGGGGTGACATTAATAGGAGAAGGTGCACCATTCCTCGTATGAGCCAGTGTATAGCCGTGCTGAGTGGATCTTATTTGGGCTTTGAATACTATGTTATTTTGAATATTTGGTCAGGGTTTACTTGTAGGGTGAAGTATCCTCATGTCAGGTTATCCTGACATTCCCTACAGGGATGAAACGCGGAAACCTCTGTGTAGCTTAATTGCCATAAATATATTTTAATAGCTTACTACCTAGCTCTACTTACGTATCGAGCACTGTTGAAGTAAATACTGAAAACTGATACATAAAAGATTATATCTCCTTATAACAGTTTATGAGGATAAATGAAATAATATATTCTTTTTTTTCTTTCTTTCTTATCTTTCCGCTTTTGCTGGAGATAGGGCATCCTACCGGATGGCAGACATTCACCGGCTATTTCAGACACTCCAGCCTAGAGATCTTTTTAAGATTCTAACCGTCCCTTTAACTGCAATTGTTTGTATTTCTCTTGCACTCGGTTCACCAGGTATACTCGCCAGATAGTTTTTGAAGTTCTTTTTCATTAGTGTGTTGCTCCTATAATTACTCGTATATACATAGGAAGTTAAATATACAAACAAAAACCATGTAGAAAATTCATTTAAAAAAGCAAAAAAAAAAAACACATTCTGTATGGACGTTAGGTGGTTGCAAATCTCGATTGGTTTAGGGGATAAGTCACAACATGGCTGTATACCCCTTCTGAAGTGCCTCTTGAACTCAGTCAGCAGGACTCAGAAATTGCAGGTGCTTGTGGCTCCTGCCAAATATGAGTATACCACTCCTATAACCTTACCAGGGCAAATGGGTTTCCCCTCTGGTACTTCTCATTAAATTGGACTCTGCAGTGGGTGGGGAGTAGTAGTGATGAAAAAAACTAAAAAAAAAATGGGATGTATGGCATCAAAGAAACCATATGTCGACTCCTCAAACAATTCCAGCGATGAAAATCTGATAACGAAACACTAATTATAGTTCAAATAACGAAACTATCGCCTTTTACGATAGAAAAATATTTATCCAAATTAAAGCCTACCTCAATTAAAAAATTACTACACAACATCTTATTAGTAAAAATCTCAACAACAAAAATCTCAACCGGAAGAAATATTAAAATGGAGCAAATTTGATAAACTATGGCTGAATTCATCTAAAGGAGTTGTGCAAGCTCTCTCCTGAATGTTCATCCCGTTCTCTAGATGTAGCAAACCTAAAAGACCAAAATGTGACTGACAGAAAAAGAATCAATATTTAAAAAAAATGATAAAGTAATCAATACCAATCCATACATTTTCACTTTTAATACAACAAAGATACCATCCATCCCATCTCTCTCTCTCTCTCTCTCTCTCTCTCTCTCTCTCTAGTGCTCTTTCTCTCTCTCATGCCCTCTCTCTAGTGCCCTCTCCCTCTCTCTCTCTAGTGCCCTCTCCCTCTCTCTCTCTAGTGCCCTCTCCCTCTCTCTCTCAAGTGCCCTCTCCCTCTCTCTCTCTTTCTAGTGCTCTCTCCCTCTCTCTCTCTGTCTGTCTCTCTAGTGCTCTTTCTCCCACTCATGCCCTCTCTCTAGTGCCCTCTCCCTCTCTCTCTCTAGTGCCCTCTCCCTCTCTCTCTCTAGTGCCCTCTCCCTCTCTCTCTCTAGTGCACTCTCCCTCTCTCTCTCAAGTGCCCTCTCCCCCCCTCTCTCTCTTTCTAGTGCTCTCTCCCTCTCTCTCTTTCTCTCTCTCTCTCTCTCTCTAGTGCTCTTTCTTTCTCTCATGCCCTCTCTAGTGTCCTCTCCCTCTCTCTCTCTAGTGCTCTCTCCCTCTCTCTCTCTCTAGTGCTCTTTCTCTCTCCCTCTCTCTCTCTAGTGCTCTTTCTCTCTCCCTCTCTCTCTCTAGTACTCTTTCTCTCTCTCTCTCTCTCTCTCTAGTGCTCCCTCTCTCTCTCTCTCTCTCTCTAGTGCTCTCTCTCTCTCTAGTGCTCTTTCTCCCTCTCTCTCTCTAGTGCTCTTTCTCTCTCTTTCTCTCTCTCTAGTGCTCTTTTTCTCTCTCTCTCTCTCTAGTGCTCTTTTTCTCTCTCTCGCTCTAGTGCTCTTTTTTTCTCTCTCTAGTGCTCTTTTTTCTCTCTCTCTCTAGTGCTCTTTTTTTTTCTCTCTCTAGTGCTTTTTTCTCTCTCTCTCTCTCTCTCTTTCTCTCACTTTAGTGCTCTTTTTCTCTCTCTAGTTCTCTTTTTCTCTCTCTCTCTCTAGTGCTCTTTTTCTCTCTCTCTCTCTAGTGCTCTTTTTCTCTCTCTCTCTCTAGTGCTCTTTTTCTCTCTCTCTCTCTCTCTAGTGCTCTTTTTCTCTCTCTCTCTCTCTAGTGCTCTTTTTCTCTCTCTCTCTCTCTAGTGCTCTTTTTTTTCTCTCTCTCTCTCTAGTGCTCTTTTCTCTCTCGCTCTCTAGTGCTCTTTTTTTTTCTCTCTCTCTCTCTCTCTAGTGCTCTTTTCTCTCTCTCTCTCTCTCTAGTGCTCTTTTCTCTCTCTCTCTCTCTCTCTCTAGTGCTCTTTTCTCTCTCTCTCTCTCTCTCTCTAGTGCTCTTTTCTCTCTCTCTCTCTCTCTAGTGCTCTTTTTTTTTCTCTCTCTCTCTCTCTAGTGCTCTTTTCTCTCTCTCTCTTTCTCTCTCTTTAGTGCTCTTTTTCTCTCTCTAGTTCTCTTTTTCTCTCTCTCTCTCTAGTTCTCTTTTTCTCTCTCTCTCTCTCTCTAGTGCTCTTTTTCTCTCTCTCTCTCTCTAGTGCTCTTTTTCTCTCTCTCTCTCTCTCTCTCTAGTGCTCTTTTTTCTCTCTCTCTCTCTCTAGTGCTCTTTTTTCTCTCTCTCTCTCTCTCTCTAGTGCTCTTTTTTCTCTCGTGCTTTTTTTTCTCTCTCTCTCTAGTGCTTTTTTCTCTCTCTCTCTCTCTCTAGTGCTCTTTTTTTTTCTCTCTCTCTCTAGTGCTCTTTTTTTTCTCTCTCTCTCTAGTGCTCTTTTTTTTCTCTCTCTCTCTAGTGCTCTTTTTTTTCTCTCTCTCTCTCTCTCTAGTGCTCTTTCACTCTCTCTCTCTCTCTCTAGTGCTCGTTTTTTTTCTCTCTCTCTCTCTAGTGCCCGTTTTTTTTCTCTCTCTCTCTCTAGTGCTCGTTTTTTTCTCTCTCTCTCTCTACTGCTCTTTCTCTTTCACTCTTCTGCTTTCGCTCTCGCTCTGATTTTCGCTCTATATCTCTAGTAAAATACATTTTATTCATCCAGACGCTGACAAATGTTTAATGAGTCGCTTTTTAAAACATAATCACACAAAATCAATCTAATGAAAAAATCCAGGTACATAATTTTAGATTTTTATCTTTCCGGAACATAGTACACATGTCTAACAACATCTCTACCTATTATTAAGAAGCATGTTACAATTATACAATTATTTACTTAATTCAAAGCCAGAGGTTATTTTTTGTTCTTTATTTGTATACATGTGGTCGGCCTTTGACAGTGGAATCACGCTTTGTTAGCCATCTTGTGTGACCTTGTTCAGGACCGCCGTGCATGGGCCGCCGCCATGGTTCAGGGGGTAGGGCAGACTAGGGTGAACACTGATTTATGGAAATGAATCGTTAATTGTGACATGCATTCCAATAATAAGTATAGTTGCTGAGTGGCTACTCGATATTGCTCGGAAGTGGCTACTCGATATTGCCCGGAAGTGGCTACTCGATATTGCTCGGAAGTGGCTACTCGATATTGCTCGGAAGTGGCTACTCGATATTGCTCGGAAGTGGCTACTCGATATTGCCCGGAAGTGGCTACTCGATATTGCTCGGAAGTGGCTACTCGATATTGCTCGGAAGTGGCTACTCGATATTGCTCGGAAGTGGCTACTCGATATTGCTCGGAAGTGGCTACTCGATATTGCTCGGAAGTGGCTACTCGATATTGCTCGGAAGTGGCTACTCGATATTGCTCGGAAGTGGCTACTCGATATTGCTCGGAAGTGGCTACTCGATATTGCTCGGAAGTCCCTTGCTAAAAATGTTTTCAGTAATTGTTAGTAATAATTTAAATACCAACATAACTCTCAGGGTTTGGGTGTTAGTTGCGTGTCTGCCAGGCCTCTTATAGATATATATTTGATCTCAACCTATACACAAGTAATTGTGATTCTTAAATTGAAATAAGGAATTTGTGAAGTACTAACTTTCGTCAGATGAGTAACCTTAGAATCTAAGTGAAATTAAACATCCAATGAAATGCTTTTATTAGGGTTTTTTTTTTCTTTTTTTAAATTTAAATTTTCAACCATTAAAATTTATTTAAATATATTTTATTTTTCCACAGGAGGATTTCTTTGACAGACAAGAAAAGCCATTTTGTGACTAACCCTACATAGAACTCCTCTAAAAGTAAAATGGGTTAAAAAAAGAAAAAAAAACTATCCTGAAAAAAAAAAATCTGATACATATCAGAATCAATGGTAAAGAAAGGAATTAAGTATTTTGTGGACTATCGGATGAAATATTTAACAAAATTTGATCTGTATATTATATTAATAAGGTGAATGTCAATGTAAAGTTAAAGAAAAAAATAATAAACAAATAATTTTTTTAAAGTTAAATAAAAATTTTTTTTAAATACTTAAAATTGAAGATGCCTGATGAGTCATGATAGATAGATAAATATTAACAAAATGTCGACCAGTAGCAAGGCAAGAAAAGGGTCTCTATTTACTTGCTTCCGCACAAGGGCACAGTTAGACACAAGGTCGGTATTTAATGGGGGGGGGGGATCCAACTTTCCAAAAAGTGACACTCTAGATTGGAACAAAAATTAAAGTTGCCTCAGTCTAGAAGGACTTCTCCTTCGCTAAAATAGACTGAGTGTAGTATCATACTACACTTAGCTCCTAGCCAATAGCCAAGGGTTGATTTACTATAGAAAAATGAAAATTGTAATTCATTTTAATAAAATATAATATTGTCTCAAAACGTATCTGTAAGTAAATAAGAACAGTCTATTTCAAACCTATCCATAAGGCGGAATAGTCCATTTCAAACCTATCCATAAGGCGGAACGGTCCATTTCAAACCTATCCATAAGGCGGAACAGTCCATTTCAAACCTATCCATAAGTAAGGCAGAACGGTCCATTTCAAACCTATCCATAAGGCGGGACGGTCCATTTCAAACCTATCGATAAGTAAGGCGGAACGGTCCATTTCAAACCTATCGATAAGTAAGGCGGAACGGTCCATTTCAAACCTATCGATAAGTAAGGCGGAACGGTCCATTTCAAACCTATCGATAAGTAAGGCGGAACGGTCCATTTCAAACCTATCGATAAGTAAGGCAGAACGGTCCATTTCAAACCTATCCATAAGTAAGGCGGAACAGTCCATTTCAAACCTATCCATAAGTGAGGCGGAACGGTCCATTTCAAACCTATCCATAAGTAAGGCGGACCGGTCCATTTCAAACCTATCCATAAGTGAGGCGGAACGGTCCATTTCAAACCTATCCATAAGTAAGGCGGAACGGTCCATTTCAACCCTATCCATAAGTGAGGCGGAACGGTCCATTTCAAACCTATCCATAAGTGAGGCGGAACGGTCCATTTCAAACCTATCCATAAGTAAGGCGGAACAGTCCATTTCAAATTTAAGCCTGACAAGTTGACAGATGATCAGAACCTCTTATAGATATTTGTTTACACATATAAAAATGATATATCAGAATTAAGCGTTGTTGTATAGTGATTGCTAAGAGATAGGAGTTATGTCCCTTTGACCGTCACTCTTTTGGATAAAGAAGACGCCATCTTTGCCATCCATTCTACCAATCTGTTTACTTTCTTTTTATGCATACTTGTAATTTGAATGAAGGTGTGAATATAGATCTGTAGTTGTGACAATTTATTCAATTCCCTATTTTTCCCTAAACTTAGTGCGTTTTTTTTTTCTTTCTTCTTTTTTTTTTTTTTTTTTTTTTTTTTTTTGAGACAAAACTCTATATGAAGACAACTTAACCGGCGACCAAGAAAGAATACAGAAGCACTCAAAACATCTAAACGGTGTTCCTTTTGTACTGGCATAGTTTAAACAACACGGTAATGCCCGTAATGTTTTTGTGATTCTGTATTTACTTGCCTCCTCGAAGAGGGCAGGGTTAGCTACAAGATCAGTTTTTAATGTGGGGAAAATTTCTCCTTCACTGACCGAGGCCAGAAAAGATGACAGGTATTATCAGAACAGATTCTATAGTTTGCTTCTAGCCAAATATTATGTCAAATTTTAAAATTCAAAGAGTGTGTCTATTGGATTGGCTATGCCAACAATGATACTATGTAAAAAGACGGGGGGGGGAGGGGTATCTATTTTTTGGCGACGTGGTTATGCTTGTAAAAAAGCACTGACATCATCTTGGCTATGCATTAATCAAAGGGAAGTAATTCATCCAAATCAGACGCAGTAGTAATAGTATTGTAGAATAAAGATATTTGGTCAAACGATAAATTCTTTTCTAACATAATTTATAACTTTATTTCACGTCTTCCCTCAATAAACGAAAGAGTTTAAGGAAAGATGTTATGTTAGGGTTAGGATTTCGTGTCGCTGTGAGTAGGACGAGGCAGGCTACACATCCGCTTGGGTTGATGACATCTTAATTCCAACTGATTAGAAGCGGAGTGCATCTCACGCAAAGTGTTTTCATTATCCAATAAACTAATCACTCTGCGTAGAAACATTGGCTTGCATCGAAAGAAAGTAGTCCATGTGATCGAAAGAAAGTAGTCCATGTGATCGAAAGAAAGTAGTCCATGTGATCGAAAGAAAGTAGTCCATGTGATCGAAAGAAAGTAGTCCATGTGATCGAAAGAAAGTAGTCCATGTGATCGAAAGAAAGTAGTCCATGTGATCGAAAGAAAGTAGTCCATGTGATCGAAAGAAAGTAGTCCATGTGATCGAAAGAAAGTAGTCCATGTGATCGAAAGAAAGTAGTCCATGTGATCGAAAGAAAGTAGTCCATGTGACGGTGGGTAGTGACGCTGACTGATGACTTGCGTGTGCTAAGTTCGAATCCAGTCGGTTCAATAGTATCACTTTCACTTAGGGATGTGGGCAACCTTTACGTGGTCCCTCCTGCAAAAATACTAACAACTGGATCGAGCCGGTCAACAAAGTTGTACGATGCTGATTCATACAAATTTACTTACTAGTTTTTTTGTTTTTTTTTAATGGAAGTTGCTCCAGACAAGGCATGAAGCCACTTTATGTAAGGAGCTAATCATAATAATAAAAAGGGAGAGGAATGTAGAATCACTTCAAGACAAACAAAGCCTGAAAGTGAGCAATCCCCTGGACTCTAAACAGGCTAAACAAAAAGTAAGCCCTTCAAGAGTCCAATAGGGAAAAGGTCTGCCTCTAAACTGGTGGCTGATCAGAAACCGATGTTTTTATTCAAGTCTATGTGAACAAGAAGCAGATGACAACTGATTTTTTTCCAAGTTGATTTAAGTACAGAAAGTTTTCGCTAAAAAAATTCAAGATTTTTCTAAAAATCTTGAATTTTTAGAAAAATAAATATTGCTCATACTTTTCTATAAAATGTTAGCAGCATCGAAAATTATTGCTTCTAAAAAAAATTGAATTCCAATGAAGCAAACAGCCATAAAATGAGGGTCCAACTAATAGTTATAATCTTTAAAATGACATGTCATTTCACTGTATCCAAAAAAATAAATGCAAAAGTTATTTTTTTCATTTCTCACACATGAATCACTATTATCTTCTATATATTAATCGATAGCGTGTGTGTTTGTGTCACGCTTACATCAAAAGCTCTGCGCATGCGTGCCGCACCTAAATTTGGAAAAACATTCAAGTCACCTAATTTTCATAATCTTTTCAAGTATTTCCCTTTGGCGCGACAGTTAGCGACATAGGATTTTGATGTCCGCCCGACTGGTTTATAGTTCGATCCCAACCAACCTCTCAGATTTTTTTTTTCTACATCGAAAGGGGGGGGGGGGGACGGTTGGAAAGGGACGACCGGGAAGACACATATTAATGCGATAGCGTGTGTGTTATTTTGTGTGTCACGCTTACATCAAAAGCAACGACCTCCCGAATCTTTGTATGCTACTCATGAATTGGAGCCAAATTTAATTTAATCTAAAGCATTTACAAAGTAAGGTTTAGTCGTCGAAATCGGAATTAGTCGATCGATCAAAGCGAGAAAAAAGTCTGACGGACGGACACAAAACCGCTTTTATAGGTTAGGAACAAGATAATTAGTATTGAAAACATAATTTCGTGTAATTTACACGGGTCCCGCTAGTTTAAATTAATAGTACAAGATAATATTTCAAATACTGTATGTATGTATGTGTATATATATATATATAAACAATAATATTTTTTTATAAATATTAAATATTTAAAATATACCTAGAGACATCGATGTTTCATGCTAACGCAATCTTCAGTCTAGGAACCAGTTCCCAACGGTCAGCGGGCGCGAACCCCGAACACAAATCGCCACTGATTCGCAGTCGAAGATCTTACCCGAAGGCCACTGGAAACTAATTAGTAAATAAAGGGGAATTTTAACTGTAAATAGTAGAATTACTACTATCCACCAAGTAGCTAAGAGTGATCTACGAGTCGGATCATTGCATATAGCTATTTGTACTACTTGTTATTAAAGCTCCTCGAAAAGTGCCCAGCCTCTGTGGGAGGGGGCTGATAAACAATAATATTTTTTTATAAATATTAAATATTTAAAATATACCTAGAGACATCGATGTTTCATGCTAACGCAATCTTCAAAGAACAAAGACCCAAACACAGCTATCTGTATGTCTAATTTGCAGAGCTATTTTTTTAAACAGTTAAATAAAGTAATGTTTTGTGGAATTCATTTGTAACTTTATTGTCATATTTCCTTATATATATATGTGTATGCAATAGTTTTGTTGATAGTAACAGTAATTAAAGTGATTCAATATAAAAAGAAATTATAAAGTTTAAAATATTATTTTAAAAGGAAGCTAATCTAAATAAAAACTATTATATTTTTTTTACGATAGATTTATATTAAAAATATGTCATCTTACATATCTTTAATAAAAATCTATCGTCATTTTAAAAACTAATAGTTTTCGTTTAGATTGAAAGTTATACATTTAAAAAGAATACTTAGAGCTGAAATAATAGCTGCCGGGTGGCAGGTAGGTTTGTGCTTGTTGCTTTATAAGAGTATCGACCTCTTTTTATTATTTATATCCTACTAAGACTTTGGATGTTGTATGCTCGCTTGCTTGTCACCGTTCACACTATATGATGTCACAAAAATCGAATAACGTAAAAAAGAGGGGTGAATGATAAGAGAATTGAATGGAGGAGTGAATGAAATAAATAATTGAGAGAGAGAGGAAGGAGTGAATGAAATAAATAATTGAGAGAGAGAGGGGGAGTGAATGAAATAAATAATTGAGAGAGAGAGGAGTGACTGAAATAAATAATTCAGAGAGAAAGGGGGGAGTGAATGAAATAAATAATTGAGAGAGAGGGGAGTGAATGAAATAAATAATTGAGAAAGAGGGGGGAGTGAATGAAATAAATAATTGAGAGAGAGGGGGGAGTGAATGAAATAAATAATTGAGAGAGAGAGGGGGGGTGAATGAAATAAATAATTGAGAGAGAGAGGAGTGAATGAAATAAATAATTGAGAGAGAGAGGAAGGAGTGAATGAAATAAATAATTGAGAGAGAGAGGAAGGAGTGAATGAAATAAATAATTGAGAGAGAGAGGAAGGAGTGAATGAAATAAATAATTGAGAGAGAGAGGGGGGAGTGAATGAAATAAATAATTGAGAGAGAGAGGGGGGAGTGAATGAAATAAATAATTGAGAGAGAGAAGAGTGAATGAAATAAATAATTGAGAGAGAGAGGGGGGAGTGAATGAAATAAATAATTGAGAGAGAGAGGGGGGAGTGAATGAAATAAATAATTGAGAGAGAGAGGAAGGAGTGAATGAAATAAATAATTGAGAGAGAGAGGGGGGAGTGAATGAAATAAATAATTGAGAGAGAGAGGGGGGAGTGAATGAAATAAATAATTGAGAGAGAGGGGAGTGAATGAAATAAATAATTGAGAGAGAGGGGGGAGTGAATGAAATAAATAATTGAGAGAGAGAGGGGGGAGTGAATGAAATAAATAATTGAGAGAGAGAGGGGGGAGTGAATGAAATAAATAATTGAGAGAGAGGGGAGTGAATGAAATAAATAATTGAGAGAGAGAGAGGGGAGTGAATGAAATAAATAATTGAGAGAGAGAGGAGTGAATGAAATAAATAATTGAGAGAGAGGAAGGAGTGAATGAAATAAATAATTGAGAGAGAGGTGGGGGTGAATGAAATAAATAATTGAGAGAGAGAGAGGGGAGTGAATGAAATAAATAATTGAGAAAGAGAGAGAGAGAGGGGAGTGAATGAAATAAATAATTGAGAGAGAGGGGGGAGTGAATGAAATAAATTATTGAGAGAGAGAGAGGAATGAATGAGAAAGAAAGATGGATGATTTCATAAACCTACCATCCTTCATCGTGTCATCCATTTTCAAGTAAAAATAAACGAATGAATCTCGACAGATTCACCATCACATCGGATCACTCATTCTCAAGTCAGATGCGCAAGCTAAGTTCATTCAAATATATTTCACTGATGTTCAAGACAGTATTGATTTACGAATGGATATGTACAGAAAAAATTATTGTAAGTAAAAAAAAAAAAAAAAAAAAAAAAAATCGGGGAATTCCAAAAGGTTTTTGTAAATGTTTAATATTGTACATGACAAATACTGACCAAACGGGTCGCATGTTTTTATTTTTATTTTTTTAATTTTTTAAATTTTTTTTTTATTGATAAAATTGTGATTGATTACCATTAGGAGAGTGAAGATATCTCACACCTTTCTACTTCCTTCCCTCTCAGATTCCAAGCAGAACACTGAATTGCCCTGGACACCCTTGAGCAAGGTGTTGGCCTCACCCGTTCTCAGACCTTTTTATTTAATTTTCTTTTTCTTCTACCTACCCTACTTCCCAACCTGCGTCAATAACTCAAACTCTGTCTACCCCAGCCCTGTTCTAAGTATGGGAGCTTTGTGGAGTGTGAAGTCACATTTTAGCTACCAGTACTTCCAAGTCCACTCTGATCCGGAATACCTGTCAGGGTCCCATATATGCGTTAAATAAAATCTGTCCCTGGTATAACATGAAACTACATATGATGGCGGGACCCTAATTTGGGAGCTTTGAGAAGAGCTGTGCAGCGAGATGCCTGTTAAGATTAGTTTTACATTTCTGCATGTCGGTACAGCTAGGAAAACAGGGAGCAGGGAGGAAGTTCCAAAGGCTGAAAGCACGAGAAAAGAAGCTATTGGAATAGAAGGCTCTACGGCATCTGAGGACCTCCACAGTGAATGGATACGGCTTAGCTGACTGTCGGGTTGGTCGAGTGTATTTACGTCGAGGGGGCACCAGAGCAGCAAGTTCATCTAACACAATCCATTGAAGTACTTGTAAAACAAACACACGGATTCAACATTGCGGCTATGGAACAGGGGCTGGAGCTTGGTGGATAGTGAGGAACCTATTAGATTAGAGACTCTTTTTGGACCCTGTCTAAGAGGGAGAGACTAGTGGGTGGTGCACCAGCCCAGATGTGACAACAATACTCCATGCCTGGGCAGATGGTGGCTTTGTAGAGATATAGAATACTGTCAGGTGTGAGAAGTTTTCTAGCACGATAGATGTATTTGTTCCAATTCATGTTAGGCTGAGGTGTTTGTACATTGGACTCTCAGGTAGGATGTTATTTGCTATAGCAATCGCTGGTTGAAGAGGTTTCATTGTAGTTATTGAAGGAAAAGAGCTTTGTCTTAGCAGCATTAAATGTTACCATCCATTTATGACCCCATTCCACTACAGACTGGAGGTCACTTTCTAAGGATACAGCCATTGCCTCGGATATGTGTGCGCCTGTTTTACCCACATGACAAGAGTAGAGTCATCAGCAAATATACCCATATCAGATACAATGTCATCAGGGAGGTCATTTATGAAAATCAGAAACAATAAAGGTCCAAGAGTCGATCCCTGGGGTACACCTGCATTTATGTCATGTTATTTAGATGAACAGCCACCGAGGACAACCTGGATCTTTCTATTGGATAGGAAGGATCTAATTATATCAAATATTCGTCCAGTAATACCATATGAATTAATTTTTATGAGAAGACCTTCATGCCAGACCTTGTCAAAGGCTTTGGATATATCAAGCGTTACCGCCCTAGATTCACTTGTCTTGTCCAGTGTATGGTATATGCGTTCGTAGATGACCGGATGGATATCTGCATAGACCGTGCTTACCTAAATCCATACTAATGATCAGAAAGAAGTTTAGCATTAATGAGATGGCGGACTATCGCTAGATAGATCAAAGATTTTTGCAAAGATCAGGAGTAGACTGATAGGGCGATAATTCTGAGGGTCAGTTCTTTCATCAGAATTCTTGAAGACTGGTACGACAGAGGCAATTTTCCAGCTATCAGGAAAGCAAGATTCGGCAATGCTTTTTATGCAGAGTTTGGAGAGGGCGGGGAGCCAGTTCAGTAGAGCATTTCTTTATTACTATTACTGGTATAAGATCAGGCCCACATGCTTTGGAGGTATCAAGGGTTTTTATTATGTCCCGAACATGAGATGTGGTGATGGTCAGGTCATCAAGTGTGGCTTCAGTCCGCAATGCGAATTTAGGAATGGGGTGGTTTGCTGGGTCCAAAGTGGATTTTAAGGCAAACTGCTGGGCAAATAGTTCAGCCTTATCAGTTGCCGTGCAAACGACATCATTGTGGTTTGATAGTGGGGGAATAGTTAATTGTCTATTGTCTACCACGCTATTGAAGATTTTCCAGAAATCGCGAGTACCTAGTTTCTGCAACTGAATGCATTTTCTGGTCGTCTCTGTGTATGTTCTCTTTGCTTCACTTATCACTGCCGTACAATGTCTTATTTTTGACGCCATAAATTTCTGTCTATTCATAGTTGACTTGTGGCGGTCGAATTTTTGGAATGCTTGCTGCCTCTGTGCACTAGCAGCTGCAGATTCCGAGGTGAACCATTGTGGAGAGTGGGGCTTGCTGTAGAATTTTTGCATGGATGCATATGCTTCAATGCCTGCTTTGACCCATTCAGTAACCTCATTTGCACACTGAACAGCAGGGAGAGAAAAAGTTTCACTCCATTGGGCATCACTGATCTGATCTTTGATGAATTCTCAATCAACCTGCTTGTAGTATCTTGTCGTTTTGAGCAACGGCTCATCAGCTTTGGGACGAGATTTTTACGTAATATCAACCAAGTGAAAACTAGAGTTGGGTGTGTGGGGGGGGGGGGGGGGATTCAACTCTGTGGCTCGATCATATTCGTAATTTTTGCTCAGAGGATTATATAATTGTGAAAGAACTGCATAAAAATACGTAGTTAAAGCAAAATAAATGGTTTTGGACTATTACAGTAATTTTTAACGCTATTGATAATGTTTATCCAGTCATTTATTTATTTTTTATTATCACTTATGTTTGAATTCAGTTTTTGAAACGTGACGTAAATCCATAAACTATAATTATTTTGTTATGGTACTGTTTTAAGCTCTATTTTTAAGAAAGTCCAAATATATCAGTTGGTAGAACCTCAGACTGAAGATCTCAAGATTTCGGTTTTGATTTCCGGTCATGGCGTCAACTTTATTGGGAATTTATTTACTATGCAATATTCTTCATTTCTAAAAGTAGTTAAGATCTGATATTTTGAAATGAGACAAATTTCGAAATGCATTTATTACGTTTAAAAAAAAAATTGTTACAGACAGACAGACAGACAAAATTTCTATTTATATAAGATTAGCTGTTGAAATACAATTTCTATAATTCATTTTTAACACTTCTGAGAACAGAAAAATTTCAAGAAACATTTGTGAAGAATAAAACTTTTAATCTTTATTCTGTTCTCATTCATTAACCGCCTTATTTTGTGGGGTTCATACCTAAACAGCAGAAAACAAAGTAATTAGCGAAAGATTCAAACTTTGAAGTAAATTGACCAAACTTATATATATATATATCTATATATATATATATATAGTCTTGGAAGTTTCTCAACCATTAAAACTATATTTAAAAACAAAACAAAAAAAAACAACTTACGTCCCAAGTCGTTCAGTGGAAAATCACTCATTTAACTTTTTCAGTTATTATATTAGTTTGCTTCTAACATTATTTAAGGGATCATCAGTTGTTTACCATGAAAAACTGTTTCTGGAATTATATATATATATATATATATAAATATATAAAAATTCTTTGTGAAATAGTAAGAAAATCTCAGCAGAGTGCTCAATTAATTAAGGGAATCAGAATTAAGAGCTTAATATTTGTTTATTAATACAGAAATTTAATACAACGTATGATGGACCAATGGTTTCGAGCACAGAAGGTAAAACCTCTGGCTCTCATCAGCATAGAAAATAATTGAAAGTAGTTGCCGGGTCTCTAGCGAGTCTTCACGTTGCCGGGTCTTTTTATGACTTATTTGGAGTATTTTTTAAAAAATTTTTATTAAATATTTTTTTCAAAATTTGTTATTTTTACAGTTTAAAACTATATCTGTGCTCAAGTCACCCACTGACTCCGTACCACGAGCTCCTGAAAATAACCGGCATAATAACTCTAATAGTGTTACAGAAGAAGAAGGAGATGTGGTAGCCAGTTTAGACAGATTAGAATCTGAAGCAAAAGAGGTAAGTAATTCTGCTGAAGTCCTTGTGTGTCTTTATGTTTCTGTGATATTAAACATGTTCCATTATGGAATATGAAAGAGAAAGAGTGCATGTCACTTTTTTTTCTTTTTTTCTTTTTTTTCTTTTTTTTTCATTACTGACAGTAAAATACTATTTTTCAAGTATGGATGGGAATTTTTCTTTCCTATCCTCCTCCCCCTTTTCTTTTTCTTTTTCTTTTTGTCATTTTCTTTTTTTAATTTTCTTTTTTTAATTTTCTTTTTTTTTTTTTTTCTTCTAAATTCATTGATTTTTCTTTTCTTTGTTTTTTGGCATTCTAGAAATATATTTGCATGATTAACCTAAAAAAACCCTGTAATTTGCAATTTATTTTCCTTTATTTCTTGATTAAATTTTGATTATAGTAAAAAAAAAAAAAAAAATATGAAAAGAATGCATATCATAAAAATAATAGTGATGGGATTGTCTAAGAAACATTACTATAATGGAGATTGTGTGTCTGTAACTGAAACTGTCACTATCTACATCATAATACACCTACGGTTTTATCGTCTTATTAACCCTGATTCTATTTTTAAAATTGACCTAATCAGTACTTGCGAGAGAACATTAACAGCTACTGAAAAAGGACTAAGAGCAGAGTGTAGTATCTGTTTTGATACTTTACTTCATCTTTTCTGTCCTTGGTCAGTGTAGAAGAGATCCTTCTATACTGAGGACATTTTTAATTTTGTCCTGATCCAGAGTTTCCCTCTTTGGAGAACTGGATTTTTTCCCCCGCATTAAAAACCGGCTTTGTTTTTAACTCTGCCCTCGTGGGGAGGCCAGTAAATAGGGACGTTTATTTCTCGTAATTTATCATTTTCGATCTATATTAAGGATTACATTTAAAAAAATAAAAAGCACTTTCTTGTAAAACATAAAATAAATATATATATAGGGTGGGCCAAAATAAGGGTCCTATCTTTAAATTTGAATAACTTGAATTTGAATAACTTCCACAAAATAAAAGTTAAACTCACCAAACTTTATGTGTGTAGACTGACCCTTCCGAGATTTTTTGAAATAAACAAAACAAATTTTAGCCGAAAAACACTTCTTAAAACTTACAAAAACTAAAGTATTGTTTTTTACACTGTTTTGAGTTTTTTAAGCAAAAATAATGTTTTCTAAATGAGGGTACGTTCCTTAGGGCTAATACGGCTCATGCTTGCTTCGGAAGGGGTCCTTTACCTATTCTAAAAAAAAAAAATTAAAAAATCAATAAATAAAAAAGTTATGAATTTTTAAAAATAGGACCCTTATTTTTGCCCACCCTGTATATATATATATATATATATATATATATATATATATATATATAGCATAATATAAAATGAAATAATAAAATAAGGTGTGAATCAAATTTTATTAGAGTTCAAAGTTCAGGCAAAGTATCTCAACGTCCTTAACTCATGAGTTTTCAAAGATAATTCTTCTCCTCAGAGGACCATTACTGTATGTATTTTTGTATATAATTTTTTATATATTTTCAAAGTGTAATTTTATCACCTGCAGTAATGTCACTGCGGTATTTTATTCTTTCACTTTATCTAATGCTATTAATGCTCTATCCAGTATATTGAGCTTCACTTTTATCCGGATGTTCACTAATTAAAGATATTAGTTGTCTCATATCTTTTTTGTATTAATCCTATATATATATATATAATATTTAACTGTTGAATTAAACTAATAATATATCGTGATAATATATACCATGCCCTCCGTTCAGTCTAGAGAGACTATGGACACCCCTGTAAGGGGCTGGCTGCGCGTGTAATTGTGAAGCAAGGGTTGCGCAATCTCCAACAACCGCTCTCCTGAGTCGGCATTGCATGATTCCAATGGCAAGTAGTAGTACAAGACGACTGGAAACAATGCCTAATTAAAAGATATTAGTTGCCTCTTATATCTTTTGTTGGAATAACTTCATATATATATATATATATATGATCTTTTGTTGGATTAACTTCATATATATACAGGGTGGGCCAAAATAAGGGTCCTATCTTTAAATTTGAATAACTTCCACAAAATAAAAGTTAAACTCACCAAACTTTATGTGTGTGTAGACTGACCCTTCCGAGATTTTTTGAAATAAACAAAACAAATTTTAGCCGAAAAACACTTCTTAAAACTTACAAAAACTAAAGTATTGTTTTTTACACTGTTTTGAGTTTTTTAAGCAAAAATAATGTTTTCTAAATGAGGGTACGTTCCTTAGGGCTAATACGGTTCATGCTTGCTTCGGAAGGGGTCCTTTACTTATTCTAAAAAAAAAAAATTTTTTAAATCAATAAATAAAAAAGTTATGAATTTTTTAAAATAGGACCCTTATTTTTGCCCACCCTGTATATATATATATATATTCATATAAGAAAATGTTTAAGTTAAATAATCAAAACCGTTCAAAATATTCCCATGAGATCAAATAATGATACACAATTTATTTTTTAACCAATTAGACTTATGAATCTTCCAGGATATATTTAAATACTGCAAACAAAAATAAGCTCAATGATGAACAGGTTATATTAAACAGAGCTTCTATAGTATAGTTTGATAGGTTATAAAATTTGACATTATAAAAATTTTAAATATTATAATTAGTGATGGGACGATTCCCATATTTTTCCCGATTTCGATACAATGTTCTAAATTCTCGATTCCAATACAATTACCGATTCCGATTCTTTTAAAATCTCGAGATATTTTACTATAGAGTTTACCGTAAAAACCAATGTAATATGTGCATATATTTTCGCAAACGTAGAAATACACTTGTGGTGGGTGGTCAACACATTTTAGTTTTACGATAGTTTAAAATCAATAAATATTTATCATTTCATCGTTAGTACCAGGAATGGAAAATTAAGTGTTAAACAAAAATGAACAAAAAAAGAAAACAATTAAAAGAATCGTTTTTGGAATGGGAAAAATTAGCACAAATTTTTCCCATTCCAATACCCTAAAAAGTTATGCTTTATTTTTAATTTTTTAATTTTTTAATTTTTTATTCCTTATTCCGATTAATTGTTCCAACACTAATTATAATCAAGCTCTTAAAATCAACACTTAACAATGTTTATTCATACGAGGTCCATATCCACATATAAAATCAACACTTAATGTTTATTCATATGAGGTCCATATCCACATATAAGGTCATTCCAGCCAAGTTTTCCAAATGGAGACTCACTTTTAAAAGCTAACCAAACAGAATTAATTATTAAATTCTGTCACCTGTACAAAACAATTCATGTTTATCTCGGTTGTTCAAAAACTGATTTGTTAGTAAACTTAAACTAATTTAACATTGCATATTATGGAACGTATGTCCGAGGAGAGCTACTAAACAGACCCGTTAAAAGAAGCTGTTTTTCCTGTCTTTACAAAAAATCACTGGATAAACATTATCAATAGCGTTGAAAATGCAACTCCTGATAATCAGCTAAATCTATATACAATTAAACATTTATGGTGTTCTTGGAGTTTGTCTGTTCATATGCAAATAGAAACATGTGATGGGTTGACAAAAAAGGAATAGGCAGAGTACTCATCACTAAGGCAGTAGGTTTTATGATGTCAATACCTGAATTTGAATCTCACATAAATCTAAAAGATCTTTAGACTGAATACGTGTTTTATAAATTTAAAGAAAGTAACATATTAAACAATTTTTTTTTTAACTAGGATATTAATCTGAATTTTTTTTTTAACTAGGATATTAATCTGAATTTTTTTTTTAACTAGGATATTAATCTGAATTTTTTTTTTAAACTAGTATATTAATCTGAATTTTTTTTTTAACTAGGATATTAATCTGAATTTTTTTTTTAACTAGGATATTAATCTGAATTTTTTTTTTAACTAGGATATTAATCTGAATTTTTTTTTTTAAACTAGGATATTAATCTGAATTTTTTTTTTAACTAGGATATTAATCTGAATTTTTTTTTTAAACTAGGATATTAATCTGAATTTTTTTTTTAACTAGGATATTAATCTGAATTTTTTTTTTTTAAACTAGGATATTAATCTGAATTTTTTTTTAACTAGGATATTAATCTGAATTTTTTTTTTAAACTAGGATATTAATCTGAATTTTTTTTTTAAACTAGGATATTAATCTGAATTTTTTTTTTAACTAGGATATTAATCTGAATTTTTTTTTTTTAAACTAGGATATTAATCTGAATTTTTTTTCTTTCTCTTTTTGTTTTTTTAAATTGCCTCAAATCTCAACTGGAGGTTGGGGTTGGGCTTATTTTATGTTAAACTTACAAACCAAACTAAACCGCCAGTTAAAGTTGAACAATGTTTTTTTTTTCTTTTAATGTGATAATTTGATGCTTAACAATGGTATTCCGATAACGAATTAAAAAAAAAAAAATCCACTAGTAAAGAAATTTTAGACAAAGTCATCATATTTAAATTTTGAATTTAAATCGTATTCAAAAACAAATTTAGAAGGAAGGTGTGTGTGTGTGAAATTTATCAGAGGACACACTTTCTGTCTCTTCACCGTCTGACCGTAACCTGTCTTCTATCTTTTTACACCTGCTAATTTATTGTTTTAGTATTTATATGACACACATACAGACACTTTTGCTTTATATATAGTGATGATGGTGACCTGTGGTGCAGACAACAACAGCAGCACTGGCCAAACTAAGGTCCATATGGAATGACAGAAACATCTCGCTCAGCTACAAAAATCAGATGTGATAACAATACTCCATGAATGGACGAATAAAGGCTTTGTCAAAGGCTTTCGATATATCAAGTGCTACCGCCCTAGCTTCACCTGCCTTGTCCGGTGTATGATATATGCAGAGATGACCGTTAGGATATCTGCAGTAGAACATGCTTGCCTAAATCCATACTAATGGTCAGAAGGAAGTTTAGCATTAACGAGATGGTGGACTATCGCTAGATAGATAAAAAAAATTCAAAGATTTTCTGCAAAGAGTAGGTGTAGACTGATAGGGCGATAATTCTGAGGGTCAGTTCTTTCATCAGAATTCTTGAACACTGGTACCACAGAGGAAATTTTCCAGCTATCAGGGAAGCAAGACTTGGCAAAGCATTTATTGGAGAGGATGGGCCAGCTCAGCAGAGCATTTCTTTATTACTATTACTGGTATAAGATCAGGCCCACATGCTTTGGAAGTGTCATGGTTTTTTATGATATCCCAGATGTTTTCTGATCATCTTGATATGCCTTCTAGGTCACAACTAGTTGAAAATCAAGTCGGTCCCTATAAAGAAAAAAAAACATCTGAACATAAAAATGATAAATAAAATATTTGTCCAAGAAATAAAACAATATTGTGAAACAGAACTATTTGTTATATTAACGTTAAAACAATCATTGAATTAAAATGCAATAATAGTTAATTAATAAAATATCTTTTTTCAAAACTAATATGCAAATTAGTTAACTTTGCGATTGATATCACATATATATATAAGCAGAATATAAAAAGGATTTTATGTTTATTGTGTAAAGTTGAATTAACTTGAAATTGAGTTTTGACTTGACGTTAGTGTGAGAAATGGGCGCGACTTTTGCATTTCTTCATTTAGATTAAGACACAATAAAATAACGATTTGGTTTCTTTTATTATGATATCGTATTATGATATTGTCGATTTTGTCGATTTATGATATTGTATTATGATATCGTATTATGATATTATATTATGATATTGTCGATTTTGGTTAAATAAATACATTTCTTCTTATAATTTCATCCATTAAAAACTTTCTTCTTTTTGTTTTCTTCAAACAATCATAGAGATACCAACACTTATGACGTCAATAAAAGTCAACGGTCCTAAAATGTGAGGACGTGGAAACGCAAGTTTTTCGTTTGTAAAAAATCATTTTAAAAAAATAATAAATTTTAAATTTCTCACTCATAAAATGACTCACACTACTCATAACGAAACTCTGAGAAAGGTTGTATCAACCACAACGTTGGTTATACGATGAACCGATAAATAACTTTTAACCATTTTAATATTTTTTATATATTTACTTTTTATAAAATTTCTTCAAATCTAATATGTATATAATACACAACAATCTATGTTGATTGACAATTTTTAATATTATCCAGACACCTTTAACATGCATCTATCTGGTCCCAACTCCTCCTATCTGGTCTCAACTCCTCCTATCTAGTCTCAACTCCTCCTATCTGGTCTCAACTCCTCCTATCTGGTCCCAACTCCTCCTATCTAGTCCCAACTCCTCCTATCTAGTCCCAACTCCTCCTATCTGGTCCCAACTCCTCCTATCTAGTCTCAACTCCTCCTATCTAGTCCCAACTCCTCCTATATCGTCTCAACTCCTCCTATCTGATCCCAACTCCTCCTATCTGGTCCCAACTCCTCCTATCTGGTCCCAACTCCTCCTATCTAGTCCCAACTCCTCCTATCTAGTCCCAACTCCTCCTATCTAGTCCCAACTCCTCCTATCTGGTCCCAACTCCTCCTATCTGGTCCCAACTCCTCCTATCTGGTCCCAACTCCTCCTATCTAGTCCCAATTCCTCCTATATGGTCCCAACTCCTCCTATCTGGTCTCAACACCTCCTATCTGGTCTCAACTCCTCCTATCTGGTCCCAACTCCTCCTATCTGGTCCCAACTCCTCCTATCTGGTCCCAACTCCTCCTATCTGGTCTCAACTCCTCCTATCTGGTCTCAACTCCTCCTATCTGGTCCCAACTCCTCCTATCTGGTCCCAACTCCTCCTATCTGGTCTCAACTCCTCCTATCTGGTCTCAACTCCTCCTATCTGGTCTCAACTCCTCCTATCTGGTCTCAACTCCTCCTATCTAGCCCCAACTCCTCCTATCTAGTCCCAACTCCTCCTATCTAGTCCCAACTCCTCCTATCTGGTCTCAACTCCTCCTATCTGGTCTCAACTCCTCCTATCTGGTCCCAACTCCTCCTATCTGGTCTCAACTCCTCCTATCTGGTCTCAACTCCTCCTATCTGGTCTCAACTCCTCCTATCTAGTCCCGACTCCTCCTATCTAGTCCCGACTCCTCCTATCTAGTCCCGACTCCTCCTATCTGGTCCCGACTCCTCCTATCTGGTCCCGACTCCTCCTATCTGGTCCCGACCTCTCCTACATGGTCCCGACCTCTCCTACATGGTCCCGACCTCTCCTACATGGTCCCGACCTCTCCTACATGGTCCCGACCTCTCCTACATGGTCCCGACCTCTCCTATATGGTCCCGACTCCTCCTATCTGGTCTCAGCTCCTCTTATCTAGTCTCAACTCCTAACATTAAAAACACACATACGCAACTGCTTACCTACCACATACAAATAATAACTAATAATACTAACAATATTCTACCATAACAATAATATAAAAACGCTTGCAACTTCTCGAAGATTTGTCTATAAAGACGTCTCGCTCTAATTAAGATGGATAAACTTTGAAAGCATAACATGTTTTCTCTACTTCCATTCTACTAAAGTCTATTAACGACACAAATTTTCCCTCGTGTTCCGACAAGTAAATTGGGACTTTTTGAAGTACACTTTTATTTCTTTAAATATATCCAACAGTAATTTCTTAACAATAAACCAAAATGCCATTTCTTCTTAAAAAAACACAACAGATGAAAAGTTGTCCTTGTTTTATGTTGAACAACATTCCTTTTCGAGAATTCTACTTTTATTTCAATCTTACATCTGTTTTTTCTCTGTGAAATACGTTTTTCATTTTACTTTGTCAAAACAAAGGAACCATAAAACTCCATCTTTGCCTAGAAATTTTCATTCTCGTCAAACACTTTAATGGTTTAAAAATAACTTTTAATTTTCCTTACAATCGCCATGACAATCATTATATTTGTAGATTTTTTTTGTTTTTTTAAATGACTTCACAAGTAAGCGTAACTGTTTCAATTAAGTTATTATTTTAAACACTTTAGTTCAATTAATTAAATTACCTTTAAGAACGTTAATTATCCTTCATATACAACTCTCGTCCCCATTTACACTTATAAAAGACACACATTACCATATTTTTACTGTCTTTACTAATTCCCTGGATTTTCTGATGATTTCTGTTAAGGCTAAAAGTACTTTGATTGTAACTTAGTCAGTTTCCACTTAAAAAATAAAAAATAAAAAATAATTTAAAGAAATAATTAAAAGAAAAAATTTTTTAAAAATAATTTAATATTTATTTTAAAAAAAATTATTTTTTTTTTTTTTTAAAATAATTTAATATTTATTTTTAAAAAAATTATAATTTAAAAAAAAAATAAATAAATAAAAATAAAATTTAAAAAAATTTAATATATATATATTTATTTAAATTTTTTTACCTTTTTTTTTCTTTTAAAACGAGTATTGAGAAAAAAATGTCCTCATAGAGAAAGAAAAAAGTTACGAAGTGATTCATCTTTGTTCCCCTTCTCGTGGTTCTTTTTTCCTCTTTTACAATATAAATCATTAAAAAAAAAAACCTCACTATAGATAATAATGGCAGTGCATCTAACATTATTTCACTATATATATATATATATATTATGTAATTGTTTCATTGGTGATGGTAGCATTTGTTATTGTTATTTCTTTATTTTACCGTTTTACCTCATTGTTCACTTCCTAAGTGTTATGGTGCCGTATATTATGTCCATCACTTCTTCTACCTGGGAAAAGACAGTCTGATGACACTGACAGCTTTCCCTAGGTATAAGTGATGGACGTAATATACGGCACCATAACACTAAGTAATTTCGATTGTTCACTTCCTAAGTAATACAGATTAATGCAGAAGATTACATTATTAGTCGCCCATAACTTTATAGAACATATTTTTCGTTAATATATAGATTTTTATTAATTTTATACAGATATAAAAGTAATCCATGGACACGTGTTTCTGGCTCACATCTGTCAGCAGCATGACTAACTTAGACAAGGATCGAACCTTCGATATTGATAAAATACATGAAATATTTAGGTGATAAAAAACGTACATATTTCCAGGCAAGGCGTCATAGTCCAGAGGTAAAACGCCAGACTATTGACGTCAATATCGAAGGTTCGATCCTTGTCTAAGTTAGTCATGCTGATGACGGCTGTGAGCCAGAAACATGTGTCCATGGATTACTTTTATGTACGTATTAAATTAATAAATATATATATATATATATATATATATATAACAATATTTACAAATAACTATTAAATTATTTTTACCTACATACACCGGCATTTCGAGCTTACGCTCTCATCAGTGTAGGAAGGGATAACTTCAGACGGTCACTAGGACGCTCAAAAATCGAGAATTAAACAAAATACTGGTAGAGCATTACATTTTCCCACAATGGGTGACATTTATTGGATGTGTTTCTATCAGTATTTTGTTTAATTCTCGATTTTTGACCGATTATCAAGGGTCGTTGTGCAAGCCTCATGTCCACCCATTTTGTTTTTCATTTGAACTGAACGGAGTGGGCACCAGGTGTGTTTTTAACAAAAAAACGCTTTAAAATAAGTTGTAACACAAAAAAGCTTATCCAGGTAGATAGAAGAGTAACTTATGTTGCCTTTGGTAACATTTATTTGTTGCCTATTTGTTTTGTTTTCTTTAACCCTTTTTTCATTCTGTTAGCTGTCGTTAAAAATGTCCAGACTTTATTATTAATTTGACATAATTGTTGGTGTTTGCTAATAGGCCAAGAAACCGGAGTTCAATCCTTGGTCGAGCCATACCAAAGCTTTAAAAAAAAAAATGGTACTTGATGCCCTCGGCATTATAATATGAAAATCAAAGATAATTGAAGAAATCCTGTGAAAGGGAGCATCAGCCTGGAGTTCAATTATGAGTTGTGACCGTTTGTTTAGCATGAAATCTTGACAGACAGTACATCTTTTGAATACATCATCACAGATTTTAAGTGATTCTTTGACCTCTTTAAGCTAGTATTTAACACTTAATGTTAAGCGACGTTCAGCCTGGTCAGTACTAAAATGGGTGACCATTTGGGAATATCAGGTGCTGTATGTGCTCGCTGCTTATCGCAGCATTGTTTTCAGTTGTCCTGGACGTCTTCTTGCCATTGGAATCGGACAGTGCCGACTCAAGAGAGGAATGGTTGGGGAGATTGCGCAACCCTGACCTCACTATTACACGCGCAGACACCCTTACAGGGGGTATCCATTGTCTTTCGAGACTGAACAGAGGCCATTAACATTTATACACATATTGCATATTCTATGCTCATGGTGTAATTATGTATCCACCTCCCGTGGATTAAATAAAGGATTTTTATAAGGGCAAACCGTCTTCGCTGGTTCGGGCATGTTGAAAGAAGCAAAAGGTATATCAGCACATGCAGAGACCTAAGGCTGGACAGCAAAAAGAAAGGTGGACGCCCTAAAGAGGACATGAAAAGAAACCAACAGGCAAGACCATAAACAATGGCAAATGGACACAGTCTGTTCCCACAATCGTGATCCCTGGAGACTTAGGATAAGGACAGCCAGACAACGTTGAACTTCTGTTGAAAAGAATATAGACGATAAACCTGGATAGTAAGTGCGTGTGTGCGTGATTCAGTTTGAAATTCCGTACAGGTTCCTGAGTTCGGCATGCAAATTTATTAAGTTCAACTCTGCAGTCCCCAAGTTTGAAAAGATGCACCTGAAGAAAACCAGAGGTTACATCGGTCGAAGCGTAGTTAAATAATCACCAAGATGAGAATCGTAGTCCAAATTCGTTGTTATTTTGTGATACTTATTTCTAATTCTGGGGTTACCTTTCCTTTCTTAATTATAATTGAAATGAATGTCTCATATAGGCCAAGTATACAGAATAGCACAGTAGGAGGTTGGAGTTATCTTCCCTTGAATCATTCTAAACTTAAAGTAGTCAGTTGCTGCAGGTGGCACTGTTGGAAAATTTTCATGGCAGTGTCTGATTAATTTGCGTAGCAGTGATTTTTTTACTTTCGTTCGGCTCACTGGGAAGATTAAAATTATAAAGAAAACCAATGGATTTCTGTTAGCACCTTTCTTTGCTACAGACGTTTTTTTTTTTTTTCTGGTGAGCAGAGCAGAGAACGTGATATTAACCGATATGAATGAAACAGTCTGAAACTTGTAATAAAAATCTTCTCCTCTTCTCAGAAATATCAAATTCTATAGTGAACACTAGCAGAGTCACTTGGTGTTGCCCAGGTATAAAATACGTTGAAATATTTTGTTTCAATCTATGCATGTCTCATTTTTGTTTTTTATACATATATAATAATTCGGTAAATTACATGAAAGCTCTGGTTGACATAACCTGTTAATAATTGAGCTTAGTTTTATCTGCAGTATTTAATATATCCTGGGAGATTCATAAGATCTCATTTTGTATTAATTGATCTCCAGCAATTATCTTGAATTGTTTTAGTTATTTAACTTGAACTTTATTTATTTATCTATATGTGTGTGTGTATATATATATATATATATATATATATATATATATATATATATATATATATATATATCAATATTAATTTTAAGTAAATAATATTGAATTATTTTTACCTACATATGCAGGCGTTTCAAGCTTTCGCTCTCATCAGTGTAGGGAATGATAATCTAAGACGGTCGCAATATTCAAACCCGATATATATATATATATGTATATATATATATATATATATATATATATATATATATATATACACATAACTTAAATATTTAGGAATTAAAAATCGTACATATTTTTGGGCAAGGCATCATGGTTTGGTAGTAAAACTCCAGACTATAGACAATGATATCGATGGTTCGATCCATGTCCAAGTTAGCCATGCTGATGACGGCTGATAGTCAGAACACGTGTCCATGGATTACTTTTATGCATGTATAAAATTAATAAATATATATATGTATATATATATATATATATATATCAACAAAAACTATGTCCTATAAAGTTATGGGCGACTAAAAATACAATCTTCAGCATTACTCTTTATTACTTAGGAAGTGAAAAACAAAGACAAGTTGAACGCTACTATCAGCAATAAAAAAAAAGTACAAAATACATAACTTTATATATATATATATATATATATATATATAGATCCATATAACCACTATTACATGATCAAATTGTGTTCCCAGAATTCAACATAATAGATTGTGTACGATCGTTTCAGAGACAGTGTTTTTATTGCTATTAGATCTCCTCGTCAGTACAGGGTATTGACACAAAGTTAAAAGCAAAATCATATAGACAGCATCAATGGGATATAGATCAACGTCCTCATTTATACAGCAAATAGAAATGATTAGGGGAGTTGATGCCAAAAATTTGAAATCAAAGTTGACCATGTTGAAACATTAATCAGGGATGTCGATAAGGGTTCAAAGTAGAAAGGAGTTGATGCAAAATGACACGTAGGAAGTCGCACACCAAAAGGAAAAAAGAAAAACAAATATTATCTTATACAATATTTAAGAGTCGTTGGAAGAGAGAATTAGTAACTTATATGATCAAACAATGAGAAAATGTTTTAAGTTTCTGAAGTTTAAATATCAGTGTTAGAGGAATTGGCCATAAAGGCTACAGTAAGTGGCCTAATTACAATCTATGTCTAATAGGTTAGAAAAGAAACTTGAAAGAGTAATTAAAGGATTTTTACAATTGCAAATCTGTATTTAAAAAAAAAAACAAAAAAAACAATGTTTCCATAAACGATGAAGCAAGTAAAGAAAAACTAATACCAAAAACGGGGGTCAAAACTCTAAATTTTCTACACAGTTCATGCGCCATGATGCTCCCTCACTCATTGCGGACAGAAGCTCCAATCCCGAGAGTCTTCATTGTAATATGAGGCCTACCGGTCTATCGCTTGATGTGTAAAAAAAATATATATATATTTATATATACTAGTCACTCTTAGTGGCTCAACAATATGATTAAGTAATGAGAAAAAATGTGAGGATTTCATTCCAAATTCATTTAAGGCTGCAGGGAGGAGGTCGAACTTGTTATTTGCTTTCTCTCTTCCTCTAAACACTTGAAATAGTTTCGTCTGTCAGTTTTTACTTCCTAACTTAGGTGTGACAAGACGGATATTTAAATATATACAAATATACATTACTCTTTATTATAGAGTATTCTTATAACTGACGCACTATGTTTCCGTGACTTTGCGTCGTCAACGTTCGGGCAGGTCTCGGAAGCGCCCGAAAGTCGACGAAACTATTAACCAAGAAACATTTGCTTATAAACAGTTTGTTTTCGTTAAAATAAGGAAACAAAACAAAAACAATTTGATTAAAAACAGTTGTTGCAGTGTTTATGTTAACAAGAAAAAAAATTGACAAAAAATGTAATAAAAAAAAAATAAAAAAACATTGCAAAAATTTTAAAAAACAATAACATTTGCTTAACAAATCAAACAAAATCATCATTTGAAACTTTTCGGTGCACAAACAAAAAAACCAACATTTTATTTAAAAACATTTGATCAACAAATCAAACAAAATCATCATTTGAAACTTTTCGGTGCACAAACAAACAAAAAACATTTTATTTAAAAACATTTGATCAACAAATCAAACAAAATCATCATTTGAAACTTTTCAGTGCACAAACAAAAAAACAAACATTTTATTTAAAAACATTTGATCAACAAATCAAACAAAATCATCATTTGAAACTTTTCGGTGCACAAACAAAAAAAACAACATTTTATTTAAAAACAATGATCCTTTGACAGCAAGTAAAGAAAAACTAATACCAAAAAACGGGGATCAAAAATCTAAATTTTCTACGCAGTTCATGCGCCATGTAACACTAAGTTCATTTGTATCCTTGTTTTTCTAGATTATTAGTCTAGAAGTCCTATCATAGTGGTCAGCTTTCCTTCTAATGTTCCTAACAAATGTGTTGATGCTGCCCATTAAACTTTTTGTATGTGTCTTCATGCGGGATGGGGGAGATTCTTTGTTGATAGAGGAATGAATTCTTTATGTAACATGGCTGCTAAGTATTGCTTGAAGCTCAACTGGGGGAGCTTAAACAATTTCAGATGTATTTATAAAACGAACTTAAAACCAATATTTTTCAAAAGTGCTCAATATTAAGTAGAGCTTTATAAATATTTATTATGTAAACATTTGTGTGGCTAGACATGTGTAAGCCACACAAATGTGTGCATAATATTCTTATATAAACAGCAGTTGTTTTTTTGTTTCATTTTACTTCAGTCGAAGTTCTCAGAAATCAAGGGGGCCCCTTTCTGGGACTAACATTTGATCTCTATATGCGATACATAGGCATTCTAATATTCCATTAAAGTTCTATTTTACTTGTCAAACGTTGAGTTAGTAAAGAAGTTAAGAACATTAATTTTCCTCTCCACAATTAACTATATTATAGCATTTCTTTCTTGTGGTCTGTTGGTCTTAACGGATTCCAGAACAAGAATTCATCTAGTCTGGTGGAGTATCCAGCTAAGTTGTTACTTGAGGTAGCATCACTAGAAGATGCACTATTCCTCGCATGAGTCAGTGTATAGCCGTGATGAGGGGATCTTATTTGTGCTTTGAATACTATGTTATTTTGAATATTTGGTCAGGGTTTAGTTGTAGGGTGAAGTATCCTCATGTCAGATTGTTTTGACAAACTCTTATAGAGATAGACCGAAGACACCCGAGGACAGTGTCCAGTAGGTGCGTATGTCTAGCTAAAAATAAAAAGTACAAAACAAACCCCCACAAAGGTGATTCATTGTTGACTGGTGTTACTAAGGAAGCTGCGCCGTAATGACAGGGCAATGGTCAGATGGATCAGTTTGGTGAGGCCTGAACGGTACGTTTCTTTTGAATCCCTGCTCTCACAGGTCGACTTGAAAAGCCTTGCGGACATCATGCGGAAGAACAGACTGCGTTGGTTGGATCACATGGAGCGTAGCGATGGCTGGATTGCTAAAGTCCGACAGTTGAATGTGCCAGCAGAGAACATCACCACTGGCAGACCCAAGTTGACTTGGGAGGACGTAGTCAAATGTGATAGGAAGGCCATGGGTATGGATTCCATTAAGCCTTGCCAAAGACAGGAGTGGAGAGGAAGACTTAGATTTCGAGACTAGACAATCAGGCCCCACCCTCATCAGAGGATTAATTGTGGCCTGATTCAACAAATAAACCGGTTGTTGATGATGACGACGACGACGACGACGACGACGACGACGACGACCCCGCCCCCGCCCCGGGTGAATAACATCTAAAATGTAAAAAAGATTTATTCATTCTTTGGGGGGTCAACTGGGCCAGGTGTCGTCAGAAGGGTCATTTTTTTGGGGGGGGGGGGGGGTTCAGCCATTTCCAATGTTATCTATTATATAAAGGAGAGGTGAATAACTTACATTATTATTATTTTCAATACATTCAAAAAAGAAAGAGGAATGGGATGGACAGGGGTGAACGAGGAAGGAGAGAGAGAGAGAGGAATGTGGAAAAACCAATATTTTTCAAAAGTGCTCAATACTAGGTAGAGCTTTATAAATATTCATTATTTTCAATAGAGAGGAATAGGCTGGGCAGAGGTGAAAGAAGGTTGGGGGAGAGAGATGTGGGAAAATGGTTAAGAGAGATGGATTGAGAGAGGTAGAGAGATAAAAGTTTTAAAATAAAGATGTTACACACACTTTTTAACCTATTCTATTTTTTTTTTTTTTTTTTTTTACAAACCCCGGGCAACACCAGGTAACCCTGCTAGTTAAAAATAACACAATCTTATTCTACTTAGTATCATACATTATTCATCAGAAACGCACATAATGTTAAAAACCTTGTTCGACACAAAACAGCATGTAGTTAGTCACTGCTACCTTTTTTTTCGTGTTACGATTATTAGTATTTAATCTATTTACTTTATTACAAGAGAGGAATCAGATGGACCGAGATGAACGGGAGGTGGGTGAGAGGGATGTGGAAAAACCGGGGGGAGGTGGGGGGGGGAGAAAGATAAAGACACGGATTGAGAGAGGTAGAGAGATGAAAATGTTAATATAAATGTGTTACACACACTTTTTAACCTTCTATTTTGTTTTTTTTATGGACCCCGGGCAACACAAGGTAGCTCTGCTAGTATTATATATAAGGAAGTTTGTCTGTCTCTTTGTTCTCTATATAAATATGGCCGCGTCAAATGTTTAAGGTAGTGAAGCAGGCAGAATTTCGGATGCTTCCTTGGTCTTTTGGCTAAGATCAAAGTGTAGTATCTGTTCTGACTGTCCTGTGCAGTTATGGGAGGTTAACCCCCTCCCATGCTTTGCCTCCCCTCTTTGGGGGAGGAGTAAGTTTATTGCTTACTGTCTGAGGCGCCCTGCCCAGGCAATTTTTTGAGATTCACCTCACTCTTCCTCTAGAGTGAAAATTCCCACCTTCCGACCTTGTGTCACATTCTACTTTGTGGGACGTAGATAAATAGGTGAAGCAGGCATAACTCTTCATGAAGGAATCGAATAATGTGCAAAGTTTCAAAATTATAATTATATATAAACGAGTTCCCGAAGGAACTGGAAACCTTGCGCTAAATAAATTTTAAAAAAACAAACTCAAATTCTAATGCAATTCAAATTGTAGTTAAATTGCACAAGATTATGTTAATTCTGAAAATCTGAACCTTCCTAACCCCATAAATTCAGTTTTGTCATTTCTATTTTCACTCAGTTTGCACCCAAAAAAATATTTACAAAATGTTTTATTTTTCGTAGACGTTTTTAAAGATAATATATTTAAGAAGAGAAGAAAACAAAAACTTATAGAAGTGACAATAATTTAATGTCTATGAATTTAATAAAAATTCTAGAGAATTTTTATTAATTTAATTTATTGTATGAATTAAGATGTTTTTTTGTTTTTTAAAAAGGGAAATTCGGAATATTTATTAAATTATATATTTTCGGATTTTGTTTTCCGCAATGATCTCACTAATAACAATAATAATTACCCAAATTTATTTCAAACTATATTTAACCACTTGCTGTTTTAACTGTTGTTTTTGTTTTTTTCTCTTTGTTGTTGTATTTTTATGAGTGTTTAAATGCATAACTCCGTACGGTAAAATCAAAATGGCAGCTTGATCTGAATTTTGTCATCCTATCAGGGAAGGGGGGGGGAGGGCTTTCGCGTGAGTGTTGACTGTTTTTCATTTATCCTTGAACTTTTGCATGATCTAATATTATTATAAATGTTTTTTCTTGAGGTGTCTGATGAGCAGCGTGTAATTGCTTCTGATTGTAGCATTTTGCACGTTATAAAACAATTGTAGAACCATCGACAATTCTGTGATTACAAAATAAATATTATGATTAACAACTGAATTTTGGTCATTGGAATTTAACTAATAATATATATATATATATATATATATATATATATATATATATATATATATATATATATATATGTGAATGTATATAAAAAAATAATGTGAAAAAAAAGTTTATATTGTGTCATAACTTTTTATTTTTTATTTTTTTATTTATTTTTTTATATATATTTTGACGTGTAGGAATATGAATTGTTCTGTAAAGAAAAATAGGTTTTTCTTGTTGATGATAGGGAGAACAAAATTTTCGACTGATGCCTTCAGTCTTCATCAGGGTTTGGGGTTTGCGCGTGTACGGTGGGAGGTTTCCCCAGGCAATGAGCATATATATATATGCTCAGTCGAAAATTTTGTTCTCCCTATCATCAACAAGAAAAACCTATTTTTCTTTACAGAACAATTCATATTCCTACACGTCAAAATATATATGAAAAAAAAAAAAAATAAAAAGTTATATATAATGGAATTAGCCGAGTTAACTCATATAATTTTTTAATTCTAATTGGCTGAAGAAAAGATAAAAATATATAAAGTTTAAAAGAACAAAGAAGTATTTTAAAACCAGAAAATTTTTAAAATAGTATCTTATAATTCTGGTATTGTGATAGCCCAAATAAAAAATAAAATATTTTAAAACCAGAAAATTTTTAAAATAGTATCTTATAATTCTGGTATTGTGATAGCCCAAATATAGAAAGCGTGACAGACAAACCACTTGAACAGGCATTGTACCAATTTTCAATATATTATAGTGTACACTTAAGACTTTCATTGAGCCCTATCCATGGCAGAATCCAGTATCTTCAGAGTAAATTAAGAAAACAACTAAACTTTTACGGTGCTGGGTCTAGTATGAAAATTAGTCGGCAGGTTTCAATTGACAGGATGAATTTAACTGCACTTCTTCTAAAAACACTTTTTAGAAAAAGATGCAGAAATGAAGGAAGAAACAGACACACATATTGTATTTTATATATAAGATTGCTCTTAGAGGGTGCTGATCGACCTAGGTGAGAAAATATTATTTCCTCTCTCAGATAAATTGGACAATCAATCAGTTAAAAATGGAATCCCAAGGTTTGCTGCAATTTAAGGCTGATAAATTCCACCTTCGTATTAACCTCTAATATGGCTAACCCCTAACCTATAATATAGCTACCCCTAACCTCTAATATAGCTACCCCTAACCCCAACCTATAATATGGCTACCCCTAACCCCAACCTATAATATAGCTACCCCTTAACCCCAACCTCTAATATGGCTACCCCTTAAGCCTAACCTCTAATATGGCTACCCCTAAGCTCTAATATTGCTACCCCTAACCCCAGCCTATAATATGGCTACCCCTAACCCTAACCTCTAATATGGCTACCCCTTAACCCTAACCTCTAATATGGCTACCCCTTAACCCTTACCTACAATATAGCTACCGCTTAACCCGAACCTCTAATATGGCTACCCCTAACCCAACCTCTAATATCGCTACCCCTAACCCTTACCTCTAATATGGCTTACCCTAACCCCAACCTATAATATGGCTTACCCTAACCCAACCTCTAATATGGCTACCCCTAACCCCAACCTATAATATAGCTACCGCTTAACCCCAACCGGTAATATGGCTACCCCTAAGCTCTAATATTGCTACCCCTAACCCCTAATACGGCTACCCCTAACCCCTAATATGGCTACCCCTAACCCAACCTATAATATGGCTACCCCTAACCTCTAATATAGCTACCCCTAACCCCTAACCTCTAATATGGCTACCCCTAACCCTAACCTATAATATGGCTACCCCTAACCCCAACCTCTAATATAGCTACCCCTAACCCCTAACCTCTAATATGGCTACCCCTAACCCTAACCTATAATATGGCTACCCCTAACCCCAACCTCTAATATAGCTACCCCTAACCCCTAACCTCTAATATAGCTACCCCTAACCCCAACCTCTAATATGGCTACCCCTAACCCTAACCTATAATATGGCTACCCCTAACCCCAACCTCTAATATGGCTACCCCTAACCCCTAACCTCTAATATGGCTACCCCTAACCCCAACCTCTAATATAGCTACCCCTAACCCCTAACCTCTAATATGGCTACCCCTAACCCCAACCTCTAATATAGCTACCCCTAACCCCTAACCTCCAATATGGCTACCCCTAACCCCAACCTCTAATATGGCTACCCCTAACCCTAACCTATAATATGGCTACCCCTAACCCCAACCTATAATATGGCTACCCCTAACCTCTAATATAGCTACCCCTAACCCCTAACCTCTAATATGGCTACCCCTAACCCCTAACCTCTAATATAGCTACCCCTAACCCCAACCTATAATATGGCTACCCCTAACCCCAACCTCTAATATGGCTACCCCTAACCCTAACCTCTAATATGGCTACCCCTAACCCTTACCTACAATATAGCTACCGCTTAACCCCAACCTCTAATATGGCTACCCCTAACCCCTAACCTCTAATATGGCTACCCCTAACCCTAACCTATAATATGGCTACCCCTAACCCCAACCTCTAATATAGCTACCCCTAACCCCTAACCTCTAATATGGCTACCCCTAACCCTAACCTATAATATGGCTACCCCTAACCCCAACCTCTAATATAGCTACCCCTAACCCCTAACCTCTAATATAGCTACCCCTAACCCCAACCTCTAATATGGCTACCCCTAACCCTAACCTATAATATGGCTACCCCTAACCCCAACCTCTAATATAGCTACCCCTAACCCCTAACCTCTAATATGGCTACCCCTAACCCCAACCTCTAATATAGCTACCCCTAACCCCTAACCTCTAATATGGCTACCCCTAACCCCTAACCTCTAATATGGCTACCCCTAACCCTAACCTATAATATGGCTACCCCTAACCCCAACCTATAATATGGCTACCCCTAACCTCTAATATAGCTACCCCTAACCCCTAACCTATAATATGGCTACCCCTAACCCCAACCTCTAATATAGCTACCCCTAACCCCTAACCTCTAATATGGCTACCCCTAACCCCAACCTCTAATATAGCTACCCCTAACCCCTAACCTCTAATATAGCTACCCCTAACCCCTAACCTCTAATATAGCTACCCCTAACCCCAACCTATAATATGGCTACCCCTAACCCCAACCTCTAATATAGCTACCCCTAACCCCAACCTCTAATATGGCTACCCCTTAACCCTAACCTCTAATATAGCTACCGCTTAACCCCAACCTCTAATATGGCTACCCCTAACCCCAACCTCTAATATGGCTACTCCTAACCCCAACCTATAATATAGCTACCCCTTAACCCCAAACTTCTAATATGGCTACCCCTTAAGCCTAACCTCTAATATGGCTACCCCTAACCAACCTATAATATGGCTACCCTAACCCTAACCTATAATATGGATACCCCTAACCTATAATATGGATACCCCTAACCCATAATATGGATACCCCTAACCCCAACCTCTAATATGGCTACCCCTTAACCCTAACCTCTAATATGGCTACCCCTAACCCTTACCTACAATATAGCTACCGCTTAACCCCAACCTATAATATCGCTACCGCTTAACCCCAACCTATAATATGGCTACCCCTAACCCCAACCTCTAATATGACTACCCCTAACCCTTACCTCTTATATGGCTACCCCTAACCCTTACCTCTAATATGGCTACCCCTAACCCCAACCTATAATATGGCTACCTCTAACCCCAACCTCTAATATGGCTACCTCTAACCCCAACCTCTAATATGGCTACCCCTAACCCCAACCTCTAATATGGCTACCCTTTAACCCCAACCTATAATATGGCTTCCCCTTAACCCCAACCTATAATATGGCTTCCCCTTAACCCCAACCTCTAATATGGCTACCCCATACCCCAACCTATAATATGGCTACCGCTTAACCCTAACCTCTAATATGGCTACCCCTTAACCCTAACCTCTAATATGACTACACCTAACCCCAACCTATAATATGGCTACCGCTTAACCATAACCTCTAATATGGCTACATCTTAACCCCAACCTCTAATATGACTACACCTAACCCCTAACCTATAATATGGCTACCGCTTAACCCTAACCTCTAATATGGCTACCCCTAACCTCTAATATGGCTACTCCTAACCCCAACCTATAATATGGCTACATCTTAACCCCAACCTCTAATATGGCTACCCCTAACCCCTAACCTATAATATGGCTCCCCCTTAACCCTAACCTCTAATATGGCTACCCCTTAACCTCTAATATGGCTACCCCTAACCTTTACCTCTAATATGGCTACCCCTAACCCTTACCTCTAATATGGCTACCCCTAACCCTTACCTCTAATATGGCTACCCCTAACCCTTACCTCTAATATGGCTACCCCTAACCCTTACCTCTAATATGGCTACCCCTAACCCTTACCTCTAATATGGCTACCCCTAACCCTTACCTATAATATGGCTACCCCTAACCCAACCTATAATATGGCTAACCCCATATATAATATGGCTACTTTGGCCTATTTAATACTAAAATTGTTATATAATAATAGATATATTTGTATCTGAAACACAAAAATAAAATCTAAATCAGTGTAAAATATCCATGTTTCAAACTTTTACAGCTTTTTTGTACGGCTCTGAGTGCTGGCCGTCGATAAAGGAAACAGACATTTTAAACATAGATGATTTATTTTTATGTAAAAAAATTTTTTTTTTTCTTTTAACTCTTCAACAACATGGACTCTAATTTTAGTTGTAATTGATGTTAAATATACAGGCTGGGTGTACAGAAAAAATCATCTGGCAGGAATAAACGTACTTGACACACATACACACCTGGTTGAGGACAAAACAACATAACATGATTGATTGTCAAAAATAAAATAATCGTTGAGTTAAGCCACCGCGTCAGGAGAAACAAACACAGTTGATAAAATAATTGATAACTAGAACCACCTGCGAAGGTTAGCGGCAGAAGGAAATACCCCCATCGTTAATAATGAGTGTTTGCAGGTGGATCTGTGGATGTCACAAATTGTTATATAATATCAACCTAAAATTGATATAGTCAGTCGATTGTCTGAGGAAACCACCTGTCAAATTCCTGTGTGTGTGTCCTCCTTTCTCTCTAACCCGCACTCATTTACCACAATCAACAATAAAGATATATCATATATTTTTATACATCATAGTTATCGGCATTCTTTTGAGTAAAGTAGAAATACCACATTGAAACCTAGCGGCTAATTTTCATACTAAAACCAGCCTTTTTCTCTGTTTTCATAATTTCTCTGAAGATATTAGAGTCGGTTATGTGTAGTGGTCTATACAAGTATAATACATTTTTTCATAAGATCAGTTCAAGGCAATATCTATAACAGGCCTGGGAGCCACACAAGTAAAGTTCTATGGCTTGGGATGCACATATTTACTCTATCATAGTGCAATGATTTCTTCATCTTCCCAGAAACAAAAGCAAATAGCAGGCGGAATATGTGACAAAAATCACGCAAGTAAAAAAATTTGTGAACCATACAGGGAATAAGGACTCCAAATCAATGATATAGCGAGAGGAACGCCTTTTGGTCTTCACCGGGGTCTTCCGGTTGACCTTTTACAAAACTTTTTAATAAACAAACGAAACATCTATGTATTTTTTTCCAATTGCTAATTAACTAATAATTGTATATTACTAATAAGCTCCTTGCTAAAAATGTTCTAATTGATTGTTATTTAGTAGTAATTTATGCCCCCCCCCTCATCATAAACTTTAGTTACATGGGTTCCAGGCCTGTTATGGTTATTGCCTTGCAAGATCCTCATATTTTTTCCAGTTTCCATTGACTTTCAATTAAGTGATGTGTAGATGGGGGTGGGAAGGGGTGTGAGGAGATAAACCTAAAAGAATGCATGTATTGTGTAAGTTGTTTATTGTGTAAGTTGTTTATTGTGTAAGTTGTTTATTGTGTAAGTTGTTTGTTGTGTAAGTTGTTGTTTATTGTGTAAGTTGTTGTTTGTTGTGTAAGTTGTTTGTTGTGTAAGTTGTTTATTGTGTAAGTTGTTTATTGTGCAAGTTGTTTATTGTGCAAGTTGTTTATTGTGTAAGTTGTTGTTTATTGTGTAAGTTGTTTATTGTGTAAGTTGTTTATTGTGTAAGTTGTTTGTTGTGTAAGTTGTTTGTTGTGTAAGTTGTTGTTTATTGTGTAAGTTGTTGTTTATTGTGTAAGTTGTTGTTTATTGTGTAAGTTGTTGTTTATTGTGTAAGTTGTTTGTTGTGTAAGTTGTTTATTGTGTAAGTTGTTTATTGTGTAAGTTGTTTGTTGTGTAAGTTGTTTATTGTGTAAGTTGTTGTTTATTGTGCAAGTTGTTGTTTATTGTGCAAGTTGTTGTTTATTGTGCAAGTTGTTGTTTATTGTGTAAGTTGTTGTTTATTGTGTAAGTTGTTGTTTATTGTGTAAGTTGTTTATTGTGTAAGTTGTTTATTGTGTGGGGCATTTATTTTCTTGAGGAATAACTGTTAGATATCTGAAAAAATAAAATAACAGTGATTTGTTTTTCATTATTAGAGGCAGTGATTTTAGTCTTTTTGACCTCTGGTGACATCAGATGACCTCCAAGGTCAATTTAAAGGTAGCCTATGACACAACTGCACAACTTGTGTGTTCATGCAATTTGTTAGGACAGTAGGTCTTTTCATTTTAATGTGAAATAGACACGCACACACAATTCACACACACACACACACACACACACAATGTATATTTAATAGTTTATTAATAAAATGAAAAAAAAACATTTCAGTTATTACAATGACCGAAATGTAGACTTATTACACAATTTTCAGGCTAGGATCACAGTATAGTATCCATTCTGTCCTTGGTCAGAGGAAGAGAAATCCTTCTCAACTGAAACCGTTTTTATTTTGCTTCCCAATCCAGAGCTACCAACATCGAAAACCAATTTAACTGACTTTTCCAAAATTCTTCTTTTTCTTTTTCTTTTTCTTTTTTTTTCTTTTTTTTCTCTTCTTTTTTCTTTTTTTTCTTTTTCTTTTCTTTTTTCTTTTTTTCTTTTTTCTTTTTCTTTTTTGTTCTTCTTTTTTTTTCTTTTTTCTTTCTTTTTCTTTTTTTCTCTTTTTCTTTTTTTCTCTTTTTCTTTTTCTGTTTTTCTTTTTTTCTTCTTTTTTCTCTTTCTTTTTCTTTTTTCTTTTTTTCTTTTTTTTCTTTTTTTCTTTTTCTTTTTTTTCTTTTCTTTTTTTTTCTTTTTCTTTTCTTTCTTGAGACTTTTCTTTTAAGATGATTGGTTTAGAGAACATCAGGATGAAGGAAGTCACTTTGTAGAATTGTCTGTGTCTCGACGCATCTAACTGAAATTGAACATTCATTAAGAAAAGGGTCACCATCTTCCACAAATAACACCAAACACCTCCACTAAAATATGAATCACCTGTTATTCGAAGGAAACCCTGAACATAGAGGGAATTGCTAGGTCGGCTCGCTTTTGTCACAAACAGAATGTGGTATCCTGGAATTCCATCGCTTGCCTGGCCGGTTCTGGCACAGGATTAGAACAAGATATGTTATGTCGGCACACAATCTACTTGGGAACTTATTTGTCTTTGGTGGTAAATCCTCTAGGCAGAAATCAGTAGGTTTTGAGTGTAAATACACTGACCAAATTACTACTTGACATAATGCAAGATATTGCACGTACACATAAACAAAATAGATCTCTCATGTAACTGCTACATTACCCCCCTGCTTAGGCTACACGACTGTAACTGACTTTATTTTTCTTTATAACTTGAAACGATTTTGTATGTGTGTGTGCACGTTTCTTGCCTCCATGTTACTTTAATTACTTTTTTTATTTATTTTGTTTTAAAGAAATTGTGTAGTAAACACTTTCACAATATGAGTGTACGAAAAAAAAAACAATGAAGTATAATTTTATTCTCTGTGTGTCTAAGAAGAAACTGAAACATAATTAATGTTCTTATTTGTGTAAATTAAAAAAGGTATAATCTAAATTGTTGTGCTGATTAAAACAACAGGAATAAAATCTAATAATAATGGAGATTATGCATCTGTCTGTCTGAAGCCGAAATTATGTTATTAGTTTTGATCGCTCTCTTTTTATATCACCTCCTATATATACCCATTCTAAAACTTCCCCAAACATCACGCGTCTTTCAAATTTACATAATTAATTTGCTTTAAAGCTTCGGGTATGTTTAAGAATGATCAGTACGCTGAAAACGCTCAAAAAAACAAATATACAACAAATAAAAGTAACTGTCGTCGATAAAAGTTAATTTAAAACTGACCTGTGATATTTGTTTGTATTTATAACCCGTGTCAATTGCTATTTATTAGGAATCAATATTTTCTTCATAGAATCATTAGCGACGAACAAAATGGTGGTCGTCTTCCTGGAATTTATTTCCAGGGTTTTTTTTTTTACTGGGATTCATAATCTATTTTTTTTTTTTTACGTATTCCAAATCAAAGAACGAAACGAAAATACATTGAAGCAAAAGGAATAATAGTATTAATATATTATTTTTTTTTATTGGTAAATTTATAGAAGTGCACCTTTCGTATTTCGACCCCTAAAAAAAAAAAGTTTCTACTTTTTGGGGCAAATTACATGTTATACGTAAAGTGAGCACGCATTTCTTGGCCACCGAATCTCACCTCTCGTAAATTACATGTAAACAGCCATTTTAGATGTTAGGAGGGGTGGGGGATCACTTTCCTATATAAGTTATACGTAAAGTGAGCACGCATTTCTTGGCCACCGAATCTCACCTCTCGTATTTCGACCCCTAAAAAAAATAGTTTCTACTTTTTGGGGCAAATTACATGTAAACAGCCTCAACAAATATCCGGAGGGTCGAAATACGAGAGGTGAGATTCGGTGGCCAAGAAATGCGTGCTCACTTTACGTATAACTTATATAGGAAAGTGATCCCCCCACCCCTCCTAACATCTAAAATAATACAAAAATTCATTTTTATTTCTCCGAAAATGGATCCACTTTCGGAGAAATGGTGAACTAAAAAGAGTTACTTGCACCATTGGAACTATTCTAAAATAGAACATTTTTCGAAGAAATAACAATTTGAGAAAAGCAACAGTATAGTGATAGAACATTTATTGAAGAAAAATAAAAATTTGAGAAAATCAACAGTATATATATAAAAAAGTCGAAAAAAGACGTTTTGCTTATGAGTCCCAGTAAAAAAAAAAACACACACACGCCGTAACCCGTGACCTCAAGGTGAAGGCTGCGACGAAATCGATGCTGGATCGGCGGCCATTTTGTCTGGTACAAATACATGGCAAAAATGAACAAGAATTTTTTTTTACATCTATTACAAACCCATTTATAGTACGTAAAAACACAAACAAATTTCACAGGTAGGTAGGAAATTATCTCTTCTCGACGTAGGTTAAACTCACTTGTTGCATATTTATTTTTATAACCCCGTTCTTGTTCGTTTTTTGGACCCCGTCCGCGACTGTACTGATCATTCTTAAACAAACCCAAAGCTTCTAATAAATTAATATTCGCAAATATAAACTCATGATTGGTTTTTCAGATATCCAGATGTATTTAAAATATTTTCCTCAATCATAATAATCTTAATAAAAATTATAAATAGAATTCATTATATAATTGAGTTACGTAATTAAATTAGATTGTAATGGAATATGATGGAACATGTTTGCTAGTAAGATTAAAAATATGATTTTATTTTATTTGTCTTCATGTAAACGATTTTTTTTTATATCTAAAAATGATTTTTTTTTAAGTAAAAATAATGATTACTTACACAGATAACAGAATTATGAAGGCATTTTAAATTTTCATCTCTGTAATAAACCTTGTATTTTTTCTTTTTATGAAAATCGCTCCAGACAAGGCATGAAGCCACTTGATGTAAGGAGCTAAAATATATATATATATATACTACAAGGTAAAAAAAATAGCCAACGATAAGTGTTAGGTGGATAGATTCCGACCCAGAAAACAGCAATTCTTCCCCCTTTATCAGAAACATCGATAATGGAATGTGAGGACTAAAGAACGAAATAAGGGAAGCGAGAGTTACGAGGCTGCCGAAAGTAAACCCAAGTTAGTCACTTTCTACTCTCCTTTGATATTGGTATCGACCAGTGTGAATCGGGAAGTAATAGGCCAGAAATAATATGCAATCGAGAAAACAGATCTGAATTTATTTTATTTTATCTGAATAAAACAGGCAAACTGTACATATATGACTGCCTAGTAAGAATGAAATAGTGAGTGTCGTACGCAATGCTATTGATAATCCGATAGGCAAACAATATAGTTAAAAAAAAAAAAATGTCTAGACAAAAATTAAATAAAAACTCCCGAGTAAAAAAAATAAAAATAAATAAATAAATTTAAAAAATGCTAAGTCGGTACAGCTAGTGTAAAATTGGATGTCAAGAAAGTCTAAAGTGACGCAGCTACATGTGAATTCTTTGGAAAACACTTTCACAATACGAGTGTATGAAAAAGAAAAAAACGAATGAAGTATAATTTTAAGAAGCTAGATGTGAATTTTTTGGTAAACACTTTCACAATACGAGTGTATGAAAAAAAAAACGAATGAAGTATAATTTTAAAAAGCTACATGTGAATTCTTTGGAAAACACTTTCACAATACGAGTGTATGAAAAAGAAAAAAACGAATGAAGTATAATTTTAAGAAGCTATATGTGAATTTTTTGGTAAACACTTTCACAATACGAGTGTATGAAAAAAAAAACGAATGAAGTATAATTTTAGGAAGCTACATGTGAATTCTTTGGAAAACACTTTCACAATACGAGTGTATGAAAAAGAAAAAAACGAATGAAGTATAATTTTAAGAAGCTAGATGTGAATTTTTTGGTAAACACTTTCACAATACGAGTGTATGAAAAAAAAAACGAATGAAGTATAATTTTAAAAAGCTACATGTGAATTTTTTGGTAAACACTTTCACAATATGAGTGTATGAAAAAAAACGAATGAAGTATAATTTTATTCTGTGTGTGTCTAAGAAGAAACTATATGTGAATTCTTTGGAGGGAAATGTTTCTAAATTCTTGACCTGTCATCTTGTTATGCTGCATCAGTCGTGCACATCGCACCGTTTGGGAACCACTAGATCTGCTTTTCACGCTTTTCACATCTAATGCAGACCAACACACCCAGGTGCACTCATACCAATTATAAATTACTGTACCCTGAGGATTGGACTAACCTGCCCCTTCCTTCCCCCCCCCCCAATGATGGTATGGATTGGGTTTTCAATTCAAACATGGAATCCTAGGAGTAAAAAAGAACATTCTGTTTCTCTTTAGTTCTACACAAGAAATAAACTTTTTTCTTTTCTATTTTTTCTTTTTCTTTTTTTTAACAAATACTTGATTTTTCAAATTTAAATGTGTAAATTTACTAGTGATAATAGTATAAGTAAAACAAATATAAACTTAACAAATACATCGAACCTCCCCTTTATACTTACCTCCCTCTACACAGGGACAAAGTTGAATACAATGTCACTTTTTAATGTTGAGAATCCCCACCCCCCTCCATCTATCCCCTTAAATGACCTTTAACCTTTTCAACTATGAAAATGTGATGAGATATTGGCAGCCATTTGAAATTTTACTTATTTGTAACAAACACAGCTATGTGATTGGTTAAGAAACATGGACGAACGCAGCTATGTGATTGGTTAAGAAACATGGACGAACGCAGCTATGTGATTGGTTAAGAAACATGGACAAACGCAGCTATGTGATTGGTTAATGAACATGGACGAACGCAGCTATGTGATTGGTCAAGAAACATGGACGAACGCAACTATGTGATTGGTTAAGAAACATGGACGAACGCAGCTATGTGATTGGTTAAGAAACATGGACGAACGCAGCTATGTGATTGGTTAATAAACATGGACGAACGCAGCTATGTGATTGGTTAAGAAACATGGATGACTAACTAATGAGATAAAAATTTAAATATGTCCTCTATCTAGGAGGATTTCTCTTTTAGATACAAATAAATAACTTTCCATAACTTGTCAAATGACTATTTTATAAATTTTATAAATAAAATGACCTATAGGGTTGATGTGTCGTAAAACCAAAAAAATCACACTACCAATCCCTATTCGGATTGAGGACAGAACAGATAATACACTTTGATCCTAACCCAAAATAATGTTAGGCCAGAGTTATCCCCCCCTTAGGCATACATTTTTGGTACGAACAAAGAGGAAGGTGATTTCTTGCATGCGAATTTGTAATCTTGTTCTTTCGACTTTCTCTCGCTTTCTGGTGCGACTTACAAAGCTGTCAGATGTGTCTGACCAGTTGTCCTTACGAACATGCCGGGAAAAACCCTTCCGCATTTAGCCTGTGGAGTTACTTTTTCTGACCGAGTCTTGTCTCTCAAATACTAATCAAATAACCAAAACGGTTTTGTCATACATTTTCACCACGCTATGTGTCCCCCGCCGGACACAAATTTAATGTAAGTACGATTTCCATCTTCAATGTATTCAGCTGCTCCTTTTTCTGGCCTTTCAACACGTGTGTTTCTTATTGCATTGGTGACGATTGTATTTTTTTTTTTTATTTATTTATTTTTTTTTTTTTTTTTTAATTTTTTTTTTTTTTTTTTTTAATTTTTTTTTTTTTTTTTTTATTTTTTTATTTTTTTTTTTTTTTAATTTTATTTTATTTTATTTTTTTTTTTTTTTTTATTTAATTTTTTTTTTTTTTATTTATTTATTTTTTTTTTTACTACTCACTTCTGTGTCTACCATTTACATGATATATGTATCTTAACTTCTTTTTATGACAAACTGTAATAAATGTATATGAATGTGAATACAAATGTTTCTTCTCGATTATCATTTTCATTTTCCAACACCCATGTGAGTCATCGACGATAATGGTGACCACGGATGAAAAGGGACGATACATTCTCGAACAGGTGGTCAGCTCATACACTAAAAACGATAAAATAGGAATGTCGAATGTTTGTTTCTATTTTATAATAATATTGAAGTTGTTTTCTAGTGTGAGATTAAATCTTTTAATTTAACAACTGTAAGATCATCCATTTAGAAATAGAAGAATACCCGTCCCACGACGGGTAAAATCAATTCCCGAAACAGAACAGTTTTGCACCACTTTTATGTCCCCTTGCGAAAATTAAAATCAAGATATAATGATACTAAAACTTATATCTAGAATCTTTAATTACATCCATTACATGATTTTGATTCTAGAAAAATGTCTTAAATAAGCTTAAGGGGTCTTAAGAAGAAATTGAAATTCAGGTAATCTTGTTTTATTGGTTCGAATGACTATGGATACAATTTAATGCAAATCTGAAATATTTTAATTTTAAAATAGGTGGCTGTGCCCATTTTATGCCCCCCCCCTCCTAAAAACCTTTTATTGAAATTTGGGGAGTATTTATTAATTGATGTCTAATTATCTATTTTTAAAATTTCACAAAAATTCAAAGTATCTGAATTGTCATGAAGGGCTTAGGACTCTCTCTTTTCACCCGTTTGCATAAAACTAAACTACATATAACCCAGATTACCCACCCTTTGCCTTTTAATTTGGGAATGAATCCCCTACATACAAATATCTAAACATACCTAACTTGATATAAATAGGGCTGGGACGTAATGGGTGAAAATTTCAGATTCATGCGAATAGTATTTTTTTGCGTTCATTTATACATAAATAACACTAAACAATCAAACATTTTGAAAATTTTGCAAAATTCAGAAGGTGCAAGCCAAAAATAGCTGTTAGGGCTCCACAGGACTCAAAATCCATCATTTTTCGGTGAAAAAGTGGTTTCATGCGACATTGCAGGTCCTAAAACATCCTCAAAAGCTATGAATGGATATAGATGGTTAAATCTGATATAGTACTTTAATTTATGACCATTTTCAGGCTGTGAAAGGGTTTTCATGAATGTAAAATAGCCAAAAACTATTGGCCTGCACCTTCTGAATTTTGCAAAATTTTCAAAATGTTTGATTGTTTAGTGTTATTTATGTATAAATGAACACAAAAAAATACTACTCGCATGAATCTGAAATTTTCACCCATTACGTCCCACCCCTTCTGAATTTTGCAAAATTTTCAAAATGTTTGATTGTTTAGTGTTATTTATGTATAAATGAACACAAAAAAAATACTACTTGCATGAATCTGAAATTTTCACCCATTACGTCCCACCTCTAATATAAAAGAGACGCTTAAAAGGATGATAATAATAACAATATTATTTGTTTCATAGATGTTGTTGTTTTTGTTGTTCTAATGTTTGATAACCGTCTAATTCTTTTATACTTTTTTTTTTTAAATTTTACGATGTTTCCTATTTTTTATTTTTTATTTTTTTATTTTGCCAGCTGCAGAAGAAGAAAGGTAAAGAGAAGCCATTACTACGAAGGAAATCAGAACTACCACATGACATGACGACATTAAAAGCATTGGAAACTCACAAGCGACCCGAAGAATTTTTGAGTTCAGCATCTGAACAAACTGCTAACTGACTGCTTAATACTATGACTATTATTAATACTATTATAACTATTATAACTACATTAATTACTACTACTACTACTACTACCACCATCACTACTACTAAAAGTAATGTATATGGGAAGTAGTCCAAGGCTAGGTAGAAACTGGCACTTCTTGTCACATGTATTTGTATATTGCTAATCTTCGTACTGCATGCTTATACTTACTGTTTAATGATAATCAGTTTGTAGTAGCCTGAATAATTATAACTGCGCCAGCAGAAAGTGGATACGATTATCTTTTTTTTTCTTTTTTTTTTCTTAAAAGAGGGTTTCGTTCTCTGGAATATTCCATTCATTTTAAACTTTTTATTTAAAAAAAAAAAAAAAAAAACGTTTTACAAAAATAATTTTTTTTTTTTTTTTTTTTTTTTTTAACCAATGATTTAAGCAAAGTAACTATTTTTTTATTCTTTTCTTTATTTACTATATCCCCCCCCTCCCTCACTCATCCATTTTAATTGATTTAAGTAAGAGGTAATGGGGTGTAGGTCAAGGAAAACTTACGATTCACTAAATCAGAATTCAATTGATGTAATAAGTGTGTGTGTGTGTGTGTGTGTGTGTGTGTGTGTGTGTGTGTGAAAAAAAAGAAAATTTTAAGAATCGTACATATATAAATTAAAAAAAAAAATAACGAAGCATCTATACATTGGCAGAATGTGTTGCAATACATGTGTGAATACGTGTGTGCGTGTATACACTGGTGGGCAAAACAGATGTGCAGGGTACATATTTAGTTTTATTCAAAAAAAAACAAAAAAACAGGGCATTTAATTTTTGCATATTTTCTTTTGCATTAATATTTTTATCGCATCAAATTAGATCAACTAAAAAAAAAAAAAAGAAACAATGTTCCCAACATTATTCCTTGTTTCAGGCATTCCCGCAATTTATCTACCTGATCTTTTAAAACGATGTTCCAAAGCATCACGAGGCATCTTGACTCATCTGACCATATTATCTTCTCAAAAAAAAATCACCCTCGTATCAAGATTACAATATTTAACTAAGTACTTTCGTGTTAGCGCGTAATTATTAGTTATTGTGTGATTCTATCTTGAGGTTGCCTCGCTTCATCGTTAGTTTTGTTTGACAAGCCAATATGGCAAAGGGTTTTTTTTTTTTTTTTTTTTTTCTTGGGGTGCAGCACGTTTTATTTGTTGGCGATCTCTTCTTATGATAGCTTTCGGGCAACTAGAACATATTTTTCTTGCCTTCGGACAAGTTTTATCATCAAATTCCCTTTAACAAACAAGAATGTCTACGTTTTACCTATTTAGGCGATCAAAATCATTTACAACACCAAAAATTAACACTTCTACCCGGTCGTGACTGACGGAATGAGAACGATCTATCCCAGTGGATTGAATAAAGTGTTCATTTTGAAATTCTGTACAAGTTTCCAAGTTCGAACAGATGCACCTGAAAAAGATCAGAAGTTTATATAGGCCGAAACGTTGTGAATATGGTTATTAAGATGAGAACAGTAGTCCAAATAATACAAATTATCAATCCTCATCTCAAAAATTTCCAAACATAAGTCAGACTCTGTATATATGTATGTATGTATTTATGTATATATATGTGTATATATATATATATATACATACACACACACAGACTGTATTTATGTATATATATGTGTGTATATGTGTATGTATGTGTATATATATATATACATACACACACACAGACTATATGTATGTATATATATATGTGTGTATGTATGTGTATATATACATATATATATATGCACAAACTATGTATGTGTATATATGCACAAACTATGTATGTATATATACATATATATATATGTATGTATATATGTGTATATATACATATACATACAGACTATATATATATATATATATATATATATATGATAAGAAAGTTAAAAGGATAGACTTAAAGTGAATAAATGGACAAGTATTTACCCAACCTTGAAAATAAGGGCGGTTATGTCAAAGGTATCAAGTCAGTGGAATGTATCTCTCTCTCTCTCTCTCTCTCTCTCTCTCTCTCTCTCTCTCTGTATATATATATATATATATATATATATATATATATATATATATACATACACACACACACACACACATATCAGTGGCGACTACAGAAGTTAGGCTTGTTGGGCTCAGCCGAAGTATATCAACATTCTACGAACGATTTTGTTGTTTGAAATAGACGTATTTGAATGTTGATAGACTATTTCCAGAAACAAAATGTTTTTGGTAAAGTGTCATTTTCATCGCCAACTTCTGTTTGATCGAAAAGTGATTGTTTTAACTTAGTGCTTCAAAATATTCACTGAAATATATTTTGTTTATATTGTTTGAAATGAGGAAGAAAGCAAGAAAGAAAAGAATAACATTAACTTGTTGGGTCGGGGTAGATGTCTGCCCAAAAATAATCAAATAAAATCACCGTTGCTTGTCGGGCTCCGTAAACCAAGCTCTGATCAAACGTGATACGCATTTAACATGCAACTTATTGCTTTGATTTCAAGAATCTTTTGAAGATTTAAAATGACTTATATTTTTATTGTAACATATTGTTTTCAAATGTCCATTTTAAATAATTTATTCCATACAGGATAAGGATTTTAGCAGAATGCGTCGATTGAGAAGCAATTAAATTTTTTTGAGCTTGAATGCGTGTGTCCGCTTTAAAATGAGCTAGACAGATGTCGACAAAATCAATGAGTCAAACTCGACTCTAATCGCCTGCGATTGGGTCGAGGAACGAGCCTGAAAATGGGAAGGGCGCGATAAATAGACCAATATCTCAAAGACTTCTGCTCACTCTTTTTCATACACGACTGAAATTCTTTGTAAAAAATAAATCTTTATACAATTATAACAAATATTAAACTATCAAAAAGTATTTGTTTTTACTTTCATGCAAAGAGAATTTTCATTTTATCTAAATTATACCTATAGTATATTTTGTTAAAACATTGTAATGGATTCGACAAACTTTGATGTCATAGTCGCCATGGGATACACACACACACACACATATATCTGTTTCTTATAGAATATACTTAGAAAGAAAGAAAATTTGGATTTACCTTGTTTCTAAAATCGTCCCAAACACTCAGTACAGAATAGTAAGTTACATTTATTTATTTATTTATTATTTAAAAAACTTTTTTTTTCACCCACTTGTGTGCTTATGATTTTCCAGCGACCGATTACACCCATATATGAAACAGTTTTTCATGGTAAACAACTGATGATCCCTTAAAATAGTGTTAGAAACTAACTAATATAATAACTGTAAAAAATAAATTGACTTACATGAGTGATTTTCCACTGGAAGACTTGAGACTATGAGTTTTTTTTTTAGTTTTTATTTATTTTTTTTTTTATATAATTTTAATGGTTGAGAAACTTTTGAGACTATATATATATATATATATATGAGAGAGAGATAAAATCCGTTTCTTGGCTAAAAATAATAAAATCCTTTACAGTTAACAAAAAAAAAAGTAGCCTTATTCAAAACATAAAAGCATGTAAAATTATAGGTGCTTTTATAATTATATTATTTTGAGCAACCTTCCGCTCATTGTCAAAAGAAAATGATTAAAACAATGAAGGAAAATGAAACCGTTGAAAAAAAACTAAAATTTTTTAACTTTGTGCACCGTTCATTCTTTGTTTTAGTGTGCAAGTCAGTTCACATGAAATCTCTATCGAACGGCAAAGAAAACCGTTGTCTTTTTTAAAAAAATGAATAATGAACATGTATGCGTTCATCTTGTGAATTAGCGTTAAGGGGGCAACTGATTCCTTTAGTCGACAAATATAATTGAAATATGAGTTAATTGTGTCTATAATTAGACATATGACTGCAGTCCACAACGAACGAAAACAACTATCAATCCAAAGTCCTAGTTTTGATGCTTGCCCTCCTTTACACCCTAACCCTAACCCTAACCCTAACCCTCACCCTAACCCTCACCCTAACCCTCACCCTAACCCTAACCTTAACCCTAACCCTAACCCTAACTCTAACCCTAACCCACACCCCAGATTTGAAACCCGACTCAGTCATATGTAAAGCAACAAATTATGCCACTGAACCGCTGCAATGCATAAAATAAAGATGACATACTATCAAAGAAAAGTTGGGTTTCCAATCATGGGTCTGGATGTGCCCTACTGAAGAGCTCAAAGGAGAGTGAAACTTGGATCTAGGAACTGTCTTGGTTTGTTGTGGACTGTAGCGCCACGTCTTATTGTGGAAATAATTGTTTCAAGAGTGTATACGCAGAATCACTGGTAGATGGTTCTCACTAGTTTCTTGCCTTGCTTTCATTGTCTTTTGGCCAAGATTAAAGTGTAGTATCTGTTCCGATGGATACTGCACCCCATAGACCGGTACCGTCTTGGTCTTCGGGGCTTGATTTATGCCGGTCTATGGGTTTGTCCGGTGCAGTTCTAGGAGGTCCACCATCCCAGGCTTTGCCTCCTCACTCTTTGAGAAGGGGTTAGTTTATTGCTAATTGTCCGAGGTGCCCCTACAGGGGAATGCCGACGAGGCTGCCCAGGCAATTTTTAGGGTCACAAGTGCTATTCCTCTAGGGTGCTGACTTACTAAATCCCACTTTCCGACCTTGTGTCACAGCTTACTGCTGTGGGAGGTAGATAAATACCTGCAAGAAATTGACAGTCACTATGTGTCGTTGAGTTTATTCATTCTCTTTAAACTGAGATTCATAGACATTCTTTTGTCAATATTGAGCACGCTCCCCTTATAAATAAAGCAACTAGTACAACTACATTTATATATCTCGGTTTTATTATATAATCAAATTTCGACTAAGCTAAGCTCTCGCACATTTTATCTCAATAGATTTTCAGAATTTTTAGATTTTCAAAATATGAGTAAAGTATTTTAATTCGTCCGATAAGGTGTTTCTAGAGCAGAGGGGAATTATTTGCAATTCCGACCATTCCTAACTGTTCCAAAATATTTGTTAATTCACATTTTACAAATTTTTTTAATCTTAAAAAAAAAAAAAAACTACAGAAAAAAATCTGGATTTTACAGATTCATCAGAGATTTAAACAAAACATTTAAATATTTTATAAGTTCACAACAATACAAGAAGAAATACACACATGAGTTTATGCCTCGTTTTCAAAAATTGCTGAATCATAAATTATTTTATTTACCAATATGTTATCCCCCCTTTTTTTAATATTTTACTTACCAATGATGGCTTCAAATTTATATATATATATATATATATATATATATAATGGGAAATGAAAAAGGAAAAACCAGGAGATATTTTTTATATATTCATCAACATTTCGCCTTTATTGTAAGACTTCCTCAGGATGATAATTTTAAGAAAAATGTCATGCAAGTACATTAAAATTATCATCCTGAGGAAGTCTTACAATAAAGACGAAACGTTGATGAATATATAAAAAATATCTCCTGGTTTTTCCTTTTTCATTTCCCATTACGTCGGATTGCTCTCATCCTTCCTTTCTCATATATGTATATATATATATATATATATATATCTCCTAGTGTATTATCTATCCCAGGACGGGTATATGCCTGTAATAAATATAGCATTAATTTTAATATTTTTTCTTTCTTTGGTACAGTTTCGGTGGCACTTCCCTAAATGGTAAACTTTACAAACAAATAAATAATATGTCTGCATTACTCACCCTGTTGACTAGAATACACATTCCATAATTAATAATAAGTTCAATAGTTTAGGACACCGACAGACAGAATCTGGATTTTATGGATTTTACAGTCAACCAAGACTCCTCAAATATTTAAACAATACATTTAAACAATTTAAATGGTCAGAACAATAAAAGAAAGAGTACTTTCCTTCTTTTATTGTTGTGACCTTATAAACTGTTGAAATGTATTGTTTAAAATCTCTGAATCCTGTTTAACTGTAAACTCCAGATTCTATCTGCGTGCAGTCATTTTTTTTTTTTTTTTTTTTTTTTTTTTTTTTGATGAAGCCTTTGTAAAATGTGAACAAACAAATATGTGGAATTGTCGGAATGACAAATAATTTATATATGTGCGTGCTTGTGAGGTTTTTTTTCTTTGTTCTTTTTTTAGGAATTTTTGTTTAGTCATTATTATTATTATTATTATACAGTAATTTCGTAAATATCATTTGAAGGAGTGGAAAGGAGATATCAGCTTAGGAAATTACACAAACCCTAACCCTAACATCCTTATGTGATAATGCATTAAAAACAAAATAAAATAAAAACTTCTAATTTTTCTTGGCACGATTGTTCTCTCCAAAATGAAATCCTGACAGTTGTGCACCTTTTTTTTTTTTTTAATTTTTTTTTTTTTTAAATAAAATAAAAACGAGAGAAAAAAAAACTACCAATTCGTTGAATATTACTATCTATCTTTTTATTAGCACACACACATATACATATGTGTAAAATATTACATTTTACCAATATATTACATTGTACACATCTCAGTTCACACACATATGTATATCTTACATCATACATATATATATATATATACATATATATATCAAAGAAAGATCAGGTTTTAATAGTACAATCAGGATTAAATTTTTCTTTTCTTTTTTTGCTAGAGCATATAGGGACCAGCCGTTTGACCTCTCCGACCTCCCATCTAGCCTAGCAATAGCATGTTGCAAATCACGTGACCATTTAGACAACCAGGATATGGATTGCTCAATTACCAGGATCCCATTCTTAGACATCATGGGTCGCCAATATTTGGAGGATGGGGGGGGGGGGGCTTAGCCCTCTGCAGAGGTACGATCGGCATATTATATAGCCCTAGCTGACAGTGTTAAAATTTTCGATATAATTTTAAACATTGGAAATTCATCTACTTTTTTAGAAAAAAAAATACACTTAGAATAAAGTGCTTCTGGACAATCACAAAAAAGTAACTTATTTTATTTTAACTAGTCTAAATTTTGACATAGGTAATTTGATAGTCATAAACTCTTAGAATTTTGGTACATTTCAATAACAAAAATGTAGTTTGTTTTTATTCGGAATTTTAAATTCTACTTAATACTGATATTATTACGACTACCAGCCATATTCTGTGCCTCTAAGCTTAGATTTTAAAATAAATAAATTTATTTGAAAAAATAAAAATAAATTGAATTACATTTTTTACTTTGAATTTCAAATTTCTCAAATATCACTCGAATACAAAACAATGTTTCAAAAGATGTGGCCATCTCTTTATTATTCAAAACACAAAACCATGTGCTCACATTCAGACTTGTTTTCAAAATAACCATCATTTCCATCAAAAGAATGGATTACTGTCTTCAAGAAGGAGCAGATATACCGCAAACGGGGTAGACAAGTAAAAATGAAAAAAAATGTCCTACTTTGAAAAGGGTGAATTTTGCCGAAAGCTCAGTTTTCTAAATAAATAAATTGATTTATTTAAAAAAAAAAAAATTTATATTGTTTATTTTGATTTTCAAATTTCTTAAATATCAGACTATGGCAATGTTTCTCAACTTTATTTTACCAACTGTACACCTAGGAGCTCACCAAAACATCACGGCATACTTTGTAAAATTTAAAAGGACATACATTTAAATATTATGAGTAACCACCATAGATTTGAAGATAATAAAATAACACACAAATATGAACTTAGATTATTTCAATGTTTGTATTCAGATCGATTCTGCAGCTTATTTAGTGTGAAACCTGTGGTGATGTTTTTGTTTGTGATTTCTTTGGTCGAATTTGCAATAAGCGGATTCTCGTGTATTTGTCAGTTAAAAAATTTAAATTCACATAAGACGCAGAAAATTGTAATAAAACTGATAAAGCTTTTTTGCTTTGAGCATTATAGCAATGTTTCTCAACATTTTTATTTTTACCAGATAAATTTACAAATAAAATAATAGCAATATTAACTTGGTTTACAGCTTATTTGGTGTGAAACCTGTGGTGATGTTTTTGTTTGTGCTTTCCTTAAAAGTTTGGTGAAATGTGCAATAAACAGATTCCGCTCAACTGACAAAGAAATCTTTGTCAGTTGAGCGGAATCTTTTTTTGCTTTGTATCTATGATTTTTTTTTTTTTTTAGTTTAAAAGCCGAATTCACATAATATGCAGAAAATTGTAATCAAACTGATAAAGCTTTTCTAGCTAATCTAAAATATTCCTTTTTGTATTAAAATCCAAAATCTATTGATGGGTGGCATCGAAGGTTTTATTTTTAAGTCCCCACTAACTAGAAGAATTATTTTTTGTGCCACGGCACAGCAGTTTAGAATCATTTGACGACAGCAACACAAAACGCTCACTATTTTGAAGTTTGGGGCCATTTTGGAGAAAATATTTTGGTGTCTGTACGCAAATTTACTGGCAAATCCAACATAAATTGTTCAGCATTTAAGCAGAATAGCAAGTCTTGAGCATTTTCCAAAAATAAGTAACAAAATTAATTTAGAATTAAATTCTATTGAAATTATCTATATAATACTAAAAGTCTATTGTTCTTGTATGTTTGCAATCAGCTTTCAGCTTTCCGGTTTTCAACATCCGGTTGCGCATGCGTAAATAGCATCGTCTTCAATCTGTTATTCCAATTCCGTTATTCTCTATTATGATTAACGAACGCATGAAATTTTTCATTCTGGAAATTTTTAAACAATTTCATTTAATTTCATCAAATAGTTTATTTGTTTTCTTCACGGCTAAAAACATTCAACGGGAGGACTTCGTAAAGTCTGTCGCAGTTTCAAAAAAACTCCTCCCTTTTAAAAAACAAAAACAAACAAACAAAAAACAACACTCATTATTAATATCAGCCATACTAGCGGTCGGTGAACGAAACCACCTCCCACTTTCCCTCTCATAGATTTCACCACTCCTACTCCCTCTGTTTTCGTTACGTACGCGAGAAAGCTTGCTGTACCCCCTTCCTTTCTCAAATCGCCCTAACCAACCACTTATAATTCAGTTACTGTAATTTAAAAAAAAAAACAATTATAATAAACAGAACGACTCATAGAAATCTATCTATATTCTTTTTTCATTTTAATATACTTTCATAGAAATGCTTCTGTTATGTAAAAAAAACCTATTTTCTTTATGTCACAAGTGTCACGCTCATACATGAATTCCATAGCTAATATAACAAACTGACCCAACGGGTCACGGGTGGTCTAGTCAATTAATAAATTTCTGTAAAACAACCAGATTCTCTAACATGCACATAATACGCAAAATGAAAAAGTAATAAGGGCTCAACCTCACATTTATTTACATCAACCGTTATATTATTTGTATTATTCGGACTACTATTCTCATCTCGGTTGTTATATTCACAACATGTAACCTCCGACCTTCTTCAGGTGCATCTTGTCAAATTCGTGGAACCTATATGGAATTTTGAACTGAATGGTTCAGTTCAAAATTCCTGAGTTTTGCTTATTCAATTGCATTGAGTATAAGTTATGAATCAAATGCCAGCATTTTCATGTCAGCCAAGATTTTTAATATTTTTAACACCAATGAGCTAAATATGCCCCAGAAATGTATGATTTTATTAGGTGGTCAAGAACCAGGTATTTTTCATAAGGTTTATTTACTTTTCCTCGTGTTTTTTTTTTTTTTACAAGATATTTGATGTTTTTTGGCAAGTTGGTAGAACAAGAACTTATTGCTGAAGGGTTTGATTATTTTTAATCAATATTTTCGGGCATGTTTTTTTTTTAATTATTATTTACTAGCTGTACCTAACCGGCATTGCCCGGGATGCAGTGAAGTCATTTTAGGTAAAAAAAAAAAAATTTAAAACTTATACAGAAAAAGAAATAAAATTTTAGTTGGATGGGAGACAACTGTTTTCATTTATTTTTTTTGTTCAATAAAAGATATGAGTTATTTCCTTTGCTGATTTTTTTTCTTCTATCATAGTTGAAAAATGTTTCCATATTACCAATTGTCTGGGCGAGACTACATCATATTTTAAATAAACTGTAGTGAAATACATTATTATAGGGCCAACATGGAACAACAATAGAAAAAAAATAAAAATTGGTTAGTCAGAATCAAACTTTTATATGTCAGCTTAAATTTTATTTAGGTCCAATTTTTTTTTTTTATCCCACAAGGTAATTTTATTTGTTAGATTTATAGTTGCAGAAATGTTATAGCCTTCTACTTCGTAGTTAACAAAACGGGGTGCGGTGTGCATGATTGTTCTAGTGGATATCATCATGAAGTATAAGAATGTCTATACCAAGTTTAAGTTGTGTTGGATGTACAGCAATTAAAATATGTACTCCACAGCTCGGATCTGTGGATAAAATAATGACATTTTCAATTAACGCTTTTTAATGTATTTTCTACCATAGGTATGTCAGTGTTAAAAAAAACAAATGGATTGATGTGCAGTAAAAAAAATTTTTTTTTTGAATACTCTAGAGAATAATCAATGTTGGTTGAAAGTGCTTGAGCTCTATAATAATGATAATCAGTTTTTAACAATTTTTATTCACATATGCTTGAAAGCACAAAACCCTCTTTAAAACAAAAACCCTTGTATTCGCTCTTCTATAAAATAGATGAAAAATATCGATGAAAAGTTGCTGTGTGTGTGCGCGCGCGCAGATGTTTGTGAACTTAAGCTTCTGGGGAATAAAAAACAATCAAATAACAAAAATTTACTCCTATGGTGATATTTCGATATTTCGTCTTTATTCTAAAGACTTCCTGAGAAATGAGTTAAGATTTTTTTTTTAATTTAATTTTTTTAAGATTTATAATTGTCGACGGAACGAAGGGGAGTGTAGAAGAGAGGAAAAAGATTTTGTTTTTAATCATATAATATGAGAATAGAGTTTATTTTATTTTATCTTTCCCAGACAATTCTTTTGTCTGTATTTAATTATACATTTTCTTTTTTACCTGAAAAAAAAAAAAAAGAAGCCAGGTATGTTCAATCGGTCGCATCAGTAGGGTTTTACATTCGAAAAAAATAAAAATTAATTTAAATTAAAGACAGTGAATATTTGTGAAAAATAGTATTCCTTTTTCAAAAATCTATCTTAGTGTCAATAATATATATATATATATATATATACAGGGCCGGCGGGACAGTTATAAAAGTGTGGGGGGGGGGCTCTCCTAAAAAGTGGAGGGGGGGGCGGTTAAACACATGCATATATAACTTCATTGCCGCCGTCCATGATATATATATATATATATATATATATATATATATATATGAGAAAGATGAGTCATAGAAGGTTATCACAATGCAAAAAATTTAAATATTTTCATTTTTTTACATTGTGATAGCCTTCTATGACTCCTCTCTGTACATATTACATACAATGCTTCCAGCAAACTACATCACCTATTTTTTGTTTAATTTGTTGTTTTTTTTACTATTTTATGTTATTTTTAGTATTTTTTTACTTAAAAATAATTTAAATAATAATATTTTTGTTTTATAGTTATTTTTTCTTAAATTACCATGATGTAGTTTCACTTTTCAAGTCTGCGATAGAAAATTAGATATGTACTATTTGAAAACCCGTAATGTAGCAGAGGGGTACTGTACAGGGAATAGTATCTAAAACAAAAACAACAACAACAAAAAAAAACAAATAATTTCTTTTTCTTTTTTTTTTTTTCTTTTTTTTTTTTAATTTCTTTCTTTTTTTTTATCATAGTTTACCCCCCAAAAGGCAGTCCGCCACTGTAGACGTAAGGGGCTACTGAGAATTAGGGTGAAAGTTTTGGGGGAGTCATCCTGTGTTGGAAGGTGTGCACCGAGATGTCTGTTTACATTAGTTTTAAATTTCTGCGTGTCGGTACAGTCAGAAAAATGGGGAGCAGGGAGGGAGTTCCAGAAACCTGCAATTTTCAGTACATTTTATATATACCAAATACCAGTGATATGGACATTTTTAAATTCCTTAATTTCAGTTTTCTTTTGTTTGTTTGTTTTTTGTTTTTTTTTGTAAAAGAAAAAAGATTTTTTTTTTTACATGTTTCATTTTATAATTTTTAAAGAAAATAGTTTCTTAATTTAAATTCCTCCTACAAGACATAATTGATTTTCTTCAAGCCGATGACCGATCTACCAAAATAAGCATGTGACAATGCATGTGACTGTGCCTCTATCGCTTAACAGGACCAATTTTTTTTGTCTAGAACTGGTCAATTGACCAATTCTAGAAAATTCTTATATATATATATATATATATATATATATATATATATTCCTTTAGATTCACACAAAAGTTGGGATGGTAGCTCAATAGTGTATACATTAAACACAGCATATAATATAATTTAGTAAATGTTTCTAATTTGTTTTAAAAAGCACATTTTCATTCAAACAACTGTTTCTGCTTGTTTCAAAATATTTTCTTGACAACGAAATTCAAGGTATTTTCAAAAGTTCCATCAATTAATTTTTTACCACAATAAAAAAAAAAGAAACATTTTTTTTAAATAAAAAAAATTAAATTTAAAAAAACAAAAAACACACTCACCAATATTCAAAATTGTTAATTTAGCTTATTTTATTCCCCCTTCTTTTTTTTCACAGACCAATGATAATTATTTTGAATTATATCCTTCTGTAGATGAAAGTCAAAACAAAAAAAGACAGATAGCTAAATGAACAATTTTTAAATGTTGGCAATGATTTTTTTTTTTTTTTATTATTAATTGTGGTGGTAAAAAAATTTACTGATGATCCGTTTTGAAAATATTTTGAGTTTTGTTATCAAGAGAATGTCTGTTTTTAAATAGGCAGAAACAATTGATTAATTTTTTTTTTTTTTTTTTTTTAAACAAATTCGGAACATTTACTAAATTATTATATATATATATATGTTTTAAATAATGAAACTTTCTGAAAGTAGATATAGTGTATTTAACAGGTATACATGTATGGTTTATGTATGCACTCATATTAACCGTTTATGCAGCCAGAAAATAAACATGTAGCTGAGTGATTTAAAACACATTGTCACTATTAAAAATCTTTTAGTGGGGACTGTCTGGATTTATCTCTGATGTTTATTTCAAGTTTGATTTTGAGGCCTTGTGTCATATAAAAGTCAATATAATAAATTTATGAAAATAAATGAACCTCCTGTTTGGTACATTGTATCTACTTCCAGAATGTTTAATTAAATGTCATATATATATATATATATATATATATGATAAAAAATGGAAATAATATTCCAATGTAATGGGAAATGAGAAAGGAAAACCAAAAATATTATTTATGTATTCATCAACGTTTCGTCTTTATTTCAAAGACCTCCTCAGGATGATTTGAAGAAATAGCACACAAGTACAAATATTTGAAAAACTTTTGTCCGTTTGTGACGTGAAAAGAATGTTTTTGTTCTTTGTTGGAACGAAATATAGCCGTTAAAATTTACTTTTTTGGAATGAAACAGCCGTTAGAATTTAATATGTGTACTGCGTCTATGAAATAGAATGATTGTTTTTTTGTTTTGTTTTTTCCAAATGAAAACAATCATTCTATTTCATAGACGCAGTACACATATTAAATTCTAACGTCTATGTTATGTTCCAAAAAGGAACAAAAACATTCTTTTTCGCATCACAAACGTACCAAATTTTTAAAAATATTTGTACTCGTGTTATTTCTTCAAATCAATCATCCTGATGAAGTCTTGAAATAAAGACGAAACATTGATGAATACATAAATAATATTTTTGGTTTTCTTTTTTCATTTTCCATATATATATATATTATAGATTTCTGTATATCGGAATTCCTTTAACTGTTGTGTATATTTACCATTGTTATTGCTGCTAATAATGGATGTGTTATAACGTTGGCCTGTGAAGAAAAATGGTATCCGTCACAATTTGATTTATATTTTCCACATGTTTTTTATTTTTTTGTTGGCTGATAATCAAATAACTCGGATGCAAATAGTATTATTTATTTATTTATATATATATATATATATATATATATATATATATATATTATATTATATATTCACTTTTAATATAGAATTTTCCTCTGGAAATTTGGGTAAAAAAAAACATTTTTCCAAAAAGTTGAGATTTTGCTTAGGTTGATATTTTTTTTTGTTATATATATATATATATATATATATATATATATATAATGAAAAAGGAAAACCAAAAAACTATTATTTATGTATTCATCAACGTTTCGTCTTTATTGTAGACTTCCTCAGGATGAAGAAAAATGCTGAAAAATCATACAGTCATTAATTTTGATTTGCCTAAAAACGTTTGTGTTTCGGCATGACTGAATGTGTTCTTGCCTTTTTCATTCACAGCCATGCCGAAGTGCAAACGTTTTTAGGCAAATCAAAATTAATAACTGTATGATTTTTCTACATTGCTTTCTTCATCCTGAGGAAGTCTACAATAAAGACGAAACGTTGATGAATACATAAATAATAGTTTTTGGCTTTTCTTTTTTTCATTACATCAGATCATTTTATCCCCATTTTTATTCATATATATATATATGTGTGTGTATGGAGAATAAAGATATAAATAATATATTGAAAAAATTCTGTCTTGAATAGTCAATGCTCAATATACGAAATAGAGCAATAATAACCCTTGTTTTGAACAATTGATGTTTTAATAGACATTGTATTCTACACAATTCCCATTCTCTTCACTTATATACATATATATATTTACTCTTTGTTTCATTTTACTTCAGTCGAAGTTCTCAGAAATCAAGGGGTCCCTTCATGAGGCAAACACTTGATCTCTATATGAGATACATAGGTAGTCGAATATTCCATTAAAGTTCTCGTTTACCTGTCAAACGTTGAGTTAATAAAGAAGTTAAGAACATTAATTTCCTCTCCCCAATTGACCAGTTGATTATGTTATAGTATATCTTTCTTGTGGTCTCTTACTCTTACCGGATTCTAGAACAAGAATTCATTTGGTCTGGTGGAGTATTCAGCTTAGTGCTGTTACCTGAGATAACATTACTTGGAGAAGGTGCACCATTCCTCGTATGAACCAGTGTATAGCCGTGTGGAGGGGATCTTATTTGGGTTTCGAATACTATGTTATTTTGAATATTTAGTCAGGGTTTACTTGTAGGGTGGAGTATCCTCATGTCAAGTTGTCTTGACAAACCCTTGTACAGAGAGACCGAAAACACTAAAGGATGGTGTCTAGTAGGTAATTCAAACTCTCTAATTTTATATATATATATATATATATATATATATTTCAAAGTGAACAAGCACTTTCATTGCTCACCCCCAATAACCCTAATCCTAACGCAATAAACATTGAAGTTTAACAAAAGCGTAATTAATTAGCGGAACAATTTGCCAGAGAATGTTAAGAAATTAACTGATGTAAATAGTTTTTTTTAATATTTTTGACAGATTTGATTATTATGGTATAAAGAATGGATTGTATGGACATTATTGGTAACTTTCAGATCGAAGGAATCTGAACTTGCTGATGGTCGTGCCGATCTGTTAAAGGGTATAAAGAATAAAAGATTTAGAAGGAAACCTTTTATCTTTATATATATATATATATATATATATATATATATATATATTAAATTTTTTTCATATTTTAAATTTCATTTTTTCTTCGTTTTTTATTACATTTTTTCTTCGTTTTTTTTTTTTTCATTTAAAAAAAAAATTTTTTTGTTTCTTTTTTTCATTTTTTATTTCATTTTTATTTTTTTTGTATTCTTTTCATTTTAAAATTTTTTTCTGATTTCATTTTTTTTTTTCTTATATTTTAAATTTGTTCACATTGTTCTATCAAGATGCTCATAAGCTAACTAAACTGATTCATTTCGTGACGTAGAGCAGCATCCTTGTGAAACGCACAGCTTGACTGTTTTAAGTATCTTAAATATTTGATTATCACCAACAAATACGTGGGGAATTCATTTTGTAGCACCTGTTATTAATATGTACATATTTGTTTTGTTTTTTATTTATTTCATAGCAATTCTGATGAGAGAGTGGACATGAAATTACAAGAAAACTGAGAAATAAATTTAACTATTTTTTTATTATGATTTAAAAAGAAAAAAATTTTTAATATACATTATTAGTCAAATCATTTTTTTTGACAATATTTTAAAATAACTTAACTATTAAAAAAAATGATTTTGTTAATCATTACTATTAGCGACATAAATTATTTTAACGGAAATATCTTTGGGAATTAGTCAAAAAAACAATTTTATTTTACTTTACCTACTGATTTGTGACATATTTGTGTTTTAAAAAAATATGTTTTAAATAAGTTTAAAGCAATTTACTTTGACGTAACTAATGACTGAGTAAAGTAATCTGCATTCAGCCATTTTGATTATTGGATTGTTTTACTCAAGGTCAATATTTATGGTAAAGTAAATTGCTTTAAACTTCTTTTAATATATATTTTTTAATGCAAATAGGTCACAAATGAGCAGGTAAAGCAAAATAAACTGTATTTGACTAATTTACCAACTGTATTTTCTTTAAAAGAATTTCTGTCTCTAATAGTAATAATTACCTTTTTTTATATACAATGAAGGATTTCAATTACCCTACAGACATTTCTTTATGAACATCGGACTATTTTAATTATGAAAAATTAACCTTATACGTTTCTCCAGCTCTTCAAAACACTAGCCCAGTCATATCATACTAAATTAGCAGTAGCAGTGGAATATACTTTCAATAGTTTTTTTGTTTTTTTCTCACTCATTCTTTTTTACACTGTTTTTCTCTTTGTTCCTTCTGCTGCTAGATTCTTTTCAATCACTGTTTCTTTTTCTTTATTTACTGTTTTTCCTGTTTAACATATTTACAGATTCTTATTTTTGTGTCGCTTATTTAAATCTATATTTTATATTCCATGCCTATTCCCACATTGTCACTGCTAATCTAGTATTAGATTGAACTGGTGTTCAGAAGAGATGAACAAATAAAAAATCATCTGGAATGAGCGCCGACGTTTATGCAGTAACCTCATTTTGGCCTACAATCTCCTCAACGGCCATTATGATCTTTCCTAGGACCTACTATTCACTCCTGCACCAGAAAGAGGTCTATGCGACTATTACCAGAAACTGTTTCACAGCCGATTTCGATTGAATCGGGAGACGGCCACTTTCTCAATTAGGATCCCTGAATCTTTGAATGGACTTCCAGGAGATGTAATTTGATTGGTCCCACCCTTTTTTCTTCTCTGCACCCTCTCTCTCACAAACGTGATGTTGCTAGTCTCAGTCTTTTCTATAAATACTATTATAGCATGTGTTCTTCAGAATTGTCTGATCTATTCCCTGCTTCTTTTGTTCCAGCTCGTTGGTCTAGTGGTCTTCACCAATTTGCTGTTTTATTACCTCATTATAATACAGCTTCTTATTCCAGTAGCTTCTTCTCAAGAACTGCAGACTATTCTCTATCTCTACAAATCTACAATCACACCATGTATGGAGTACTGTTGTCATATTTGGGCTGGTGAATCTCTGTCCCATTTGAGGGTTCTTGATAAGGTGTAGAAACGTATCTGTAATTTGATTGGCCACACCCTTTCTTCTTCTCTACACCCTCCCCTCTCGCAGACGTCATGTTGCTAGTCTCAGTCTTTTTCTATAAGTACTATTATGGCATGTGTTCTTCAGAATTGTCTGATCTATTCCCTGCTTCTTTTGTTCCAGCTCGTTTGACTCGTCGGTCTAGTGGTCTCCATCAATTTGCTGTTTTCATACCTCGTTATAATACAGCTTCCTATTTCAGTAGCTTCTTTCCAAATATTGCAGGCTTGTGGAACTCACTTCCTGCTGACTGTTTTCCTCCTACCTATAGCCTTGGTCTTTTCAAGACTAAGATCAATAGGCATCTCCTGTCTTTGCGATAATCATCTTTCGTTCTTGTTTGCTCCTGACATCAAGTGGCTTAATGCGTTGTCTGCAGCGATTTCCATTAAAAAAAATTTACGGCGAAAATTGGACAGGTGCTAGGCCACTGTATCCTCTTCTGTATAAATTTCTACCACCCTTTACCTACATCGCAACTGAAGTATGCTTGTTTTATTTATTGTTGGCAAATTTATTGAATTGAATTATAAAAGTCTGATTTTCATAAATAAATACTTGTATGGTTTACTATTAGACAAGAGAGATGGCTATAAATTATGTCATTCGAGTCATCCATAACAATAAAAGTCTGATTTTCTTAAATGCCTGTAAGATACTTGAATGGTAAATCTCATTCTTTTTTTCTTCTACTCTCTCTCTAAATTTTTCTTATATTTGATTACTTGGCCATCAGACACAACAATTATGGGTTTTTTTTTTAGCAAAAAGAAAACATACAAATCTTAAAGTACAAAATGTCCTGCAATAAATTGCTATAATGTTTGTTTTTTTTAAATAAAAAACAAAATCAAATTATTACAATACGTAAATATAAACTTGTGCAGTGCTTAGGAAAACTTATGAATATACTTACTTATCAGTGAAAAATATTAGTGTACACCAAAACCTACTTTTTCAAGTACTCCGGGTAATGCAGTTTCATCATATACATGGTTACAGAGATCTATCTTCAAAACTCTAGAAGGAGTTTGTGATATTTTTTCTTTTTTTTTGAAGCTGGATTTTCTCCACATTAAAAACAGTAAATACAGATAATTTTTTTTCTTTTAAACCCCCTTCCCCCTCTCTTTTTTTCCTCGAATTAACGAGCAAAGTTGCATAAAGAAAGGACTCCACTAAAATTTAAGCAGATGACCAATCAGAAAAAAGAAAAGAAAAAAAATAGATATTTCATCAGACGAATTTGACCTAAATAAAATGTTCTGCTTTTCAAACATATGTCCGATAAGCCAAAGAGCAGTACTTATTAGTTTCATTCTTACAGAAACCTCAGTGTGGGAATAACTGTACACTGTATTAATATTCAAAGTTGCATAAATAAAGGAATCCACTAAAATTTAAGCAGATGACCAATCAGAAAAAAGAAAAGAAAAAATAGATATTTCATCAGACGAATTTGACCTAAATAAAAAAAAAAATTGGTACTTAGTTTTATTGAGATACATGTGAAATATGGCAGTTCAAAATGAAATAACAGGAAAACCTATGGATATACTTACTTATCAGTGAAAAATATTAGTGTACACCAAAAATTACGGTAAATAAATGGGTAGAATTTTAATAAAAAATAAGGTTTATTTACTATTCAGAGTTAACAAACTCTGAATGACATTTGCTTCAAGCCAGCTTGTCGTAGAATATTATCTCCCTTCTTCTCTGAAGACGCTATGCGGTCTTGTCGTTCGGAGTTCATTGACTACGAATAGTAAATTAATGTTATTTTTTATTAAAATTCTACTCGTTTATTTTCCGTAATTTTTGGTGTACACTAATATTTTTCACTGATAAGTAAGTATATCCATGAGTTTTCCTGTTATTTTATTTTGAACTGTAATATTACACTTGAATCTCAATAAAACTAATCACCAAATTTTTTTTATTTAGGTCAAATTCTGCCATATTTTGCATATATCTCAATATAAATAAGAACCTCTTGTGCATATCTCTTTTAAAAATTCTACTTAATACTCAGAGAATTTTTTTAAAGAAAAAAAAATAGGTAAGATTAGCTGATCTATAATATAGTTTAGGAATCAATCACCTAAATGCTCCCAGGTCAAACTTTTATAAATGTTTAAAAAAAATAAGAAGAAAAAAAAATGCTTGTATTGTATTTATTTTTGAAATGTGGAAATTAATTTTTTTTTTTTAATTAAATTAATTTTTTTTTTTTTTAATTCCGTATTTTACGGTTGATGCGCAGTTGTTCTGAATTGATGTTAATATGTGGACAGGTGGCACCTGAGTTGTGATCAGCCTTGCGTAGTAATATTGTCTTTGCCAGTATACAGCTCTTACCTTACTAAAAAAAAAAAAATTTTTTTTTAAAAAGAGAGAGAAAAAAAAAAGGGATACAAACTGCTGGTACAGACATTTTTTAATCTTCAATATTATGGTGTATTCTTAGTATCTGATGATACACAGCTTTACAAAAAAAAAAAGATTCTTCATTTTTTTATTTTTTTTTTATCACCCATAAGTTACACAATGTTTCAAGGTTAATACCAGTGTGCACGAATAACATATTTTTTTTTTGTCTTTCATTACAGAACTAAAATTGAGTGGATGTGTACATATATATATATATATATATATATATATATATATATATATATATATATATATATATATATATATGCACGTCATGGTATGTTGAAAATAAATGAATAAAGTGCTCGATCGTAAGAATGCGAGAGCTAAAATACAAATTATTTATTTAAAAACTATACGTTGCATATTCCAGAGATGTACTGTGGTTTCATTGACATGGGTAGACCATTACTGTTTAGGAAAAACCCTTACAACCCATCTCAAATCTTCGGCGACTCACGAAAATGAACACGTTTTCAAAACTATCTTCATTTTGTGAGTTGCAGAGGATTTGAGATGGGTTGTAAGGGCCTTTTCTAAACAGTAACGGTCTTCGCATGTCAATGAGACCCTGGAACGTCTCTGGAATATGCAACGTATAGTTTTTAAATGAATAGTTTGTCTGCGTACATACTGAAGAAAAGGTTTGAATAAAATCCAACAAAATGTTAGGATAAATGTAAAAAGCGGATATACCAAAAGAATGTGGTGAGATTTTTTATCTTTAATCTTTAGTTTTGAAAAGACTTCCTTAGAAAGCAATGAAGATGTTATTTTTTAATTTTTTTTTTTTTTTATTTTTTTTTTTTTTATAAACATCAGAAAAAAACGTGGGGGGGGGGAACAAAAGGAGAAAGATAAAATATTTTTTTTTTATAAACATAAGAAAAAAAACGTGGTGGGGGACAAAAGGAGAAAGATAAAATTTTTTTTTTTTTTTTTATAAACATGAGAAAAAAACGTGGGGGGGGGACAAAAGGAGAAAGATAAAATATTTTTTTTTTTTTATAAACATGAGAAAAAAACGTGGGGGGGGGGGACAAAAGGAGAAAGATAAAATATTTCTTTTTTTTTTTTTTATAAACATGAGAAAAAAACGTGGGGTGGGGGGACAAAAGGAGAAAGATAAAATATTCCTTTTTTTTTTTCTCCCTTCTTTCTCATATCAAATTTTTTTTTTTCTGCTAAGATTTAAAAATAACATCGTCACTCATGTCTGATGAAGTCTTTTGATGATAAAGACAAAATATTGGAAATCTCACCAAATGTGTTAATATGATTGCATTTTGGTTTATCGGATTTTTCTATCTATGTCTCTCGTATATATATATATATATATATATATATTCACAGGATAAAATCCCAAAGAATTTCAACCGGGCTGATATGAGAGTGCTCAATAGTAAATAGAGCTATTTATATTAATATTTTTCTTTATACAGACTCCTTTGTCCTTCATATAACTGACATCCTTTCTCCAGCCCCTCTTTAACTTAGAATATCGCACCTAAAAGAACAAAGAAAATCTAGACCAGAAAAATATGAGACGACTGCTAAAAATAGATCATCCTATGAACCCTTCAAGCTTAAACATACAAACGGGTTTGTATCTTATTTTTTTAAATTTGACCATGTGACCTTTCAGTTTGGAATCTGGATTTTTCCCTATTCCTTCTTTTTCAATAGGAACACCTAACTGAAAGATCCGACTTTTCCACTTGATGCGATCTTAGTTTTTCATAGCTAAAGATCGAAACATCAACATGCCAGTGTAGCAGAGTTTTGTACATGTCTGTATAAATAAAAAAAATATTAATATATATATATATAAGGTAATTCTGGTTATTCTGCCATACTGTGTGCAATTCATTTCTTTCTTTTTTTAAACATTTTGCTCCAGAATGCAACAGATATTTTAAAAAATGTGTAACTAATGTGTGTGTATGCATATATATATATATATATATATATATATATATATATATATATATATATGAGATGTGATCAAAAGTTGTAGTTCTACTGCCATATTGTATACTTTTTTTTAAATTTCTTTTTGTATTTTTTTTTTTTTTGTATTTTTTTTTTTTTTAGTTTTGCTAGTAGACTTTGTCCTTGGTCTGGACACTTACCAGTTTTCAATAAAGAAAATACCTGCCCTTCCACATCACTCATGCTGTCCAAGGGAGATGCAGTGTAAAACACCCATTATTTTGCTAACAGAAGTTGAAAACTTTGACTGTACCAGGAACTCAATCTCCTGATATTAAATTAGGTTGTTATTTCTCTAGACTGGCTGCCAACCAGTGTTTAAACACTCTTGTCTGGTCAAATTTTTTTTTTTTTTATCCTGAAGGGATGGATTCAAGATTTTTCCAAAGTGATCTCAAACAACCCTGGCTAAAATTTCGACTCTCCCAACTAATCATATCTTCAGTTCTTCAACTTAGCCCATTCTTTTTCTTTTTTTTTTTTATATAGGTTTTAATGCTGTTTTTATTTATTTTTTTTTTTTTTTCTCAGGTTTTTTCAGTTTTTTTAATTTTTATTCTGATTTTATTTTTTAAATTCCTTGCCTCAATAATTAACATATTTGGGTTTACTTTACCTTCAAGAAAAAAAAGAAAAGATGTACATAAATATGACATTAATTCTCTAACCTTCTTTGCATTAAACTTATTTTTTATACATATAAGAAGTTTTCTTAATATTTCCTTTAAGAAAATGTAAAGTTATATATATATATATATATATATATATATATAAAGTCAAATGCTTAGACTTAGATAGTATTCTACCATTTTGTTGTACTAGTAATCTGCTTTTACACACACACACGCTCACATGTATGCTTACTAGACACTGTCCTTGAGTGTCTACAATCTCTCTGTACAGGGGTTTGTCAGGACAACCTGGCATGAGGATACTTCAGCCTACAAGTACACCCTGACCAAATATTCAACATAACATAGTATTTGAAGCACAAGTAAGATCCCCTCGGTATGGCTACACACTGGCTCATACAATGAATGGTGCCCCTTCTCCAAGTTGTGTTGTCTCTAGTAACAGCACTTAGCTGGATACTCCACCAGACCAGATGAATTCTTGTCCTGGAATCCGGTTAGACCAAGAGACCACTTGAAAGGTATACTATCAAATAGTTAACTGGTCAATATGTAGACAAAAAATATTTATAAATAAAAATTGATACTATATATATATATATATATATATCACACATGCACACACACACACATATATATATATATCACACATGCACACACTCACATATATATATATAATCTCACACACACATATATATATATATAATCTCACTCACACACACACACATATATATATATATAATCTCACACACACACATATATATAATCACACACATATATATATATAATCACACACACACACATATATAATCACACACACATATATATATATAATCTCACACACATATATATATATATATATATATATATATATATATATATATAATCTCATACACACACACACACATATATATATATATAATCTCACTCACACACACACACATATATATCACACACACACATATATATAATCACACACATATATATATATAATCACACACACACACATATATAATCACACACACATATATATATATAATCTCACACACATATATATATATATATATATATAATCTCATACACACACACACACATATATATATATATATAATCTCACACACGCGCGCACGCACACACTATGAAAATGGTAAAATTCAACCTTGCAGTTGAATTTTATTATAGGGAAATGCGCATTGTGGAGAACATCACCAACTCTTTCCACCAGGCAAATAATGTCTAAAGATGCATGGTGTGTCACATGTGAGGGGCTCACTTAGTCGCATGTATTATTTCAGAGTTTTCCTTCTAGACTGATTGCCTTTGCCAGAGATTGATAGTCCAGTCGACCCTATTACTTCACCCATGACTGTCGGTTAGTAAACAGGCTGTATTGAATTCATGTTTAGATGCAACATTATCTTCTTCACATATGCAGAGATAATTTGGAAAGCTAATGTGTTCAATGAGACCTATTTATATTACATCTTTTTTTTGTGTGTTTTTTTTTCTTCATTTTATATATATATATATATATATATATATATATATATATATATATTTCTTTTATTTAAAATTTCTAAAAAATCAACGTGTTCTGATACAACACTGCAACTGTTTTGTTCTAGGTCAGTGAAGGAATGATCCTTCTAGACTGAGGCATTTTTTTTTTTATGTCCCAATCCAGAGTGCCCCCTTATTTGGAGGGGAAGGGGGGTGCTGAATTTCTACCACCCCACATTAAAAACGACCTTGTGTCTAACTCTGCACTCGGGGGGAGGGGAGGGGTAATTTCTTTGAAACGATTCTTGGATCCTGTTTTTTTTTTTTATATATTTTTTTTACATTTTTTTTATTTTTTTTTTTTTACATTTTTTTTTTATATATATTTTTTTTACTTTTTTTTTTTTTCACATTTTTTGTTATGTAAATACATATCCTTGTAAGTACTTATGTGTGAAATCAACTCATCCCTTGCCTTTGCTTATCCCATTCCGGTTAAAGTATAGTACACACACACACACACACACACACATACACACACACACACACACACGCACGTGTATACTTACTATATTTTTTACAGTGACTAGTATACTAATTTCTATTTTGGCATTGTTCTTCTTATATGGTTCAGTAATTTTTAAGGTTGCTTTTTATCATTAAAATAAATCAAAGAGTGGCCAGTTGTTTTGTTGAAATTCATCAACGTCAACCGATTCAGGCATTTATTAAAGATTTGTTTTCCCACATTTTTAGTTTCGATGAAGCTTCTTTTTTTTTTTTTACTTTTTTTTTTTTTTTTTGTTATATTCACCCCAAACAAGGAATATTGCCATAGAGACGTAAGAGGCTATTGTGATTAGGGGCCAACTTTATAAGGGGAATCCTAAGTGGGGAGTTGTGAAACAAGATTGTTCACATTACATTTAAATTTCTGCATGTTCGTTCAGTCGGGGGAAACGAAGCTGGGAGGGAATTCCAAAGAAAACAGTCCGAGGAAAGAAGCTATTGGAGTAGTATATATATATATATATATATATATATATATATGAAGCAATCCAACAAAAGATATAAGCGTCAACTAATATCTTATAATTAGTGAAACATCCGGATGAAAACTGAAGCTCAATATACTGGATAGAGCATTAATATTATAATATAAAATGAAGTAATAAAATAAGGTGTCAATCAAATTTTATTAGAATTCAAAGTTCAAGCAAAGTATCCTTAAGTCCTTAGCTCATGAGTTTTACAAAGATAATTCTTCTCTTCAGAGGACCATTACCGCAGTTATACTACTACAGGTAATAAAATTACGCTTTGAAAATATATAAAATTATATACACAAATACATAAAAATACATAACATCAAATCTATCAAATTCATATTATAATATATATATATATATTATAGGTTGCAGGTAATGGCCGAAAATTTTGATTAAAAATTTTGTCCCTTTGTTACTAAAGGTAATTTTTGCTCAGATTTTGCCATTTTTTTTTATATTAATTAGTATAAAAACGAACGAACGAACGAATTGCATACTCTCTCCAGAGAGATTCACCACGTGATTGAGAACAGAATTTCCGCGCAGGAGCGGATGTTCAATATGTGTGGATTAACAGTACTAAAGTATTTGCTAAAAGCACTTTCAAGGCTGTTTTTTTTGTTTTTGTTTTTTTTTTTGTTTACAGGGTGGTTTCGCCGTCCTTCCCTTCTATAAAGCGCCTGGTATGCCCATCTGATGCTGACCAGGCTCAACGTCGGTTGAGTTCATTAGTATAGATTTTTGAAATCAAATATTACTTATATCTCAAATTCTAATCATATTTTATTTGAATGACAGAATATGTGTTATTAGACTTAGTTATATTTTAATAATAAATATTTTTAAATGATAATTCGAATTTTTCACAAGACAATATGGAGAATTTTTAAAAAATGGATAGTTTTTTTTTCTTTATTGAAGAAAGGGTGTTTTATTCTAAATTTAATTTTAGTTAAAACAAATCACAGTTGCTTATAATGGGACATTGAATAGTTTAGAAGCTAAAATTAATACGCTTCTGTTGTGTGTGTTTTTTTTTTTTTTCTGTGTACTTCTAAGTTTATTTATTCATTTTTAATTGGTAGATTTTCCATCAGTTTTTAATTGTGTAAATACAATTAAAAAAGTTCATCCCTTTTTTTTAAATTTTTTTTTAATGAAATAAAATTTTCCATTCGGAAACTTTTTAAAATAAATATTTTGCATTTTAATATAAATAAAAACAATTTTTTTTTTTTTTTTAATTTCTTTGCAAACTTATATTGATTGATTTTTTTTTTTTTTTTTTTTTTTTTTTTTTTAAATCATCCTTACCCTGCCTCAAAAAAAAATGTTTATGAAATCCTTTTGTTTATATATAGATAAGGAGTTCTAAGCATTTTTTTTGCTGAAACCAATATAGAAATTGTGATATACTTTTTTTCCTCCTTCCTGTCTAAAAATATATATTAATAACGTTTTAAATTTATCTTCTTTTTTTTTTCTTTTTTTTTTTTTTTTAATCTTACCTTATCAAAATTAAAAAAAATAAAATGTTTTATTTATCCAAGGCAAATAACTTCCTAAAATTCTTCTATTTTTCTTTTGCTTTTTGCTATTTCTTCTTTTATCTCATCTCTTTGACTAGATACCCATTTCACACGACAATGAACATTAAAAGAAAAAGAAAGAAAGAAAAAACATAAAAGATGCAACTTCATTAAAAAAAACTTTGAAATTTTAGGAAATAAAAAAAAAACCATAGATGAAATAATAGATTTCATAAACTAATTTTACCCCAAGAAGATGTGTGGCTTCTTCCCGAATTAACCCCAAAAGCCACATCTTTGACCTTAACCAATTTTGCATAATTAAAGAATTCATGATGCAAATTCGTGTGAATGTTTGGTTTTATGTTTGGTATGAGCTGTTGTATGGAAGACTATAAAACAACAATAATAATAAAGTTCATAGAACGTCTTACATTTTTTTCCTTCTTCACACTGTCTCATTCATGTTTCTCATTCTATCTAAACAGTATCCCATAAAACTTGGATTATTTTAATTACTATTTTTTAACTTCCTTCGTCTCTTACATTTAAAAAAAAAATTAAAAAATAATAATAATAATTTTTTTTTTTTTGTTCATATCTCTCCAAGTATTGAGTATGATGCTTACTCGCTGTATACAATTGGGAATTTGCTTCGGATGAGATTTTATCATTGGAAATATGCCAAAATGTGAGAAATAAAGTTGTTGTAAAATCAAAATCTCTGCATTCATTAAATCAAAATATCTAGACATCTTTTTTTTCTTTTTTTTTTTTTTTTTACTTTTTTTTTTTTTTCATTTTTTTTTTCATTTTTTTTCATTTTTTTTTTACTTTTTCTTCCTAAGAAAAAGAAAAAAAAAATTTTTTTTTCTTAACTCTTTTTTTTTTTTTTTTTTTTAAATTTTTTTTTACTTTTTCTTCCTAAGCTAAAGAAAAAAAAAAGAAAAGAAAAAATAATAATAATAATATTTTTTTTTTTTAACTCTTTTTTTTTTTTTTTTTAAATTTTTTTTTTACTTTTTCTTCCTAAGCTAAAGAAAAAAAAAAGAAAAAAAAAAGAAAAGATTAATGAATCCGTTTCAAATGTGTATATCCCTGTGCATAGACGCTATAATAAAAAAAAATATTTAAAAAACGGGGGGGGGGGAGTATATGTACAGAGAGATATGATATATCTCTCTGTCCATGTGTATATAGCTTGTATTATCATCTAGAATTTAAGCTCAAAATGACTTGATTAAATCGGAAGGATAAATTGTTGAATCCTTTTGTTGTATCATAGATTTTATTAATTCTTGATAATTCATATTATAATCTTTGTGTGTTATGCACATTTTGAAAAACCTACCAATTTCAAAAGATGATTGTGTTTTAGTATTTTTTATTTTTTTTTTATTCTTGCAATTAATAACCAAACCTGGCCTTTTTGTCTAATCAAATATTTTGTAACTGGTGAAAAAAAAAAAAAAAAATGCAAGCCTGAAACTGATTTTTTTTTTTTTCTTTTTTACTTCCTTCCTTCCTTCCTTCCTTCCTTCCTCTGTGTTTGTTTGTCTTTGGTCAGATTTTTTATTGAATTGTTATGCTTTGATTAATAATGTACACCAGTGGTCACCAACCTGGGCAAATTGAATAAACGGTTTGCAAGGCCACATATTATGTCTCTTTAGTGGCCGGGTGGTTAGAGCAGGAACATTCTAATCACTGCTAACCCAGCGTTTCACCATTTAAGTGTCAGTAAGTAGGTACCAGTTTCATTACTGACGTCACACATGCGAGTGGAGTGATGCCCTCGCCTGACTATGCGTAGAAGTCTCCAGAATTCTTTCGATCGCGGGCAGCCAGTTTGTTTTTAGATTATTTTACTGTTCTTATCTTCAATGTTATTCTCACAACGTCTCGGCCGATGTAACATCCGACCTTCCTCAGGTGCATCTTGTCGAACTCGGGAATTTCGAACGGAACCCTTTATTTAATCCGCGGGGGGTCCGTACAGATTTCCGAGTTCGACAAGAGGCACCTGGAGAAGGTTACATCGGCCGAAACGTTGTGAGAATAACAAACATATGCAAGATGAGAACGTTAGTCCGAGTAATACAAATTATTAATCCTTATCTCAAAAATTTCGAAACAATTTGATTTTTATGTCAATTGTAAAAGAAGAAGAAAAAAATTAATCTTTTTTCAACTTTCTTTTATTTACACAATGAACAGGAAATGTAAATCGTTTGGTAAAAAAACTTTTTAAATTTAAAGATTTTTAAAAGACTCTTCAGTGTAGCGAACAGCTCAAACAGGACACTTGAGTAGATGTTGGCAACTTTCAATGTATAAACAAATTCAAATGGGTAATTTACTAGTGTATCGTCGTTAATTATTTAAAACGAGTATCTGTACACACCCATCCTTGTTAGATCACGGAACGAACTTAAGCGACGTTCAGCCTGCTCAGTAACAGATGGGTGACCATTTGGGAATGCACTGTATGCGGGAGAATGGCAACATCTCTTTGCAAAAAAATAATGCTGTCACCCTTACTGGGATATACATGCGAATGAGGACTGCTTGTGAATTCAATATTCCCTAGGAACTTCCTCTTTTGGTGGAAGCTGGCTCAACCTACCCAGGGTTAATGCTGTAGCAGGTAGGTAATTATTTAGAGTTAAATGTGTTTCGTAATTATTCCCAAAACAATTTATTTTGTATTAAAATCATAGGTTTATGTTATTTTCTTGAGTAAAAGCAATATTTAACCGATATTAAGTGTTTCTTGTATTTACAGTAATATCAAAACAAAAAGTCAATATGGCGACCTGTATTTGCCCTTCTTGTCCACAAAATTATGTAGGGGCAGATAACTCTTCTTACTTATGGCTTGAATAATATATATATATACAGAGAGAGAGAGAGAGAAAGATTTTACGGCAATTTTCTGGTTTACTAGCATAAACTATGGTTTTGTTACATACATACATACATATATATATATATATATATATATATATATATATATATATATACATTTAAAAGGCCAAGATTTTATTTATCTTACAAGACATTTTTTCAAAACAAACCCTTTTGGTACAATTTTACGATTCCGTTTCGTTCAGCAGGGAACTAACAAACATTTGTATGCCGATATCAGATTTTTCCCCTCTGAATTTATCAGAAAAACAAAAAAGGTTCTCAATTCGAAAAATTATACATTGCAATGTGACAAAAATAAAGGTCCGAAAATCAAAACAGATTCACATCAAATGCCTTTCCATCCATAGCATCTCTGAAATCACCACCTCGGGCAGGCAGCCATATTGTAATTAGAAGCAAAGTCAGGAGAAATACGCACGACACATTGCCTGAAGATTTTTTCTGAGGGACTAATATTTAAACCCGGCTAAAGGATAATTACAATTTATTTATATATATATATATTTATATATATATATATATATATATATATATTTATATATATATATATATATATATACTTATGTATATATATATATATATATTTATGTATATATATATATATATATTTATGTATATATATATATATATATTTATGTATATATATATATATATATTTATGTATATATATATATATATATATATATATATGAGAAAATGATAATAAAACATGTAAAGTTACATACTTTACATGTTTAATAAATCCAAACTACAACAAAGAATAGTTTCTAAAAATGTCCTTTAAACCATGTTTTTCAAAAGAAACAAGTCTTCTCTTCAGAATGAAAAAATTAAACAATTATTTAACAAGCTTTGATTTTCATTATTAATTTGAAAAAGATAATCGTTTATGAAATCTGTAAAAAAAAACAAGTGTATGTGGAAGGAGCAGAAAGTCGTTGTAATAATGAATCCCCAGATATATGAGATGTCAAAGGATATCATCGATTGGGGTATTATATAATAAAGGATATCATCGACTGGGGTATTATATAGTAAAGGATATCATCGATTGGGGTATTATATAATAAAGGATATCATCGACTGGGGTATTATATAGTAAAGGATATCATCGATTGGGGTATTATATAGTAAAGGATATCATCGATTGGGGTATTATATAATAAAGGATATCATCGATTGAGGTATTATATAGTAAAGGATATCATCGATTGGGGTATTATATAATAAAGGATATCATCGACTGGGGTATTATATAATAAAGGATATCATCGACTGGGGTATTATATAGTAAAGGATATCATCGATTGGTGTATTATATAATAAAGGATATCATCGATTGGGGTATTATATAGTAAAGGATATCATCGACTGGGGTATTATATAGTAAAGGATATCATCGACTGGGGTATTATATAGTAAAGGATATCATCGACTGGGGTATTATATAATAAAGGATATCATCGACTGGGGTATTATATAATAAAAGATATATTCGATTCCAGAAAATATGTAAAGATTAATATATGTAAATGCATTATGCTTCCAAACGTCTTCCTTGGCATTATTGTATAGACAATTTGATATGTTCAAAGTTAGGTGAATAAATTAGGAATTACTATAAAATAATTATTTTATAGCACCTAAAAATAAAATATATATATAGTAGAATACCCATTCCAGGAGAGGTATAAGCAATAAATATAATAATCTGTCCACGTTACTCACCCTATTGCCTAGCATACATATTCCATAATTGATAATAAGTTCAATAGTTTACTATTTTACTAAGTAAATACATATTATTGACTAGTACATACATATATATAACTCAGAACTTGATGTAGAGCAATTCTTTTCTCTATTAAATTTTTTTCTATCTAAATTATTTAAAAAGTTTTTTTGGGGAGCGGGTGCGAGTTTTGATGGGTCGACACCCTAAATGGTAAAGTTTACAACAACAAAAAAATAATGTTCTTACTCACCGTGTTGCCGAAAATATATATTCCAAAATTCATTATGATCGGTTCATAAAAAAGTTTTTTTTTTTAAATACTTATATATATATATATATATGCATCCTCTAAATGTTAACATTTACAAAAAATATATAATGTGCCCATGTTACTCACCGTGTTGCCTAGAATATATATTCCAAAATTCATAATGATTCATTCATTAGTTTAGGAGATTACTCTGTATACACACACACACACACACACACACACACATATATATATATATAATTAAACCAGAAGTAACTAGTTATCTGTCCATTTTTGTTTACAAGATTGGCAAATACAGGCCGTCATGTTAACTTTTTTGAATATTACAAAAAAACATGATAGACACTTAATATAGGCTAAGTATTGTTTTTCTTCAAGAAAATGACATAAAATTATGACTATAGTACAAAATATCCTTTTCGAGAATAATGCAGAAACCCATTTTACTGTAAATAACTAATGGACATAAGCGAGTACATTACCTTCAAAGATTGGTCAACATCAACTCGGTAGTCTTGTTTGCACACAAATGACCGCTTTAATATTTGGACTCATGCTTGACCACTTTTTCATTTAAAAGTTTTGGAGGTGATTCACAATTTTTTTTTTTTTTTTTTTTTAGGAGTTTAAACTAGGTATTCTAGCCATTTCTTTTATAAATCTGGCCATTTTAAAATGACATTTGTGACAGCAAAAACTTGTCTCTTAATATAATATTTAAATAAAACCTTTATAATAGCTTACTGTAATCTCAAATTTATTCTTATATGAGGGGCTTTAACTTTTAAAAATTTTATTTTTGTTAAAACTTCTTACCTATACGAGTGATCGTTAACTATTACCTGCATACATTATTTAAAAAGAAAATACCGTTGGGAAATTATTCAAAAAAAAGTTATTTTGCTTTCACTACTCATTTGTGACGTATTTGCGTAAATTAAAAAAAATAAAATAAAAATAGAAATTTAATAGAAGCCTTTAAAGTTTGCATATATATCGATTCTGAGCCAATTAGCCAGCTTGTTTAAAATAAGCAAATGACTAAAGAAGATAGCATAAATATCGATTCTGAGCAAAGTAGCCATCTTGTTTAATATAAACAAATGGCTAAAGATAGCATAAATATCGATTCTGAACAAAGTAGCCATCTTGTTTAACATAAACAAATGGCTAAAGAAAGCATAAATATCGATTCTGAACAAAGTAGCCATCTTGTTTAACATAAACAAATGGCTAAAGAAAGCATAAATATCGATTCTGAGCAAAGTAGCCATCTTGTTTAACATAAACAAATGGCTAAAGAAAGCATAAATATCGATTCTGAACAAAGTAGCCATCTTGTTTAATATAAACAAATGGCTAAAGATAGCATAAATATCGATTCTGAGCAAAGTAGCCATCTTGTTTAATATAAACAAATGGCTAAAGATAGCATAAATATCGATTCTGAGCAAAGTAGCCATCTTGTTTAATATAAACAAATGGCTAAAGATAGCATAAATATCGATTCTGAGCAAAGTAGCCATCTTGTTTAATATAAACAAATGGCTAAAGATAGCATAAATATCGATTCTGAGCAAAGTAGCCATCTTGTTTAATATAAACTAATGGCTAAAGATAGCATAAATATCGATTCTGAGCAAAGTAGCCATCTTGTTTAATATAAACAAATGGCTAAAGATAGCATAAATATCAATTCTGAGCAAAGTAGCCATCTTGTTTAATATAAACAAATGGCTAAAGATAGCATAAATATCGATTCTGAGCAAAGTAGCCATCTTGTTTAATATAAACAAATGGCTAAAGAAAGCATAAATATCGATTCTGAGCAAAGTAGCCATCTTGTTTAATATAAACAAATGGCTAAAGATAGCATAAATATCGATTCTGAGCAAAGTAGCCATCTTGTTTAATATAAACAAATGGCTAAAGATAGCATAAATATCGATTCTGAGCAAAGTAGCCATCTTGTTTAATATAAACAAATGGCTAAAGAAAGCATAAATATCGATTCTGAGCAAAGTAGCCATCTTGTTTAATATAAACAAATGGCTAAAGATAGCATAAATATCGATTCTGAGCAAAGTAGCCATCTTGTTTAATATAAACAAATGGCTAAAGATAGCATAAATATCGATTCTGAGCAAAGTAGCCATCTTGTTTAATATAAACAAATGGCTAAAGATAGCATAAATATCAATTCTGAGCAAAGTAGTCATCTTGTTTAATATAAACAAATGACTAAAGAAGATTGCATAAATATCGATTTTGAGCAAAGTAGGTAATTTAAATGATAATTTTTTAAATGCACAAATTGGTCACAAATGAGTAGGTAAAGCAAAATAAATTGTTTTTGACTAATTTCCCGATTGTATTTCTTTTAAAATAATTTATGTCGGTAATAGTAATGATTACCTATATATATGCAGGAAGTGTGGAAATATTACTTAATAAAAAAAAAAAAAGAAGGAAAATGTTGAAAACGCGTCAGTAGGTTAAAAGGTTGTCGGCCACTGAGGTACAGTTTCAAAAGGAGACAGGATGTATTTTCAATGGTAAAAAAAAAATATAAAGGAGAGGGAGGAAGAATTATGCCTTGTATAAATCGAACATCAAATTAAAAAAAAAAAATACTGTCTGCAGTTCTCGTCCCCCCCCCCTTCCTTCTCTTTCTTTCTCTCATTCTCAAAAATAAGTGAATAATTTTTTTAAAATATATCTGAATAACATAAATCATGATATTCGTAAAAATACAGTTCATCTCCATCTGATGGTAAAAGACACCATTTTAGTCATGATTTTGTAAAAGTTTCAAAAAAAAAAAAAGAAGGTTCTTGGAAACTATAAAAACTCTGGATCCGACAGATTCTTTGTTGCGATCATTTAAACAAACAAACAACAAATGCTAATGATCTATAAATATCATTCCCATGGATAATACAATTTTTCAAAAATTGTTATTCTTTTACGCATTTTTTTTTTGTAGCACTGTAAATTTTATTTTATAGAAATAAAGCTCTTGACCAAAAATAGGAAAAAAAAATAACAATCTGACTTACATTCTGCCAACTTTATGAATAATTGTTAATCAAACATTTTTCTACTTTCTTTTTCTTTTTCTTCTCTTTTTTCTTTTCTTTTCTCTTTTCTTTTTTTTTTCTTTTTTCTTCTTTTTTTCCTTTTTTTCTTTCTTTTCTTTTTTCTTTTTTTTCTTCTCTTTTTTCTTTTCTTTTTTTCCTTTTTTTTCTTTCTTTTCTTTTTTTTCTTTTTTCTTTCTTTTCTTTTTTCTTTTTTTTCTTTTCTTTCTTTTTTCCTTTTTTTCTTTTGCTTTTTGCTTTTTTTTCTGTTCTTTCTTTTTCTTTCTTTTTCTTTTCTTTTCTTTGTCTGCCTATCGCGCTTCGGAAACTATATACTGAACAGACCTATACAGAACGTCAGCAGAAGGAGCGTCTTGCTACCCCAACGGAAAAAAGACTTTACTTTCTCCCATTCCCCCACTTGCCTAGCGTCAGGCGAAATTTCCATGAACAGAGTTTCTTTGCAAGGGCTTCCCGCCTGTGGAACACATTACTGCAGGACTGCTTTCCTACTAATTACAACTTGGTCATTTTCAAATTCTTCTCATAAACCGTCCCATAAGTAATCAAACTCAGTTCATAAGTACTCCTATAGTGTTCCTCATCTTTTGGCTGACAATCATTTTTCTCTCATTAATTGTTAGTTTGGAAGTTAAATTGTAAAAACCGTTCAACACATGGTAGCATGTAAAACGGATGTTAGACCAAATATAGTGATGAAAGTATATAGGAAAAACGACCTACGGAAACAAGCGTTGATTAACTCAGCTTTAGTATAATATATATATATATATATATATATATATATATATATATACTAGCTGAACCCGTCCCCCGGCGTTGCACGGGAGAAATGGAAAAAAATGAATTAAAAATTGGCAACATCCGACCAAACGCAAATAGGTCACATCGGAATGATATTCAGAATAGTTTAAGTATCAGGTGGGAAAGAAAGTGATGTCGTATTTTTTTACTTCATCACTTTGCAGCCTCCTAATTTGTACACAGTTCTAGATTTTTTGGTGAATTGGTGTCTTAATATCATGCTCTGCCTTTCAGTTATAGTAATTAGTTGGAAAAAATTAAGTTTAACGGTCTCAGCCGTCAAAAAATGGATATTAGTGAGGAGCACCTGAGAAATTGCATGCTCTATGAATTCATAAAAGGAAACTCAGCCTCAGAAGCTACAAGGAATATTGGAACTGTTTATTGGAATAAATGTTCTGAATGATCGAAAATGTCAACGGTGGTTTGCAAAATTTTCTTCTGGAGACTTCAACCTGTCAGATCGGCGACGTTCATAGGGCAAAATCAATTGATAAAGACGCCATTAAAGACGCTGTGGAGGTTAATCTAAAGTTAACCAACAGAGAATTAGCTCAACAATTAAATACACCCCATACTACAATTATTTCATGCCTTCACGAGTTAGGAAAAGTTTTAGAAATTGGACTCTGGGTTCCCCACAATTTGACCGACGCTCAACGAAATCAAAGATTGACTGTTTGCACATCTTTGCTTTCCAGGAATCAGCGAGAACCATTTTTGCAAAAGAATTGTGACTGAAGATGAAAAATGGGTTCTTTACAAGAATACCCAACGCAAAAGACAATGGTTAGACCGAAACCAAAGTCCACAGCCTGTTCCAAAACAAGGACTACACCCAAAGAAAGTTATGCTCTCTTTATGGTGGGACATGAGAGAACTGATTCATTATGAGTTACTAGAGCCTAATCAAACAATCACAGCAGTAAAATATTGTTCGCAGCTGGATGATCTAAGAATTGCTCTATCAAAAAAACGACCAGCATTGCTCAATAGGAAGGGTGTAGTGCTTCAGCATGATAAAGCGAGACCTCACTCAGCAAAGGGTCATGAGTTTCAATTGGGAAGTTTCACCTCATCCGCCTTATTCACCTGGTATTGCTCCATCTGACTACCATCTTTTCCGGTCGTTGCAGCATCACTTTAAAATCTATGAAAGTTACGACCAATTAAAAAATGACCTAAATTTGTTTTTCTCTAAAAAATCAGAATTTTTTTTGAGGAAGGCATCAAAAAGCTAGTTAATCATTGCACAGAAGTCATAGAAAACGCGGGAAATTATTGTAAAGATTAAAAATGCCCTAATGTGAATGTTTCAGATGAAATAAATGTGTTGGGCAAAAACGACATTACTTTCTTTCCAACCTGATACTACATATTACATTGATTTCTTTTTAAATGACTACATAATAACATTTATTTTTTTAAATCCGGCCCATAGTCTTCTCTTCTCTTCTCCCTTGTAGGCAGAAGTTTAACAATGTATAAAAAAAATTTTTTTTAATAAAATAAAAACTTGTGTGAGACGACTGGGATCGAACCATTGACCTCTCAGTCTTGGATCTATGCTGCTAACGTTTCAGCCATAAAAGCGAGTATAAAATCTACAAAAAAATATCATTTAAACAAAGTCAGTCAGTAGCTGGCATGCGTGTTATCGTACGATCTGCCGTAAGGCGACCGAATGTAGGTCCACTAATCACATTTTAGATCATTTTTATACAAAAATAATCGATTTTTCCCCCCAATTTTGGGGTATTATGCATGTGAAAGGTGTAGGAATCAGAAAATGTACACTTTATGGGATCTGTCGAGTATCTTGGAGTATAGTGACTTAATTTGGAAGTCAAGTTGTTGATGAAATTGTAGCCGTCATGTTGAAAGATGAAATACTGCAAAGAACTATGTTCATTAATTTCATTCTCTGAAAACTGGAATGACGATAAATGTGTATGTAATAGGTAGAAATAACGTTATCCGATATTCTCAAAATTCAGAGGAATTAGTGGGAGCGTCCATTAAATGTGTGTAATCTAATATATAAAGTTAAGACGATTTTTCCCCTGTACCTTTTTGAAGAATAGTAAAATAACCACATGCAGCAAAGGCTACTAAACTCACCACTACATTACGCTTATTCACTCGAGCGTGTTTTAGTAAATTTGTTATTATTTTTCTCCAGCTAACACTGAATATTACTTTTGGCCCGCCATCTTCGACTCTCATCAAAACATACTCCATATAGGTGGTAGCAAAATCTTTTCCCCCCTAACAATTAAGTACTGACACTCCCCCCATCGACACCGGGAATTAATAAACTATGTTTACTTTTTAAAAAATTGTCCGTTATTATTTCCTATTTGTTTGCTTTTAATTTACTACATAATAAAAAACATTTCTGAAAAATAAAAAAACACATTTTATATTAAATAAGCTTTATTAGTTCATATGATGTTTCGGTAAGACGTGTACCTTCTTCAAATACGTTACAAATGCTGGTATTAACTTGTGGACAGAAGTTCAAATTGTAATATTTTCTCCAAGTTAACATAGGCGTTTTCTATTCTGTTCACATATATCTACAAAACTGTGTACATTTTATCGAAATGCCATAGACTTTATTCTATGTATTTTTTTCTTCTTGTATTCACCCCACAAACAAGGCACGTTAGCGCCTTACGTCTCATTGGCACTGTGAATTAAGGACCAGATTTATGAGTGAGAAGTTGTGCTGCGAGATGTTTGTTCACATTACATTTAAATTTCTGCATGTTGGTACAGTCGGGGCAGCAGGGAGGGAATTCCAAAGGCAAACAGTTTTAGGAAAGAAGCTATTGGAATAGAAAGCTTTCCAGCGTCTAGGGACCTCTACAGTGAAGGGGTGGGATTTTGCTGTTGGTCGGGGGGCTTTTATATTGAAAGGGGCACAAGTGTGGCAAGGTCGTTGAAGTACTTGTAAAACAAGCACAGGGACAACGCAACATTGCGGCGATGGGTCACAGGGGCTGGAGCTTGGTAGACAGTGTGTGACCTATTGATTAGAGGATCTTTTTTGGACCCTGTCTAAGAGGGAGGGACTAGTGGTTGGTGCACCAGCCCAGATGTGGCAATATCTCACAAACGCTTCTTTCAATCTTTATTTTTTGCCCCCCCCCCCCCCCCAACTCTACCAAGAAAAAAGAAAAGTAGAAGGTAATTCTTGTAAGGATGGTATCATGACAACAGAATAGATGCTCCACCACTACTCACCCCCCCCCCAAAAAAAAAGGGAAGAGGTAATGCCTGGGAGAATGGTCTCATGACAACAGAATAGATATTACTCTACCTCACCAAAGGAAAAGATAATGCCTGGGAGAATGGTTCCCTGACAACCGAACAGATACTACACTACCCCCCCTCCCTGAATTGAGCATTGAAAGATAGTAATAGTATAGTTTCGGCTTCAGACAGACATATACCGAATCTTCATTTGTAATAGATAAAACAAACAGACAAAAAAAGGAAAAGGTAATGCTTGGGAGGATATCATCATAACAACGGAACAGATACTAAACTACCTTCCCCCTAAAAAAAGGAAAAGGTAATGCTTGGGAGGATATTATCATAACAACGGAACAGATACTAAACTACCTTCCCTCTAAAAAAAGGAAAAGGTAATGCTTGGGAGGATATTATCATAACAATGGAACAGATACTAAACTACCTTCCCCCTAAAAAAAGGAAAAGGTAATGCTTGGGAGGATATTATCATAACAATGGAACAGATACTAAACTACCTTCCCCCTAAAAAAAGGAAAAGGTAATGCTTGGGAGGATATTATCATAACAACGGAACAGATACTAAACTACCTTCCCCCTAAAAAAAGGAAAAGGTAATGCTTGGGAGGATATTATCATAACAACGGAACAGATACTAAACTACCTTCCCCCTAAAAAAAGAAGGTAATGCTTGGGAGGATATCATCATAACAACAGAACAGATACTAAACTACCTTCCCTCTAAAAAAAGGAAAAGGTAATGCTTGGGAGGATATTATCATAACAACGGAACAGATACTAAACTACCTTCCCCCTAAAAAAAGAAGGTAATGCTTGGGAGGATATCATCATAACAACAGAACAGATACTAAACTACCTTCCCTCTAAAAAAAGGAAAAGGTAATGCTTGGGAGGATATTATCATAACAACGGAACAGATACTAAACTACCTTCCCCCTAAAAAAAGAAGGTAATGCTTGGGAGGATATTATCATAACAACGGAACAGATACTAAACTAACCCCCCCCCCCCCCCTGAATTAAGCATTAAAGATAGTAATAGTATAGTTTCGGTTTCAGACAGGCAGATACCAAGTCTCCATTGGTAATAGATATTTATATACAGATATGAGCCACCTTCTGGCTCCAGAGCCAATGGATGACCACTGGAAGGGTGCCTATATAATGAGGAATCTATAATGGAGCAAGGGTTACACAATCTACAACTGCACTTCTTACACAGCATTGGTTAAGTGCACAGCTAGAAATAACACTGGGAAAACCGAAAAAGGAGGATGTGTCATTTCAGAGATTTACTTTCACTAGATCGGTTGCTCTACCAAGGCTTGAGTTGCATGAACAACAACAATTTTGAATAAGTTGTGTAAAATAAATAAATAAAAAAACATCTTTTTTTTATCTCCCTCCCACAGCGGTAAGATGTGACACAAGGTCGGAAAGTGGGATTCTGAGCACTCTGGCCTACAAAAAATGCCTGAGCAGCCCCGTCGGTATTCTCCGGTAGGGGTGCTTCAGGTGATTAGCAATAAACTAACCCTTTTTCAAAGGGTGAGAAGGCAAAGCCTGAGAGGGTTGACCTCCTAGAATTGCACAGGACAAACGCTAAGACCGGCGAAATCAAGGCCCGAAGGCCAAGACGGTACCGGTCTAAGCGGTGCAGTATCTGGTTTCCGGTCAGGAACTGTGGATAAATCTTTCGCCTTTTACTAAAAAACATTTTATGTTCATTTTCTTAAATGTTTACGTTTAGTCTTTTACTTCGAAAAGGACAATACATCAACATGAAAAACGTATTAAAATACTTGACCAACAATTCTTTGGCTTTTTGGCTAGGATCAAAGTGTAGTATCTGTTCTGATGCTACGCTTAGTCTATTCTGTCTTCGATCAGTGAAGGAGAACTCCTTCTATACTGAGGGAATTTTAATTCTTTTGTTCCAATCCAGAATGTCCCTTTTCGTGGTGGGAGCTGGATCCCCTCCCCCCTTAAAAAATCCGACCTTGTGGCTAACTCTGCTCTCGTTGGGAGGCAAGTAAATAAGTAAGGGAATAATATCCCTAATTACTTGCCTCCTTAATTTGCCTCCTTAAGGTTGTTTTTTTTTAATGTGGGGAGAATCCAGCTCTCTCCCCCCCCCCCAAAAAGGGGTACTCTGGATTGAGACAAAAATAAAAATTGCCTCAGTCTAGAAGCTCTTTGTCTTGATTCGGTTCTGTTCGGATTTTGAGTGTTTTTCTTATTGTTACAGACTATATTTTATATATGAATACTCGGTACCAGAACGGGTAACATTTATTCCCCAAACAGAACCGTTTTGCACCACTTTTATGTTCCCTTACGAAGATTAAAATCAAGAAATAATAATACTATACTTTATGTCTAGAATCCTTATTTCAATTTTGATCAAAATTTAATACATGATTTTGATTATAGAAATAGTTTAAACATTTGGGCTTAAGCTTAAGGGGTCTTAAGAAAAAATTGAAATTCAGGGAATCTTACTTAATTGCTATTCAATGAAAATCTGAAATATTTGGATTCTCAAATGGGAGGTTTTGGGGAATATTTAATTGATGTCTAATACTTATTGCTAAAATTTCACAAAATCAGAAGTATCTGAATTTTAACAAAGGGTTTCAAGCCTCTCTTTGCCACTTATGCATAAAATTAAAATGAACTAAATATAGCCCATATTACCCACCATTATGCTTAGCAGAAGTTGTGTTAAAAAATTCATAATGATCGGTTAATTAGTTTAGGAGTGAGTCTTAGGAACTCCCGTGTTCTGCGACACATGAGGCAGTCAAAGTGAGTTTTCTTGGCACTGATATCGAGACCAATGCCTCACTGCTTCAACTTTGACCTTGTTGACAATGCCTTGTAGGTCAGTGGTATTCATTGCTAGTGCAGCAATATCGTCTGCAAAGTCGAGATCAGAAAGTTTACGATCTTTGACCCACGTTATACCCTGATCTTTTGTTGACTTTTTTAATACCCAATCAATGGTTATGACAAAGAGTAATGGCAAAATCAAACATCCTTGGCGAACTCCAATGATCACCACAAACCAGTCACTGAAACCATTTTCTGGTTCTATGCAACATTTGGAGTTTGCATAAATTTGCTTTATTGCAGTGATGATTTTTTTTTTTTCCGGCAGGCCATACTCGTGCAAGATCTTCCAGGGTGATGGCCGGTGAATGCTGTCGAATGCCTTGGAAAAATCTATAAAACTGATGGCAAGGTTAGGCTTTTGAAATTCAACATATTTCTCAATTATACGGCGTAGCGTAAAAATTTGTTCTGCATAAGAACATTTTGGCCGAAATCCGGCTTATTGTTCATGTAGCACTTGGTCAACCACATCACACATACGGTTCAGGATTATTTGACAATAAATATTCCCTAATATACATGGAAGGGTAACCCTCTTCAGTTGTCACAATCGACAAGGTTGCCTTTCTTAGGAATGCATACAACCGCTCCGTTTTTCCAATCTTCCGGAACTTCACCTGTGTTCCACACGATATTACATAAGTGGCACATCCATTTGACGATGCTCCTATCATCTCCTGACTTAAGCATTTCTGCAGAAATGCCGTCTACTCTTGGTGACTTATTACGTTTTAGGGTTTTAATGGCTAAACAGACTTCATCCTCGGTAAATTCGTTGATGTTGATAGGGAGAAGAGTGGAGGGTTCCTTAGTGACTGTTTGGGTGGGTATTGATTTACTCCTCTTCAGGAGTTAGGCACAAGGCCAGTTTTTATCTTACTCCCACAAGTAAGATGTGACCCAAGGTCGGGTTGGGAAAGTGGGGTTTAAAAATTGCCTGGGCAGCCCCGTCGGCATTCCCGGGTAGGGGCGCCTCAGGCAGTAAGCAATAAACTTACTCCTCCCCAAAGAGGGGAGGCGAAGCCTGGGAGGGTTGACCTCCTAGAACTGCACAAGACAGACCCATAGACCGGCGTAAATCAAGCCCCGAAGGCCAAGACAATACCAGTCTATGGGGGTGCAGTATCCATCGGAACAGATACTACACTTTGATCTTAGCCTGGGTGGGTAGCTCTGGTCTGTTCAATAATTCCTTGAAATGTTCAGCTCATCTGGCTAACTTGTCTTCTCCTTTTGAGAGAAATGTTTCATCTTTTACTTTTATAGAACCTGATGTTTTTCTGGAAATGCCTGTGATCTTCTTAGCAATTTCGTACACGGTTCTCATGTCGTTACATGCTGCAGCTATCGCGGCCTCCTCTGCCATGTTCTTGAGCCATACTCGTTTGTCTTTTTGAGGGCTGTGTTTTACTTCCTTGTCTTTATCAATGTACAGTTGGTATGAGTCTATGGTCTTACGAGTGATATTGTGCCTCCGCTGATGTGGTGTTTTCCTTTCACTGATAAGCTTCCAAATCTTGTCACTAATCCAATCTTCCTTGAATGACTTCTTGTAGACTAGGATTTCCTCTCCTGCAGCTGAACATGGTATTCTTCATTTCCTCCCGCCAGTTAACTAAGTCTGGTGTAGCATTCGATAAAACAGTGAATCTGTTTCACAGAAAAGCCTAAAAATTAGCATTCGTGTCCTTGTTTTTCAATTTTGAGGCATCGAAACGTTTGTGTGTTGTTGTTTTCTTCTATTTCTTTAGTTTGATTTTGATTTTGGGAATCGATAGATAGTGATCACTACAAATATCGGCACCTCGATAGACACTTACGTCAAGTAAGCAGGCTGTTCTCCATTCCGGACCAATGGCGATGTGGTCTATTTGTGTTTTGGTCTTACACCCAGGTAATTTTGTGAATGCACATGATCAAAAAGTGATGAGTCAACTTTCATGTTGATCATGCCGCAAAATTGGATGAACCTGTCTCCATTGTCTGTGTGGTTTCCAAAAGCGTGGGGGACCAAGTATGTGTTCGAACCCCATATTCATGTCAACCATGACGATCATGTCTTGGGGTTTTCTTGACTACATCTTGAAGTTGCTGGTAGAAACTATTCTTTTCATTTTCAAGCGAACACCAGACGCCATGATATTATTGTACTATCTTCGGACAGAACAGATAATACACTTTGATCCTAGCCCGAAGGCCAAGAAAGCGTATTTTAGTTTTAGTTGCATGTTCGACATAACATCAGATGAAAATTTTTTAATTAGACTATTTTTGCAATGCATCTTTGCCGATCCCATTTAAAAAAAAAAAGAGGGGGAGGGTGATAACGTATGTACAAACATGAAAATGCATTAGTATATTCATCTATTATATAAAGGGCAGTTGTGTGTGTGTGTATATGTCCAGCTAAAAGTCCCAAACTACAAAACAAACACACACAAAGTTGGTATTTTCTTGATCGGTGTTGACCTGAATTAATAAAATATAACATTTAAAAAAAATATATTCATTCTTTGGTGGGTCAACTGGGGCAGGTTTCGTCGGGCGGGGTGGGTGGGTTGCGGGGTTACAGTGTTATTATATACTAATTTGGAAAGAAAATGCTAACTCATTCCTCGAGGAATCTATTACATAAAGGAGAGTTGTCTGTGTGTGTGTGTGTGTCCGGAACGGAATGTGCTGGGCAAAGGAAAAAGAGCAGAGGGGGAAAGAGAGAGAGAGGTAGAAGTTTTAACAGAAATATGTTACATTTTGTTAGTCTATATAGATAAGTCAATTTGTGTCAGTTATTCCTTTTCCATTAGGATGTCGGATGATTTTATAGTTTGTCAGTCACCGGGTCACAAGCTGGTATTTGATCATTATCAGTTGGGTCGCACGGGTGAATGGGTTATGGTGTTGCAAGACTTAAAACCTTTGATGACCTCAGATGTACATCACCAACGATGTGGCTCGGAGAATCTGAACGATGTATTTTACAATATATAAATATACTAGATCACATCTTTTACAAAAGGTGTGTTGGGTGATAACGTATGTACGAACATGAAAATGCATTAGTGTATTATTATGTAGATAAAACTATTTTTGACTTTTGTTTTCTTGCTGGCACAGGTTAGCTATGATACCGAACTGCAGGCTTTGCAAGAAATTATACAACAGAAAGTTGTGCTCGACTGAGCTCCAATCTCTGGTTCGTTCCTGCAAAAGATTTACAGCAAAAACTCGTCTATCTAAAACTACTGTAAATAATTTATTTTCTTCTTCCGTGTACCTGGAGCTAAACAGGACTTTCATGAGCAGAGTTTCTTTCCAAGAACTGCCGTCTGTGGAACGTAATACCACGGGGCTGCTTCCCAGCTGACTACAGCATGGTCGTTTTGAAGTCCAATGTTAACAAATTTTTATTGATCTGTCCTCTTAAATAATCAATTTCAACCCAGATCCAACCGTCGTCCGCAATCCTCAGGGTGTTTGTCTCACCATCCACCTGACACAAACCCATTAACACTTGTCCTCGAGTGGCCTTTCAGACTTGATAAGCGATGACTCATTAGTACAAAAATAAATCAACTGGAAAAATGTTTTATTTAAAACAAAAATTATTCTTTTTAATCAGCAGACGTTTCATTGCAATAAATTATTTTAATTTATTCTACAAATTGCAATATGATAAAATAAAGTATTCGGCAAAGAAAAACAAAAAAGAATCTTTGTCTTGTACAGAATTACTAACCAACAAATGTGTCCCACTTGATTTAAAGTATGCATAATAATATATATATATATATATATATATATATATATATATATATATATATATATATACAGGGTGTCCCAAAATAATGTATACACTCTTTGAATCGTTAAAACTCGTTCAATTTACTGATTTTGACTTGCAAACAAGGTTGATAGAACAGTAGAAGAGTAAGAATACACATTCAAAAATACTAACACTAAAATTAACAAAACCATAAGAAATTAACTTTTAATAAACGTAAAGGCTACAATGTTTAAAGCAAGAAACCTGAAGCAATTGCAAACAAATGGGAGTAGCAATTGTAGTAGAATGTGCCCAAGGAGTAAATGTTGCAGGACGTTTGTAGGTACAATTCTTAACGTCTTCACTATATGGAAAGTGTATTGAGCAGAACGGGTTGGGGTTAGGGTGAGGGTTCATTTTATGAACATTCTGAAATTACCCTAAATAGCCTTTATCTTTGTTAAAAGTTAAGTTTCTATGTTTTTGTTAATTTTGCTGTCAGTATTTTTACGTGTATATTCTTACTCTTCTGTTTGTGTGTGAATCTTGCAAATAAAAATCAGTAAATTGAACGAGTTATAACAATTCAAACGGTGTATACATTATTTTGGGACACCCTGTATATATATGGTGGCTGTCTATTCGAGTTCGAGTATGACCACTTTTGGTGTATCAAAGCGATATTAGAGTAAAACCTCTCAGTGAGCGGCACGGATATGGTTCTTTAGGCCTGCTAGATTTTTACAGACCATACCACAGAAGTGGCGGGTGTTGTAATGATCTGAAAGGATGCCATAATTGAAGCCACCTCTTGTCCGTGCTTGATTTTGCAGCACATGGACTCGTAGTTATCTTTATAACTTACTATATATATATATATATTATAACTTCTTTTGTAATGTGGTGGAAAAAATCCCAGCAGAGTGGTCGATTAATTGAGAATCAAAATTAAGAGTGTAAGATTTTTTTTTTTTTTTTGGTACAGAAAATTAGTACAACATTAGTACCGTCGGTTTCAAGCTCAGAAGGACTTAACCATCCGAGTAACAGGTGACAACATAAGCTGAAGAGAGCCGGATGGTTAAGTCCTTCTGAGCTTGAAACCGACGGTACTAATGTACTAATTTTTCTGTACCAAAAAAAAAAAAATATATATAATAATAATAATAATAATCCAGGTAAAACATCCACAGGGTAGTAATCCAAAGAATTTCAACCGGGTTTATAAAAAGTGCTCAATATCAAATAGAGCTTATAATAACTGTTGATCGATAACATCGACATGCCAGTGTCGTAGATTTTGTACATGTCTGTGTAAATAAAAATAATCATATATATATATATATATATATATATATATATATATATATATATATAGTAAGCTATGAAAATATATTTATGGCAATTAAGTTACACTGAGGCTCGTCAGACTAATGTGCATTTAAGCCAGACCGATTCCCTACGGGGATAAAATAAAGACGCCTCTGTGTAGCTTAATTGCCATAAATATATTTTCATAGCTTACTACCTAGCTCTACTCACGTATCGAGTACTGTTGAAGTAAATACTGAAAATTGATACATAATATATTATATTTCCTCATAATATAGTTGGATACATAAAATGATATATATATATATATATATATATATATATATATATATATATATATATATATATTATGGAAATCGCTCCAGACAAGGCATGAAGCCACTTGATGTAAAGAGCTAAAAGAAAATGCTACTTTAAGGTAAAAAAAACTAGCTAACGATAAGTGTTATGTGAATAGATTCCGACCCAGAAAACAGCAATTCTTCCCCCTTTGTCAGAAACATTGCTCATGGTGTGAGGACTAAAGGACAAAATAAGGGAAGTGAGAGTTATGAGACTGATGAAAATAAACCCAAGTTAGTCACTTTCTACTCTCTTATATATGCTAGAGTTAATATGAAATTGAATTTCAGATAAAGTGGAAAATTAGTTTATGGAAATGTGGATAAGCAAGTTAACATGCTAGTAGAAATAGGGACACAAACACATCATTAAAGCAGGACCAAGATATTTCGGTCGATAGGTTTGACAATATTCATTTGGTAAAATGACATTTATTTCACAGAACTCAACACTTTATACATCGAAGGAAGAAAAATATGTGGGAAGTAAGAGGGGGGGGGGCAATAGATGCTGTGTGTAGTAGGTCGGGTGTGTGAGGATAGAAGAAGGTAGAGGAGTGTTTTTGATTTTATTTTTTCTTCACTTGCTTTCATTTATTTTTATTCTTTCAGCCACCTGTGTCTCATCTCCTCCTTCCTCACTTACCACTCCACTCACTCTCTCGCCTCCTACTCTTCCATTTGTTTTACCCCTCCATCTTCTCCTCTTCACGTATACCTAACTCTAAACCTAACTATGCACAGTTCTATTTATGCATATTTTCTACATTGTGCATAATTGTGAAGCAGTTGGGGGGAAAAATTTCAAGCACAAACACACAAACACACACACATATATATATATATATATATATATATATATATATATATATATATGAGGCCTGTCTAAAAAGTATCCGACCTCAGGCCAGAAAAAATATTTCAAATACGTTACGGGGTTGAGACCTTAATCCCCTTCAAAGTAGACCCCTTGTGTTTTCACACACTTAGCCCACCGATCCATCCACTGCCGGAAACACTTCTGGAAGACTTCTTTTGGAATGATGTTCTATCTCCGCCGTCGCGTTCCGCATTATCTTTTCTCTAGTCTTCAGTTTTCAAAACAACCAGAAGTCGCCATGTCTTGAGAGTAAGAAGGTTGGTGAACGACTGGAATTCCATGTTTGGCCAAGAAATGTACTCCTTTGTCCTTCTGATGCGTATTCGTGATGCATAATTCCACATATATCAAAGAAGACAGTCAGCATCATCTTGCTTTTGCTTCAGACCTGTTGCACTTTTTTGGCCTTGGAGACTCGGGATGCTCCCATTGCGACGTACCTGTACACCCATTACTCATCTCCAGTTATCACGGTGTTCAGAAACCCAGGATCAGAGTTGGCTATTTCCAGGAGGTCCTGTGCAACTTGAAAATGGAGGTCCTTTTGTTCCTGCAACAATAACTTGGGCACAAATTTTGCAGCCACTCTGTGCATGTTCAAATCATAACACAAAATTGCATGTGCGGAATCTTTACTCACTCCGACCTCTTGGGCGACTTCCCGCACGGTTGAACGACGATCTGCCATCAAATTTTGCACCCTCTCAACAACAGCTGTACTCAGCAGTTTGGGGCCTGCCAGAACGCTGGTCACTCTCCGCTGATGTGCGGCCATTTTTGAATCGGTTGAACAAACTTCTTAATTTGTGTTACACCCATGGCATTTTCTCCAAACACCTGCTGAATCTTACAAATTGTTTTGCTTTGAGAATCACCAAGCTTTTGACAAAATTTGATGCAGTACCTTTGCCTAACACGTTCAGTCATCTTGAGAGAATCGGTAATCTGACAAACACGTTGTGTAGCACCTCACTCAGCGACCGACAGGCAGCAACTAACATGCAGGAAGGTGGTAATAAGGTTCACACATGCAAATCAAGGTGTCTTCCTTCACTGTGTAGAGTGGCGCCACCCTAATCGCCTCTATTTCGCACGGAAAAAATAAAGGTCAGATACTTTTTAGACAGGCCTCGTACATAATTCCTCTGATGATAAGATCTCGATCTTTGAAAAGCCTTGGCTTAAGAAAAGAATAATAAACATAATTTTATTACAGAATATACCTTGCATTGAACAATCGAAGTTTGATATAAATTTGGACATTCGTGCATGTTTATCACTCTTCGTCCATCTATCTTTATATATATATATATATATATATATATATATATATAAATATTTGTTATTGTTTATTTTATCTATGGACGTATACGTTTCGTCTCTTTTCAATCAAGACTCATCAGCATAGAAGTACGACTATTCACCACCGGTCACACGATTCGAAACCCTTGATTACAAGTATTTTTCAACCCCAATCCAACGTCGCTAACCAATAGGCCAGTTATGAACAGCTTATAAACAATGATAATTTTAACACTTTTAGAGGCGGCGATACGTACAGGCATTCAACTTCTATAAGTGAAGGAATGATGCATATAAAGCAAGTGACGTCACGCTGTGTTATTACTACCATTTACAGTGCTCTACTTTTTTTTAACGAGGAGCTTCAAATATATATATATATATATAAATATTTATTTACATACGTATATATATATATATATATATATATATATATATAAATATTTATTTACATACGTGTATATATATATATATATATATATATAAATATTTATTTACATACATATATATATATATATATATATAAATATTTATTTACATACACATATATATATATATATATATATATATATATAAATATTTATTTACATACACATATATATATATATATATATAAATATTTATTTACATACATATATATATATATATATATATATATAAATATTTATTTACATACGTATATGTTTCATCCTTTCGGGAATCGTCAGTGTAGAGATTGTTATTCATACCGGTCGCCAGACTCGAATCCTGGAACACAAGTCAGGTTTCAAACTCAAATTCTCACACTTTAGCCAACCTGATAAATCAGCAAAAGATTAAACTTATTAAAGGCAGCTATATATCCTTTTTAAAAACAATTAACGGAAATCTCTCTTATGGCCCTTTCAACTATCATCTCGTCAGCAGAAAATCGATAGTTCAGATAAAAAAAAATAATATTGGCGAAAGTAAAGAGTACAAGGGGAATTGAACGTGCCAAGAAATGAACGATGGCGATTGAAATAAATTTAATTCAAAGTTCTTTCATTTAGTCTTTTAGGGTGTTTACTGCAAGGACACTCATATTGCTTAATCACTGTGCATTGTGTTTTACTTTATTTTAGCATTTCTATATGGGATATATATGTTCTGTTATGAATACATATCACATACTTATCTCTGCAAATATATATCACCGGATACAAAAAAAAAAACAAATGTAAAAAAAGGAAAAGTAGAGACTTTTTTTAAAAGATTCATTTGGAGAGAGAAAGAGAGAGAACAATCGGTAAACACAACAAAGGAATCATAAATAACCAACACAAGTTAGAATTTGAAATATTACTTATTTTCCATTCAAATCTTTTTTTTGTTTTTGTATATTTTCCTGTAAATACAGGAAAATATACAAAAACAAAAAATATTTGGATGGAAAATATTTAGAAGTGAATAATACTTCTTTGATGGATACAAATGATTTGGGTCAGAACTCTGGTTTGCAAATATGTAGAATTTCATATTGACAGAACATAGGTATGTTTGATTCCTTTCAACCGTTGTTGCAGACATTTGAGGAATATTGTTTTCCTCTTTTTTTAATCCAGCGTCACAAAGCTGGTCACAATTTGAAAGGGTGACCATTTTTTCTTTACGAATACGGATTCAGTTATTTTGATTCTTTCTGATAATAGTGGGACTTTATCACGAGATGCAATTATATCAGGAATTCAAAATTTTCAGGTTATCGAGACAAGCGGATCTCTGAAAAAAATACATTTCTTATTTTTGCATCAGAAAGAAAAAGTCATGTCTTAATTTGGTAAGCAGACAACAGAAAACTGATTTCTTCCCAACGGAAATTTTGGGGGCTAAATACCAAAAGCTGATTGGTGTATGTGTGAGCTGATAAACGACTTTCAGGTGGGCCATGCGATATCTGTCATCAGGTGATGTCAGGTTGTTTCGTGTAGACATGTGTACTTTGATGTATCGGTTTGGCAACCAGACACTGGGTGGTGACGATGACTAACCAATTTGAATAGAAAGAAAAGAAAAGACAGACTTGTCTAAGATAAAAGTATAGCATCTGTTCTGATACTACATTTGTTTTACCCTCAGTTGGTAAAGGGGAGATCTTTCTAAACTGAGGTAGATTTTTATTTTTGTCCCGATCTATAAAGCCTCTTTTTGGGGAACTGGATTTTTCCACTATTAATAACTGAACTTGTGTTTAACTCTGCCCTCGTGGGGAGGTAAGTAAATAGGGACAAACCAACAATACATTTAAAAAAAAAATTTTTTTGTTTTTGTTTTTACTCTCTCATTCACCCCAAACAAGCGGGCACATTGCCACTTGGACGTAAGGGGCTACTCTGAATTAGGGACCATGCCTACAGGGGACACTCTAAGTAGGGAGTTGAGCAGCGAGATTTTTGTTAGCATTACATTTAAATTTCTGCATGTTAGTACAGTCAGGAAAGCAGGAAACCGGGAGGGAATTCCAAAGTCTAGCAGTTTGATGGAAGAAACTATTAGAGTAGAAAGCTTTCCGGCATCTGAGGAACCTCTACAGTGAAGGGGTGGGATTTTGCCATGCGTTCGTCGGAGCACATTCTATTAAAGTGCTTGTAAAACCAGCACAGGGATGCAACAGTTCAGCTCCATTTGTAATTTTCACTTTGAAATTATTGTAACTGAAATATTAACAGCAGTTATCAAGCTAACGTCACACTCCCAAAACTATAATGATCTCTCGTTCTTTTAAGATATGCAAGTCGTTAAGTTGATGTGCATTGTCTCATGTGTTTTAAGCATGCCTAAGTTTAAATTAGGTTAAGTTATATGCATACTCCGAAGAGTTTCGCTACATGATTGATAACAAAATTCTGCCACCCATCACAAACTTGGCATTAGGAGTTGATTGTTTTTATAAGAATTTTGAATGGGTGGAGTAAGTTCAGGGAACTTCTGCTATTATGCCATTACTAACTAGCAGAGCGTTACCACAGTCGACCAAGGGAAGAGTCTATCAGGCATGTGTATGCAGTGTAATTATGTATGGAAGTGAAACCTGGCCTGTGGGGTTTGCGGACATGCGTTGCATGGAGAGAAATATAAGAATGATATGACGGATGTGTAATGTGGTCTTAAAGACAGGTTTAGATCTGATGACCTCAGAGGAAGATTAAATCTAGAAAGTGTAGGGAGATGTGTGCAAAACAGGAGACTTCGATGGTGTGGCCACGTTGAAAGGATGGACATGTTGAAAGAATGGATGAGAGTTATTAGGTTAGTAGATGTAGAACAGTTAAGGTAGCAGGTCCAGTTCACAGGGGAAGGCCAAGGAAAACATGGACGGAAGTGAGAAAAATGGATCTGATGGAAAGAGGGATAATTAAAGACCTGGCCAGAGATAGGTTTCTTTGGAAGTCAGTTTCTTAAAGCCGTCCAACACATGCCAGCATGTAAAACGGACGTTAAACCGAAGATGATGAAGATGATGATGATGCTGATATACCACCACTAAAAGTAAGCAATGAAAATCCTTTTTGTGTTTTCCGAGTCTTCATTTGCGAATCCGCCTGCGGAAAAGGAAGATGCTTCGGGAAATGCTAGGAGAATTCCCTAAATAAATAAATAAATAAATATTGGTAGATAAGACTCATCTCTTCCAGTTTCATCAATGTGTTCGATACGTATGACACACTTCTGATGACTGGTGAAAACGGAGTAATTGCAGTAAAGTGTTGGAGCTAAGTGCGTTTATTATATATGTATAATATATACATAACGCTCTGTTACTAAAACCCTAACTCTGAAACCAAGTTTCTCTCCTTTCACAACCATCGCTTGGATCCTCACTTTGCCCCAATTGAAATGAATGGCTCTCTCCTTGATGAACCCCACTTCTTTGATAAGATCCTAGGACTGACCTTCACTCAAGACTTGAAATGGAAGATTTACATCAGATATGTAGCTAAGTTTGCTGGAAAAATGGTTGGATCATTCTACTGCTCCAGAAAGTATCTCACTCCGGATGCGATCATTTACCTGTATAATAGTCAAATGCATCCTAAGATGGAGTACTGTTGCCACATCTGGGGAGGTGCTGCACAGAGCACCCTTTTCTGTCTTGACAGGGTACAAAACCGACTTTGAAATCTAGTGAGAGATGTCCTATTCTCTTTCCTCGCAGAAGAAATGTTGCTAGTCTTTCTCTGCTCTATCATTATTTTTATGTTAGGTGTTCGACTGAGCTTCAATCTGTACAACAAAAACTTGTCTAGCTACAACCACTGTCAATAATTTCCCTTTTTCCCTCTTTGTACCTAAAACTAAACAGAGATTCCATGAGCACAGTTTATTTCCTAGAACTACCCGTGGAACACAGTACCGCAGGGTTGCTTCCCAGCTGACTAATACATAGTCGTTTTCAAGTCTAATGTAAACAAATTCTTGTTGAGCCGTCCTTAGAAATAATCAAATTCTGCCCAATTCAATAATTGTTTCAAAGCATCACAGTGTTTGTCTCACTGTCCACCTGACACTCATTAATCCTCATTATCCTCGAGCCAGATACGTCCTAAGATGGGGTGATTTTAGGTAAACTCCAGTCTTATTTTATTCTATTATCTAAAATAGGACTGGATTTTACCTAAAAGCTCCCAAGATATGACAGCAGTGCCTCCCCATCTTAGGACGTAGCTGGCTCCGGACCTGGTCTTATTGAACTCTCATGATGCCTTCAAAGTTGATGTATTCAACTTTTTCCTTTTACATTTTGTGTTATATTTATTTCATATCTTTTCACATTTTTGACTTTTTGCTAATTTCCCCTTACCAACTTATCTGTTTGACCCTCTCTGACGATAAGATTCCATTCTTTGAAAAGCCATAGCTTAAGGAAGGAATAATAAAATTTATTTTATTTAAGATCCCTTGTCTTGAACAACTGATGACTTAATAGATATTGTGTTTTATATCATTTTTATTCTCATCCTTTACTTGTTTATATATATATATATATATATATATATATATATATATATATATATATATATTAATTAATTAAGTTCAAATATTAACAAAATGAACAAAACCATTATTTTTCAAAAGTGCTCAATATATATTAGAGCTTTTATATTAAAATAAACATAGTTTGAGTATCCGACAATCGTTTCAGAACCTCCTCGGCTTCTCCTCCGGGATATACCGTATAGCCCTGAGGAGGAGCTGAAGAGATTCTGAAACAATTGTCGGATACTCAAACTATGTTTATTTTAATATATATATATATATATATATATATATATATATATATATATATATATATATATATATATAGCACTAGATAAAGTGAAAGAATAAAATAAGGTGCGACTCAAATTTTATTAGCATTCAATGTTCAAGCAAAGTACTTTAAAATTTGATTCGCACCTTATTTTATTCTTTCACTTTATCTAGTGCTATTAATGCTCTATCCAGTATATTGAGCTTCAGTTTTATCCGGATGTTCACTAATTAAAGATATTAGTTGCCTCTTATATCTTTTGTTGTATTAACTTTATATATATATATATATATATATATATATATATATATATATATATAGTGTTATAATGGAATAATTCCAGGAAGAAATCCGGGTAAGAGAGCTCAATGTGGTAAACAGAGCAAGAATAACGTAAAATATAATAACACGAAATTACATGATTGTCGATGCAATAATTTATTTCAACCTTGCGGTTTTATTCAAGCATCCAATTTTCACAATTTTCAAAATTGGATGCTTTAATAAAACCGCAAGGTTGAAATAAATTATTGCATCGACAATCATGTAATTTCGTGTTATTATATTTTACGTTATATATATATATATATATATATATATATATAATTTCAGAGGAAACATTTTTTAATCAATGAAACGGGCGGGTGGAAAAAAAAAGAAAATTGCTAAAATTTTCCTTAAGGCCTTATCGTCTGACCCTCTAAGAGGAAACGTCAGAATGATGAATTAAAAACTAAGAAAATCGAATGAGATACTAGAGGGTCAGACGATAAGGCCTTAAGGAAAATTTTAGCAATTTTCTTTTTGTTTTCACCCGCCCGTTTAATGTTTCCTCTGAAATTTATCCTACGATTTTGTTGTATGCAAAATTTACTTACATATATATATATATATATATATATATATATATATATATATAGGATATTTGGGTAACAGCCTATAACACACTTTCCGACAATAATTATTTCGGCCAGTGACGAGTCTTTATCAAGTCAACATGAGATTACATTCAAAATGGAATTCATTTTGACTTGATAACAGCTACCCGAAATAATTATTGCCTGCAAATATTGTAACTATTTTCTCTGTATGTTTTATACATTGAGCTCTCTAGTCAGAATAATTGTCTCTTAAATATGTTTGTATAATTTGATATATCGATTATTTCCATTTGGATCGGACCGGAAAGTCTTGTAATTTCAAAACCTATAATATATATATATATGTAATTGGTAGTATTAACACAGCATGACGTCACTTGCTTATAATGCATCATTCCTTCCCTTAATAGAAGTAGAATGCCTCGACGTCAAAGCCGCCGTTAAAGTGTTAAAATTACCATAGTTTATTCGCTGTTTACAATTGGCCCAGCGATTAGCGACGTCGGACTGGAGTTGAAAAATACTTGAGGTCCGGGGTTTCGAATCGCATGACCGGTAGTGAATAGTCATATCTCTATGCTGATGAGTCCCGATTGAAAAAGGACGAAACGTATACGTACATAGATAATAAACAATAACAAATATTTATTATATATATATATATATATATAAATAATATTGGTTGGTCGTCCATTTAAAGCATTGTTGGATATGTTAATAAAATTGATATGTAAGCCATTAACAATGCGAGATTAATTTATATATATATATATTTTTTTATATTAATCTTATATTTCGGAATAAATTCCATCTTCAGAGGTGACCAGTTATTGAATCATTTTTTTATTTTTTTATCAAAAACAAGAATAACCAAACTTATTTCTTTGTTACTTGATAAAACGTCTCTCCGCCCTGGTGGTGTTGGCGGCCATGATTCAAATTCCGGTGTCGATAATTATTAATGACAATATATGTATTAGCATATACTATCAATGCCCTTTTACTTTGCAGTCTCCTTAAAAGATTCAGCTCGATGATTGTCAATTAGTGACAGCAGAGCAAATGTAAGTCAGTTCATATTATATTCCAATAACCATGTTTTTATTTTATTATTTTTATTTTTTCACATTTCCAAAAAACATAACATTTTTGTGAGATATATTTTTTTTTACGGTCCGTTTCATTTGTCATGAGCTAAACAGCATTTTTATGTCAATATCGTCTCTGCAACACAAGAAATGCAGACAGCATTGGATAACCCCCCAAATACATAGAAATTGACCGTAAAAACAGGTCCTCCCATGATGAAATACTATCCTGTGTAAGCCGCTCTTTGTGTGTGTTTAACTTTAAGGAACATTGTCTTTTTTGTGGTTCTGGAGCAAAATCTGATAGAAAGAAAAGAGGTGTTGATGTTTCCTATGTAGAAACTATTGAGTTTAAGGACAGAGTGTAAAAAGTTTGTGAGAAAGTCCGAAAAAATGATGGCTGGACATCCACTGTTAAAGGTAGAATAGATTATGTAGCTGACCTTGTTTCAGAAGAAGCACGTTATCACAGAACATGTTTTTCAAACTTTGATTCCAATAAAATGAATTATGATCTTCTCTCCACGTTGTTCAGAAGCTCTGTTAATAGAATCGATGCCCTTCTGGCTGACGATGAATGTTCCTTCATTACTGGACAGTTCATTGTTGCAAATAGCACACTTGTCAGCATCCATAATTATCGGTACTTCACTTTGGCCAACCTGAAATTAGAATATGACAGAATATTAAGCTCCTGCAGTTATACATCAAGAGACAAAAATAAGGCATAAGAAGTTATAATTATATTTAACTTTATGAAAACTGTTGGTTTTATCCAATTTCACATTGCTACATTTGATATTTTTGAAGATGAATTTACAGAAATGGACTTGTTGAGAGAGGGGAGGCTAGAATCGGCGACAATCTTTAAAGATGGCGCCCGTTGACCCCTTTCCACAAGGCTAATTTTGGTAAATAAAAATTTTATCTGAAAGAGAGGTTATTCATGCCCAATATCCAAGCTAAAAAACTTTGTTAGCAATTTGTTTGAGGTTCAGCCAAAAAATCAGCTTGATTGACTGGACTATTGGGCTTCTCACGAACAATGGTTCGGTTGATTTTACTTCTTATTTCCTATTCTATTGTTCTGCTTTCTATAGAATTACTCATCCATGTTTCTTTGTTGTGTCAGTATAATGGCTGACCTTATTTTAACACGTGCTCGCTTGTATTTCTATTTTATGTTTTAGTTTTTAAGTTTTTAGGTTTTAGTTTAGTTTGGTTTTTATATTTATTTATTTATTTATTATGTATTGTTAACCTAAGGTAAATTTTATTCTGTGCAAGCAGTTGTTTGCTATTTCGCTTCTACAGTTTAATAGATTTTGGGGGTCTTTAAAGTTTAGGATTTCAAATTTCTCATTCAGACATAATCAACATGGATGAGTCATTCTATAGAAAATAGAAAAATACAATAGGAAATAAGAAGTAAAATCAACCGAACCTTTGTTAGTGAAACACAACGATTGACTAAGAGAACAACAAAGAAACGGAGATGAGGCATCCTAGAGAAAACAGAAAATAGAATAGGAAATAGGAGGTAAAACTAACCGGACCTTTGTTCGTGAGAAGCCCAAAGATTGGCTAAGACAACAATTAAGAATCTGATTGGTTAACCAGCTAGACATGTCTATAAAAACACCCGGCAAACCTAACTCCATGCATTTTAGCCTGACGATTCCCTCTGGAGATGAAACGCGGAAGCCTCTGTGTAGCTTAATTGCCATAAATATATTTTCATAGCTTGCTACCTAGCTCTACTCACGTATCGAGTACTGTTGAAGTAAATACTGAAAATTGATACATAAAAAATTATATCTCCTTATAACATTTTATGTGGATACATGAACTACTAATATATATATATATTTATATATATATATATATATATATATATATATATATATATACTAACTGCAAAATAACATCAGAAACAAGCCGAACCTCTAGCAGGATTTAAACCCGTGTCCTATTTCTCAGGACGTAAGCAATTAGGACAAGGTTTCTGTAGTTGTAACATTTCAATCTTGTTCTAACCACCTAATTTCATGACCGAGTTATCTAAAATTCTAAACTGGTTATTTTATTTATAAAATATATGCCGCAAAAAAGGTTAGCTCCCTCTACCGTGCTAGTAAACTCCTCACACATGACATTATCCTGTATCTCTACAAAGCCACCATCCGCCCATGCATGGAGTATTGTTGTCACATGTGGGCTGGTGCATCATTTTCTAGTCTCTCCCTCTTAGACAAAATCCCCAAAAAAAGAGTCGCCAACTTAATAGGTCCCTCACTGTCAACCCAGCTCCAGCCCCTGTCCCATCGCCACAATGTTGCTTCCTTGTGCTTGTTTTACAAATAGTTCAATGGATTGTGCTCTGATGAACTGGCTGCTCTGGTGTCCCCTCGACGTAAATACACTAGACCAACTCGACAATCAGCTAAATCACATCCATTCAGTGTGGAGGTGCCCAGATGCTGGAGAGCCTCCTACTCCAATAGCTTCTTTCCTCGTGCTGCTGGCCTCTGGAACTCCCTTCCTGTCCCCTGTTTTCCCGGCAGTACCGACATACAGAGGTTTAAAACTAATGCAAACAGACATCTTGCTGCACAGCTCCCAACTTAGAATGACACCCTAAACCTACATCCTGATTTTCAGTAGCCCCTTACGTCTACAGTGGCGTCCTGCCTTGTTTGGAGTGAAATATCACAAAAAGAAAAAAAGTTATATAAAAGCAAATATTTCTGCATGTACGTGTGTTTGTGTGTGTCCACTCACAAGCTTGTTTGCCAAATGAGAGGTTATGTTTTCAGTCAAGTTTGTCACTATGTCTGCGTATTCACATTGCTTGACCAATCGTCACAAACTTTGATCAAAATATTGGTCATTGCTTAACTTAGAATCGATTAAATTTTGAACTATTTAGATTAAAGGTCAAGCTCCAGGACACGAAGAAGGTGAACCTCACACTTTTGGCAATAACTTCGGTTCTGTTCATTGTAACCAAGGACGTCACACATCTTATATGACCTTTGACCATGACCTTTGACCATGACTTTGAAGAATTCGATCATGGTCAAAATTTTTAACTTCTGATTTTTCCAAGTTTTCTGTATGGATCTTGTTAGGACACCTAACGAAAGCGGAATTACCTCCCTTGAACCATTTCGGGAGTTAAGAGTTATCGCCCTTGAAAACGGTCGTCTACCCAGAGAGAAAGATAAACAAAGTACGGCGTCAGACTGTGAATATATCAATCGCGCCCAGCGGCCAATTAACTCATTAATTCATTCTGTGTTCAGTCTTAATAAATCTGTTAAACGTTTCTCTTGATAGTTCATCCATTTATTTACAAGTTATTATTCATAATTAACCTAAATTACGAGGTCATAAAAGATCTTCTGCTCTTTGATAACAGAAATCACGATGCAAAACTTTAGCCTTATCAGATAAATAGTTTTTGAGTTATCAACGTTTCCATGGGATAACTTTGGAAATACTTTTTTTTTTAACATAGTTCACCCCAAACAAGGCAGGCCGCCACTGTAGATGTAAGGGGCTACTGAGAAAAAAGGGTGAAAGTTTGGGGGTGGGTGGTCAACCTAAATTGGGAGCTGTGCAGCGAGATGTCTGTTTACATTAGTTCAAACAATATGGAGAAATAAGGCCCAGATAAGACTTTAGCCCATCCTTACATTGTCAGGCAGAGTATACAGTCTCACGACTGACTTATGTTCGTGTTTGTATATATTTATTTTGAAAGTTTTTGAAGTTAGGGTTAGGGTTAATGACACCCTCCTTCCTCAAAATTCAAATATTTCTGATTTACATGAAACTTGAACCAATTAATAAAGATTGAGTATTTTAAGGGTTAGGGTTATTTTAAGGGGGCGCGAAGGTGCATAAATGGAGCACCCTGCCTTTGAAAATTTAAATATCCATCAGCAGCAGCAGCAGCAGCAGCATTCATTTTATCGTCTTACGTCCCTTGGTCAGGGGCCTGACGTTTTCCGACAGCCTGTAATCTCAGTCTCCAAGCTGAGGTATTTTCAACCGGGGTCCACATGGACCCTTGATGGTCCGCAGAAACGTTTAGGGGGTCAACGAAAAAAATAATTGTACTTTGTGGGCCCATGCTAAGTAGTAAGGGTTAGGGTTAGAGTTATGGTTATTTGCTTAAAATAGACACAAAAAAAAAAAATGAACTCCTTGGGAAATTTTACTTTAGAAATGATTTGATCTGGTTCAATTAACATGAAATATTTGATATTATAATTCGTCACATCTTTCGAATTCTCCCCCACCCCCCAATGGCAATTAAATCCACTGTGAGGAGGGTGCAGAGAGTACTAGGACCATAGAGAGGCTTATTGCTATATTAATCCCAGTCGTTACCAGCGAGAAATCAATGGTAAACGGCTGTTGCGATAAAGCAAAATCGTTTGCAATGGTTATCGAAAGCGGTGGAGAGTACTGAAAATCTAGGGAGACTTATTGTCACTCAGACTCCAGGTTATTATCAGTAAGCAATCACTGATGATTTCCTGTATGAGAACTCCTAGTGAGTACATCATCATAATAATAATAGTATGGATCAGGATTCCCAACTGGAGTCCACATGGACTTTTAAATTTACGTTGCAATTTAAGATGTTGCAACAAAAACAAAAAAAAATTATTCATATATGTGTTTTTTAATATCATGAACTTCATACTTTTTTTAACACTCTCTCAACGTAAATACTGTAGAGATCCCTTTGATGCCTGATGATTTTCTATTCAAATAGATTCATTTATTTCGACCACCTGCCTTTGGAATTCCCTTCTTGCTTCCTGTTTCCCCAACCGTACCAACATGCAAAAATTTAAATGTAATGTGAACAAACATTTGGCTAAGATCAAAGTGTAGTATCTGTTCCGATGGATACTGCACGCCTGTCCTGTGCAGTTCTAGGAGGTCCACCCTCCCAGGCTTCGCCTCCCCTCTTTGGGGAGGAGTAAGTTTATTGCTTACTGTCTGAGGCGCCCCTACCGGGGAATGCCGACGGGGTTGCCCAGGCAATTTTTAAATGGCCAGAGTGCTCACCTCTCGAGCGCTGGCTTTTAACCCCACTTGCTCGACCCGATCTTGGGTCACATCTTACTTGTGGGAGTAAGATAAAACTGGCCTTGTGCCTAACTCCGCGAGGAGTAAATAAACATCTTGCTACACAACTCCCAACTAACGATGCCCCCTAATACATCTGGCCCCTAATCACCATATGTCTCAGTGGCAATATGCCTTGTTTGGTGGTGAACAAAAGTTTTAAAAAATAAAATTTTAACACCCCTACAATTTCCTTACTTGGAGCGAAAATAAAAAGGAATATATTTTTTTTTTAATGGAAATTATTCCAGACAAGGCATGAAGCCACTTGATGTAAAGAGCTAAACACATACTACTTCCAAGTAAAAAACGATAAGTGTTAGATGGATAGATTCCGACCCAGAATATTTAGTTTTATATACAGGAAAATACGACATATTCAAACTTACAAATTTTATTTTACTTTTAAAACTCGAATCATAATTTTATATTTTGATTACCCACCCCCAAATTGCTACATTTCTATTTTCCTAACACGCATTCAAAATTATCTTACGTAAGAAATTTATATTTTCATTTCACTTTCCCATCCAGAATAGCAGCAAAATCCCACCCCTTTACTGTAAGATTTCTAAATTAATAGGTCCCGCACTGTCTCAAGTTTCAGCCCTGGCCGCATTGCTGTAGTACTGTATCTCTGTGTTTTCTTTACAAGCACTTCCACAGAATGTACTTCGACTTGTACCCAGTCAATGAAAATAGTTCCGACCCATCCCCGCATGTACACAGTTTATATACGCACTCTCTCAATAACAAAACAGGCATGCTAATATACACAATGACTATCCCGGTTATGCACACGCAAACATGGCTACTTGATTTCTCCTTACAGAAAAACACCTTTCTTTCACCTAGAACGTTCTTAGACTCTTTGAACTTTCATTCATTGGCAACATTTCATTTTGCATTGTTTCAATAAAAATGTAAAATTATTTTGTATGGTCAGACTTTGTCATTCTTTCATTTGATAATGGTCTATCTTCAACATTGGTGACCCCCAGTGTGGTCTTTTGAACAATAGCATCCTTGCAAAGATGACTGTTTGATGACGAATCCACAAAGGGAGATTACTCTAAGTTCATAATTATTGATCGAAAAAAAAACCGTGTAAACAAATAAATGAAAGTCATAATTCTGTCTGCAAGTGTTACAATTATTTCAGTGTCTATTATTTATTTTTCTGTTTCCGATTAACTACTCGCAATTCCGTCCTCATAAGAAAAGATTGTGAAAAGCAGCAGCAGTAGCAGCAGCGAATTTCATTTTTTTTTTTTTCGTATTGACTCGATTAGACAAAATATCCAGTCAGCAGTTTCTTTCAGCTAACCACAGAAGCGAGGACATTCACCGCTGAAAATTTTCACATACTATAAAAACCGAAACACACAGCTTTCTTCCTCTTTTTTGCTATTTTTCTTTTAGGACAAGTAGTAGACAGATGATGAGATATAATCACAAACTACTGAACACCAAACGGCAGCACATACAGACTGCTCGTCGAACGAAGAAACGAATGTACACACAAGTTCCTACACACACTAACCCACTAGCAAAACAGAGGCAAACTAATAGACACACACATATCTACAATGCCTACTGATTTTACACACATGGTCGGACGAAAACTCTGAATGGCAACAGCCGAAATTAACATGTGTACCCAATTTCTCCTTACAGACAAAACAACTCTTCTTTCACCTCGAACGTTCTTTGGCCACTCTGAACTCTCAATCTTTACCAACCCTTAATTTTTGATTGTCTTAACAAAGTTGTCAATAAAAATGTATTAGTATTATTTCTATTATTTGGACCACTGTTCTCATCTTGGATGTCATCCTCACAACGTTTTGGTTGATGTAACCTCCGACCTTCTTCAGATGTGTCTTGTCGAACTCGGATATCTTTTTATCGAACGCGGGAATCTGTACGGAATTTCGAATGGAGCGATTTCCATTAAAAAAAACAAAGAACAAAAAAAAACACGAGAGACATTCACACACTATTGTATGTCCAGCAACAGCACATAGACACAAGTTCACCAAACGCACATACACACAAGTTCATCAAACGCACATACGCACAAGTTTACCAAACGCACATAGACACAAGTTCACCAAACGCACATACACACAAGTTCATCAAACGCACATACGCACAAGTTTACCAAACGCACATAGACACAAGTTCACCAAACGCACATACACACAAGTTCACCAAACGCACATACACACAAGTTCACCAAACGCACATACACACAAGTTAACCAAACGCACATACGCACAAGTTTACCAAACGCACATAGACACAAGTTCACCAAACGCACATACACACTGTTCACCAAACGCACATTTTGCCTCTTTCTAACAGTTTTAGATTACAAAGATACTTTTAAAATGAACTTGCCCAAATTTATATATATATATATATATATATATATATATATATATATATATATATATATATTGATACATAATATATATATATATATATATTGATACATAATATATATATATATATATATATATTGATACATAATATATATATATATATATATATTGATACATAATATATATATATATATATATATATATATTGATACATAATATATATATATATATATATATTGATACATAATATATATATATATATATATATTGATACATAATATATATATATATATATATTGATACATAATATATATATATATATATATATATTGATACATAATATATATATATATATATATTGATACATAATATATATATATATGTATTAGGGTAGGTCGATTTTACACTTTTTTTTAAATATTAAAAAAAGGCACGTTCCGAAAGTTGTATATAGACCTATTAAATACTCATGCAAAAAATTAGATCAAAAACTTCAGCGGTTTTTTGAGCGTTTGGTATCAAAGATCGTAGACAAGAATATACTGAAAATTCCTCGTTTTTGCAAGATTTGCTTGAATATTGGTGTGAAAACCAAATAATTTTAGCATTTAAAAGCAGGGAATGTCCTTTTATTTTATAAAAATGATATTAATTAAAGAAATCTTCAAATTGAAAATTGCCCCCCCCCCCTCATTTTCAGTATCTGCTTTTGTAAACTACCTTTTAACGTTATGAATTAAACAGTAATATTTGAATACCTAAAAAAATGATTTTTTCTGTTATTAGTGAAAATATAACAAGCAAAGAAATAAGGAAAAACCTAACACTATTTTAATGAAGCTTAATATAGAGAGTCAAATTGCTCCATATAAGACCCCTTAGACAAAAATGCTGGTCTCAATTTCTGACTCAAAACTTTGGCTGTAATGTGTTGATGCCTTGCTTCAAAACCATATACAGTTTGTGAAGCTTCTGTTATTAACTTAACTGCCCGTTCCACACCCTGAGAATGTGAGGGCAAATCTGGCAAGTCAAGCTTGGTTCCATTCATCAACGATTCTCGAAGTTCAGATTCAGTAAAATCTTCCGTCATTGGTGGTTCAAAAATGCCGCATAATTTTAAATCTATTAATTGTGTCCAATGTGTGGCATTAAAATTAATAGGTAGTATTCTTTTTAATCTTTTTCTGGTTGACTCCTCACTCCTGAAAGAACAAATTAATTAATTGAATTATTAAAAAATTCCAATCTGTACTGCTTTAATAATTATGGTGAAATTAGATAAAATCTTTAAAAATCATTCTATAAATTGGAATAAATAATTGAGTCAGAGATATATGAATAAATATTACTTACCTAATGGCCAAAATTCTTTTTAAAGTTTCTTCTCTTACTTCAATCTCCTCAGATTTAACCATGGAATATAGAAAGTTTTCAGGCAGTAAACAAAATGTATTACCTTGTATATTTCTAAATGTGATATCTTGGATTTCCTGAGGCTGCTCCTTAATCCTCTGGGTCATATTAAAAATGTGCACTTACTGATTGTGGAATTTACTATTTCTTTTAATTTCAAACCAAAAAGTGGCATACACATTTACAATAAAATTTACTACATAGTGTAGTTTTGTTGTGTGCCTTTGTGGGTATGCACCACGAGTCCATAAACACATAAGCCTGATGGCCAAAGTTAACCATCTTGCTTGGTTTAAAGGACCAATTTTCCAGGAGGCATATCTAGAGTCAACCTTACCTCTAGAAATACCTACTGTGTATTCATAAAGGAGTCTTTGGTCAGAACTAAGATCATGTATTTCATCAATTTTGGAAAATGATATTTGGGGTAAATCATATCAATCATTTGAGCATAATTTCCCCAGAGGGCTACTGAATGTTGTAGGGCCCTTTGCGCAACCATCTATGTTTTTAAAAAGGGCTCTGAAAGGTAGTTCATTATGATGCAAAGAGCAACCAATTGTGTGAAGAGTTTTAAAAAGTTTTTTTTCTAAAATTGCAACCATTCCACCATCGCAACTTGTGTTGGTATTAGTGTTGTCAACAAGTATAGCCTTGATACTGTTCTCACTGTGGAATTCATGCAAAACATCCACCACTTGATCTGCATGAACAGCACCTGTTGCACCACTATTCGGAAGAACTCTATGTGTCAGATATTTACTTTCACATGGTGTTTCTTTTGTAAAAGTTAAATGGTGTTCTGGTCCCTTAGTTTTTTTCATAATTCTCTGTCTATTTTCATCCACAATTTCCTTATACATCAATGTGTCCTTATCCATTCTCCCATCAACTCCAATACATATATTTTAGGTGGGGTAAAAACTCCTGGCTGAAATAGTTTTATTTATCTACCTCCAACAAGGTAAGATGTGACACAAGGTCAGGAAAGTGGGATTAGATAACCCTGCGCTATAGAGGTGAGCACTCTGGCCATTAAAAAATTGACTGGGCAGCCCCGTCGGCATTCCCCTGTAGGGGCGCCTCAGACAGTTAGCAATAAACTTACTCCTCCCCAAAGAGGAAAGGCAAAGCCTGGGAGGATGCACCTCCTAGAATTGCACAGGACGGAAAGCCCCAATAGACGGGCGTAAATCCAGACCCAAAGGCCCGGACGATACCGGTTTATTTGGTGGGGTAAAAACCCCTGGCTGAACTAGATTTTATTTATCTACCCCCAACAAGGTAAGATTGACAAAAGGTCAGGAAAGTGGGATGAGAAAGCCAGTGCTCGAGAGGTGAGCACTCTGGCCATTTAAAAATTGCCTGGGCAGCTTCGTCGGCATTCCCCGGTAGGGCCGCCTCAGACAGTAAGCAATAAACTTACTACTCCCCAAAGAGGGAAGGCAAAACCTGGGAGATGCACCTCCTAGAACTGCACAGGACGGACAAGCCCCAATAGACGTGCGTAAATCCAGACCCAAAGGCCCGCACGATACCGGTTTATTTGGTGGGGTAAAACCCCCTGGCTGAACTAGTTTTTATTTATCTAACTCCCACAAGGTAAGGTGTGACAAAAAGTCGGGAAAGTGGGATTAGATAAGCCAGCGCTCGACAATTCAATATATATGTGTGATAATTAAACAGACAATCAACACGGGAAGTCAAATTCGCCCGATGAATTTTCAACCGGTGAATACCATAAAAAATATCCAATAAATAAAACGCCTATGTAAACAAATAATTATTTATATATAACATTAAATATCATAGTGTTTTATTCCTTTTTAATTTGAATATGTACATTTAATTTCTTAAGAAAAATAATAATAAACTTTAAAATATTTATTATTAAGTAATGTATTACTTTTTTTTGTTAAAACCCGGGTTTAATTTAAGGCGACACATCTGCCGGTGAAATCTCGGCAGTGAGAAAAAATCTCGATTTATTTGATCTTAAAGTTGCAATGCTCAAATAAATACAAAATTTTGAAGAAAAATATTTCTTGTGGTAACTTTTGACATTATTCGGCAACTTTCTTCGAGTGCGATAATTTACAGTTTCAAAATCGACCTCCCCTAAAATATATATATATATATATTGATACATAATATATATATATATATATATGTATATTTATACATATTGATACATAATATATATATATATATATTGATACATAATATATATATATGTATATTTATACATAATATATATATATATATATATATTGATACATAATATATATATATATATATATATATATATATATATATATATATACATAATATATATATATATTGATACATAATATATATATATATATATATATTGATACATAATATATATATATACATAATATATATATATATTGATACATAATATATATATATATATATATATATATATATATATATTGATGCATAATATATATATATATACATAATATATATATATATATTGATACATAATATATATATATATATATATATATATATATATATATATATTGATACATAATATATATATATATACATAATATATAGATATATTGATACATAATATATATATATATATATATATTGATACATAATATATAATATATATTATGTATCAATATAAATATATATATATATATATATATATATATATATTATGTATCAATATATATATATATTATGTATATATATATATATTATGTATCAATATATATATATATTATGTATATATATATATATTATGTATCAATATATATATATATATATATATATTATGTATCAATATATATATATATATATATATATATATATTGATACATAATATATATATATATATATATATTATGTATCAATATATATATATATTATGTATATATATATATATTATGCATCAATATATATATATATATATATTATGTATCAATATATATATATATATATTATGTATCAATATATATATATATATATATTATGCATCAATATATATATATATATATATATTATGTATCAATATATATATATATATATTATGTATCAATATATATATATATATATTATGTATCAATATATATATATATTATGTATATATATATATATATATATATATATATTATGTATATATATATATATATTATGTATCAATATATATATATATATATATTATGTATAAATATACATATATATATATTATGTATCAATATATATATATATATATTATATATATATATATATTGATACATAATATATATATATATATATATATTGATACATAATATATATATATATATATATATATTGATATATAATATATATATATATTGATACATAATATATATATATATATATATATATATATATATATATATATATATATATATATATATATATATATATATTCAAATTATTTTCGTACTTTTTTTTTTAAGCATTGGTGATAGGTAATAAGTGTCAAGCCCTTACAATGCAAGGTAGTTTTTTTTTCACTTTTGTCTTATATATTTCGAAGAAACACTCCATTTTAAAAGATGTATTTTTTTTAAAAATAAACAAACTTATATTTTGGCTTATAGAAGAAACGTCTTGTTGGTCTGACAAAAAAAACTGCCTTGCATTATAAGGGCTTTCTATTGACACTTATTACATATATATATATATATAAATATACATAATATATATAATATATATATATATATATATATATATATATATATACATAATATATATATACATAATATATATATATATACATAATATATATATATATATACATAATATATATATATACATAATATATATATATACATAATATATATATATATTGATACATAATATATATATATATATATACATAATATATATATATATATATTGATACATAATATATATATATATATATATATATATATATATATATATATATATATATATTGATACATAATATATATATATATATTGATACATAATATATATATATATATATATTGATACATAATATATATATATATATATATATATATTGATACATAATATATATATATACATAATATATATATACATAATATATATATATACATATATATCGATACATGATATACAAAAGTATCTTCATCTCTAACACATGTTTGTTTTAAAGGCATTTTGCTTCTTTCTAACAGTTTTAGATTACAAAGATACTTTTAAAATGAACTTGCCCAAATTTATATATATATATATATATATTGATACATAATATATATATATATATATATATATATATATATATTGATACATAATATATATATATTGATACATAATATATATATATATATATTGATACATAATATATATATATATATATTGATACATAATATATATGTATATTGATACATAATATATATATATATATATATATATTGATACATAATATATATATATATATATATATATATATATATATATATATATATATATATATATATATATATATATATAAATTGATTTTATTCCATTAGTTGCGACAAAACAAGTTTTGTTTCAAATCAAAAAATATATATTTTGCTCTGAATTTTCTTTGAGCACTCTCATAAACCCGGTTTCAACTTCCTTCGGATTCATACCCCCTGGATATTTGTAACAAGTTAATATATATATATATATATATATATATATATATATATATATATATATATATATATATATATATATTGATACATAATATATATATATATATATATATATATATATATATATATTGATACATAATATATATATATATATATATATATTGATACATAATATATATACAAGATATACGAAAAATCCATTGTTAACAAAAAATAGGATAGGCATAGGAGCGTCACCAACAAAGCCTTTGTTCGCGGGAAGCCCAACGATTGGCTGAGGGAACAACAAAGAATTTGATTGGTTAACTAGCAAGCCATGTATAAAATAACTCCATGCATTTAGCCTGACGATTTCCCCCGGGGATGAAACACGGGAGCCTCTGTGTAGCTTGATTGCCATATATATTTTCATTGCTTACTACCTAGCTCTACTTACGTATCGAGCACTGCTGAAGTAAATACTGAAAACTGACACATAAAAACTTATATCCCTTGTAATATTTTATGTGGATACATGAAGTACTAATATATACATATATATATATATATATATATATATATATATATATATATATATATATATATTCATCCACGTACAGACTGTGTCGCTGTATCACAGCTCTTCAGTGTAGCTAGACCAGCTAGTGCGTCAAGCCAGGACTGAAATTCAACCGTCGAGCTGACAGTCGGTGCCTCTACCCCTGTGCTATCATACAACACTGACTGAAAAGCTAATATAAATTATTTAATGTATAGTATTTAAATAAATTAATTTTTATATGAACATGGATTATTTTTTACAGAGGGACACTGAAAGCAGGTACCGTTTGCCCGAACCTGGTAGAATTGTTTTTTTTTTCTTCTGTTTATTCTCCATTTTGCTCAGAGTTTTTTTGACTGCTGAAACGTGCTGATGATTCGACCAGACACTAGAAAGACGGTTTCTACCCTAGAGACCGTTTGTCCAGAACGATGAAACCCCTGTATGCCAAACAGACATTGTAATGTATAGTTTTTTAAAAAAATAACCTACACACCCTACAGAACCTACAGCACACATGTTCATTTCGGCTGTTGCCATTCAGAGTTTGCATCTGACCGTGTTTAGGCATTGTAGATGTGTGTGTGTCTCTTAGTTTGTCTTTGTTTTGTTCGTAAGAGAGTGTGTGTGTGTGTATCTGTAAACTTGTGTGTATGTGCGTTTGGTGAGCAGTGTGTAGGTACTGTCGCTGGACATACAAAAGAAAAGCATAGGAAATGATGATGCTGCTGCTGCTGATGGTGGTGACAATGATGATGATGATGGTTGTGGTGCTGCTGATGATGATGGTGACGATGATGGTGATGGTTGTGCTGCTGCTGCTGCTGCTGCTGCTGCTGCTGATGATGATGATGATGGTTGTGCTGCTGTTGCTGCTGCTGATGATGATGATGGTTGTGCTGCTGCTGCTGATGATGAAAAATAGTAACGATCATTATTACACGATGATTAATTTGATTACAAGTAGTTGATACTGCTGCTGCTGCTGCTGCTGCTGCTGATGATGATGATGATTACAAGGATTGTTATCCTCTCTTGAACAACCACGAAAAGGAACAATGCATTAATACAACTTCAGACCCTCCCCCCCCCTCCATGCCACACCCCGACCGCCTCCACGCAAGAAACCCCTCCAAAAATGCCTGTGCATTAATTTGAGCTCTTGTCCAGCAGGTAAAACAATTAACGCATTGTTGTTGAGCTTGTGTGTATTATTTTAATTTATTATGAAGGCAAGAATTTCAAATTACCCTTTTTCTGAGGTCTGCGAATGCCTAGACGTAAAAATGAAGAAAGCAAAGCAAAAAAAAAGAAAAAAGAAGAAACACGTTGGGTTGAGAGATGCATAGGAACGTTCTGCTAAGTCAATCAATCAATTTAGTTGGAACACAATCAAGAAGAAAAGGTAATCGCTTTCGACAATTAGAATGATTATCTGCCCATATTTTCGAATTTCTTTTTTTTTAAAATAACAAAAAAGGAAGTATTTTCTCAGACTAAGCCAGGGGTGGGGCCAGGGGTGGGGCCAGACTTTTGTATCCCATGCATCAATTTGTTTTACTTTTAATTTAGATACACAACACAAACTTGTACCGTCTCTTTAGTTCCTTGAAGTATGTTAATATGGGCATATTTAGTAGTTATAAATATAAGCATTTGATACATCCCCCCTCTCTCTTTCTCTCTATCTCTCTCTCTCTATCTGTATATATATATATATATATATATATATATATATATACATGTAAGATCCAAACAGTTTGTTGATCACTTTAAACTGCTCGTGTAAATTAGCCGCCGACTCACTATTTACAAAGTTAAATTCCTCCTTAATTATTAGCTAATTCCCTTGACTACGAATCAGTGGCGATTTGTGATCGGAGTTCGAGCCCGCCGACCGTTGAGAATTAACTTCCTGCACTGAAGATTGCGTTAGCATGAGGTAATAAATAATTAATATTTATTTATAAATATTATATATATATATATATATATATATATATATATATATATATATATGTCAGTTGAGATCAACAAAATTGGAACATTATCTATATCAGTTCCTAGAATTCAAACACAACGATTATTTGGCGTACAATCGTTTCCAAGACAATATTGAAAAAAAAAATTTTTGTATTATACTAAAGGTGATTCGAAACCGTATCTTCATCAGCGCCCTTTACAACATCATATACAGAAGGCATTAAAAAAAAACCCATCATGTTTCAGTATTGTTTCAAAAAACATATATTCAGAGAATATTAGAGTCATAACCTTCCATTATGCAACCATATATTACTCCATCAGTCAGTTCAAAAATGATAATAGCAATGGAAACAAAATATTTAAAATATAGAATGAAACAAGAAAAAAAAATAATAATATAAAATAATATAAAATAATAATAAAATATTTAAAATATAGAATGAAACGAGAAAAAAATAATAATATAAAAAATATATAAAATAATAATAAAATATTTAAAATATAGAATAAAACGAGAAAAAAAATAATAATATAAAATAACATAAAATAATAATAAAATATTTAAAATATAGAATGAAACAAAAAAAAATATAAAATAATATAAAATAATAATAAAATTTAAATATTTTATATTTAAAATATAGAATAAAACAAAAAAAAAAATAATAATAAAATATTTAAAATATAGAATGAAACAAGAAAAAAATAATAATATAAAATAATAATAAAATATTTAAAATATAGAATGAAACAAGAAAAAAATAATATTAAAAAATATAAAATAATAATAAAATATTTAAAATATAAAATGAAACAAGAAAAAAAAATAATATAAAATAATAAAATATTTAAAATATAGAATGAAACAAGAAAAAAAAATAATATAAAATAATATTAGATAATAATAAAATATTTAAAATATAAAATGAAACAAGAAAAAAATAATAATATAAAAAAATATAAAATAATAATAAAATATTTAAAATATAGAATGAAACAAGAAAAAAATAATATAAAAAGAATATAAAATAATAATAAAATATTTAAAATATAAAATGAAACAAGAAAAAAATAATAATATAAAAAAATATAAAATAATAATAAAATATTTAAAATATAAAATGAAACAAGAAAAAAATAATAATATAAAAAGAATATAAAATAATAATAAAATATTTAAAATATAGAATGAAACAAGAAAAAAAATAATAATATAAAATAATAATAAAATATCTAAAATATAGAATGAACAAGAAAAAAACATAATAATATTAAAATAATATAAAATAATAAAATTTAAAAAAATAATAAAATAAAATTAAATTAAGAAATAAAATATAGAAATAAAAGGATAAAAAAGATAATTTTTATAATTTTTAATAATTATAGAGAATAATAATAACTAGTGGGACTCCGTGGAAATTCCACAGTGCTTTCTCCCTCATCTGTATAAATTTACTGTTAATAATATTCTGGTGGCTTAAAATATGCACATAATTTATGCGCTAACTTTTGAGTGACTGCATGGAACTATATATATTTATTTATATTAACCGGTTGGCCGCGGCAAAAGCTGTGTCTTCCGCGGTCGCCCCCCTCATCCCTGCCCCCTCACCCTGGTTGCACCCTCTCTCACTCGTCCCACTGTCTTCCTGCTCGCCCCTTCATCCCCTCCTCTCTCTCCTCCCCCTTCACTTAACAACGCCCCTCTCTCCCTGTTGCCCGGGGAAAAATTAAGTACTAACTCTTTCTTCCCTCCTCCCCCCTTCGATGTATATTAAGGTCACTGTTAAAAAAAATCTTTAGCGATCGGGCGATCCAATCTTCTTAAAAAAGAGTGTCAGAGCATGACACATGTAGGTAGGTAGATAGGTAGACGCTAGCGTATTAATATAATAAAATATAAAATAATATATATATATATATATTTGGATTTTTCACTTAGAAAATAGATTATTCAGTGAAGACCGGGATTAGGCCAATAATTGTATGGTTAGATCTTGCTAACTAACTCATATGGCTCAGTCCCACATGAGATGATTCGGAATGCGATGGAGTTCTTTTGAATTCCAGAGACAGTTCACAGTATGATCATGAAATACTACGATAAATTCAAGATGCGCTTTACGACATGTAACTACACAATGCTTGCACAAGTATACCAATTAACGCAAAAATCAAACAAGTCGCACAATATGATAAAACTTATTAATTCATCCCTACTAGCGTATTAAAATAGAGGAAGTGAGGAAGGTATTACTAGACATATTATTCATTAATAGCAATTTCATTATTAGCTCAATTACTAACTATAATCTAATTCCGATTGGCTTACGGAATTCCACAGTACACACGACCTTTCACTGCAATTTATAAATTTAAATTACCTATGAAATAGTTAGCTAAATTTAATTACAATTATTAAAGGGTTTAAAGTAATATTAGTTGTATATTTAACCGGGAATGTTTTAATTGGTATGTCATACCCGAAAGTATATTAAAGTTTCCTTATGGAAAGTTATGGAGAATTCACTAGGTTATTACTATATTTATCCAGGGTGAACTGTTTGAAGTGTCTACAGTTTATAACTATTTCATCCCTTTGATTCAGTAATTTATTTTTATCAGGGAACGTAATAATAGCAAGTTTTTCATTTATACACAGAAAACAGGTGGGGGGTGTGTAGTGTACTGTTTGAATGTTGTATTTTGGTGATTGGCACTTGTTTAGAGAATAGACCAGGCAGACAACAGCCAACCTCCATCCCAATCCCACCCAATTTTGGCCTTGTGTCACATCTCCATGTTTTATTAAAAAAACTAATTTTTTTTTTTAGGTGGGGGGGGGGCATAACAGTTTGAGATAAATAAATCTTTGGCATTTTGATTATGAACAAAGTGTAGTATCTGTTCTGATACTGCACTTCAATTATTCTGTCCTCAGTCAGTGAACAAGAAATCCTTCTAGAGGGAGGCAATTTTAGTTTTTGTCACAGTCCAAAGTGCCCCCTTTATTCCACACATTAAAACGAGGCCTTGTGTCTAACTCTGCCCTCGTGGGGAGGCTAACAAATAGGGGCGGTTTGTCTGAAAGGTCTTTGTCTCTTAACAGATTTATCTAGGTTGAATTTTAAATCTCTTACAGTAAATCTGTAAAAAAAAAAAAAAAAGGGATCAGATTGGATTGTCGCAGCTCCTATAAGATCTAAAGAAGTAATATAGCCGGCAGTGTTTATCTCTGCCCTCGTGGGGAGGCAAGTAAACAGGTACAATACCAACGCAAAAAAAAAAAAGTCAGGAAAAAGGAGAATAATTAATAATCATTGTTATTATTTATAAATAATGTCATCAAGTGAATGTGTAGGAAAGGCAGTCCACTGGGAACTATGCAAACTGTTTTTACTGGATTTGTTTTCCATTAGTAACACTAAAAAAACATTTTTTGAAATATACAAATAACAAAAAAATAAGTCGAAGGAGAAAAGCAATCATTGATATTCAGTTTTTAATAATATCAATCTTTGACCCGGCCAAAAATAATAAGCTTACTCACAAATCACAAAATAAAGAAAACCGTTTAAAACAAACACCAAACTCCATATTGCTGTAGAACCTGTTTCTACAACTTTTACTCTTAACAAACCAGGATTGCTTGAATAAATATAGGATACAAAGGCCATTTTTAGAATATTTGCTAAAGTACCAACTCCGTAAAATAGCCAATGTAATTCATCAACAGTGCAGAGTCAACGAAAACAAATGGTGTCGGAAAAGTAGGATCACAAAAATCTTATTTTTTATTGATCAGAAAATACTGATAGATGCCAAGATGTGGATGAAGAGTCTGGCTGTGGTATGGATTGGTTATAAGAAAGAAAGAAAGGAAGAAAGAAAGAAAGAAAGAAAGAAGAAAATACGTTTTTATTTAATATCTTTATAAGAATGAACGCATTATGTTCAGCATCAGTTTACGTGATAGAAAAAGAAACACCTGGATCAGACAGCAAACTGGAGTAAATGACATCATCATCACTAGCATACGAATGGCAAAACATAGATGGGTAGGTCACCATTCGAGATGTACAGACAACAGGTGGACATATAGAGCGACAGAATGGACCCGAGGCAATGGAAAAGATCTGGATGAAGGCCAAAACCCCGGTGGAGAGACGACCTCGATAGTCAACTCAGTCCTACTTAGCCACGCCTAGCCAGAGATAACACAAGGTGGAAAGAAACCAGGGGGGGGGGGTTCCTCCACCAGGAGTGAAATAAAAAAAGACTCTTATGATGATTATGATGATGAAGAAGAAAGAGAATAATAATAATAATAATGATAATGATGATAATAATAATAATAATAAAAATAATAATAATAATGATGATAATAATAATAATAATAATAAAAATAATAATAATAATGATGATAATAATGATGATGATGATAATAATGATGATAATAATAATAATAATGATGATGATGATGATGATGATGATGATGATGATGATGATGATGATGATGATGATGATGATGATGAGAAGAAGAACAACAACAAGAAGAAAGAAGAAACGTCTTTAATTAATATTTTTTCCAAATACAAAAACTATACAAATGTTAGTGGGAGCGGGGACTTACCTATAAAGAGCTCTACCGCCAAACTCCCTAATTAAATTATTCCTCATAATCATGAAAAGGTGGATGGACAGCGACAAACCAGAGGAGAGAATCCCTTCGACCATGCTCTATCAGAAGTTTTTTGGTATTAGCTGGATTTTGGATGCCTTACACACTCGGTGTCTCAGGTGGTTCGGCCGTGTACAGTGTGCCACCTCCTGTATTAATGCAATAACACGCATGGATAGCCAGGCATGAGGAATACGAAAGAAAACCGGGTTTGAGCGCATACTAAGTGACTTAGCTCCTTGTAACATGACTGGTATCCACCCGATGGATTGGAGCGCAGACGTGAGGTGTTGCCACACCCCGGAGTTCGGGACATTCGCAGCACCTTAAATACCAAACATGATGATGATGATGATGAAGATGGTGGTGGTGGTGATGTTGATGATGATGGTGGTGGTGATGTTGATGATGATGGTGGTGGTGGTGATGATGATGGTGGTGGTGGTGGTGGTGATGATGATGATGATGGTGGTGGTGGTGGTGATGATGATCACGATGATGATGATGATGATGAAGAAGAAGAATTAGATGTAAAAAAATACAAAATACAAAAAAATAAAAAAGACAGGAGTAACCTAACAACAAATTAGTAAACAATATATTGCAATATGCGGAAATTGTGCACTCCTCACCAATAATACACACTAGACGAACACATGCATATACACATGTATATAAACGTACATACATATATACATAGAGAGACTTTGACTGCTTACTAAACACTGTCCTCGAGTGTCTCAGGCCTCTCTCTGTTAAAAAGGATTTGTCAAGACAACCTGACATGAGGATACTTTACTCTACAAGTAAACCCTAACCAAATATTCAAAATAACATAGTATTCGAAACCCAAATAAGATCCCCTCGGTATGACTACTCCACACTGGCTTATACGAGAAATGGTGCACATTCTCCTAGTGATGTTGCCTCTAGTAACAGCACTAAGCTGGATATTCCACCAGACTAGATGAATTCTTGTCTTGGAGCCCGGTAAGACCAAGAGACCACAAGAAAGATATACTATAACATAGTTAACTGGTCAATTGGGGAGAGACAAAATAATGTTCTTAGCTTCTTTACTGGTTCGGCGTTTGAGAGGTAGAGGAGAACTTTAATGGAACACTCGAATATCTATGTATCTCAGAACTTCGACTGCAGTAAAATGAAACAAAGGGAATACATATATATATATATATATATATATATATATATATATATATATATATATATATATATATATATATATATATATATATATGAAAAACTAAGGTCATGTTCAATAAATATGCCACAAAAGCCCTAGTCATAGTGAAAGGCGAAAATGCTGAGGAAGTTGACAACTACATCTAGATGATGAGAAGTGATGCTGATATGCCTGAAATCAAACGGCGAATCGCGCTTGGATGGACAGCCTTTATCAAAGTAGACAACATCATGAAGAGTAGAAAGTCCACGATGAACATTAAGCAAAAAGTGTTCAATAAATACATCATGCCTGTTATGACATATGGTAGCGAAACATGGGCACTTAATAATGCAGCGATAGAAAAGCTAAGAGTGGCACAATGCAAAATGAAACACATTATGTTCGGCATCAGTTTACATGATAGAAAAATAAACACCTGGATCAGACAGCAAACTGGAGTAAATGACATCATCATCACTAGCGTACGAATGGCAAAACATAGATGAGCAGGTCACCTTTCGAGATGTACAGACAACAGGTGGACATATAGAGCGATAGAATGGACCCCCGAAGTAATGGAAAAGACCTAGAGGAAGGCCAAAAACCCGGTGGAGAGACGACCTTGATAGTCAACTTGGTCCTTCTTGGCCACGCCTAGCCAGGGATAAAACAAGGTGGAAAGAAGCCAGGGAGGGGTTCCTACACCAGGAGTGAAATAAAGAAAAAGAAGAAGACGACGACGATGATGATGATGATGGTGGTGGTGGTGGTGGTGGTGGTGAGTACAAATAATAATAATAATAATAATAATAATAATAATAATTAAAAAAATAATAAATAAATAAATAAAGTAAAATAAATAAATAAATAAAGTAAAAAAATTAATAAAAAATAACTCCCCCATAACCTAAACAATTGTAATTCAGGATACATCAATAGATAAAAAAAAAATCACATACATATAGAAGTGGCTGGAATGAACCCAACCAAACAAGTAATTATATTAATAATTATTAACAAGAATATAAATTTACTGTAAATCCAATAAATATATTCCTATTTCATTTTTTAAAAAAATTGTGCAAAAAAAACTTTTCAATATTCATGGTCTTTGAAATTTTATTAAAAAAAAGACATATGACCTGAAAATCTATTAAAAAATGAATATAAGATGGAGGGTGAAGATCGGTGAAAAGATCACAAAGGTAACATTTTTCTACTACTACGACTACTCATCCTCCTCCTACTTTTTCTCCTCTTCCTCGTCCTTCTCCTCCTCCTACTATTACTGAGGGCGAGTGATTGGCCTAATAAACACTGTTGTATGTTGTAGACTATGGAATCAGCTATGCCGAGTTCAAATCCTATTGAATCTATGAATTTTTTTTTTAACTAAAGAGTCACTATTTATCAAGGCCAAAAGCCACTCGAAAATAATGGTTAATGCGATGAATAGATTGCCAGTTGAATGATGAAGAATATTACGAGAAGGTTGAAAATGATGAGTGGAATGAACAGAATTTAATTATCTATGAGGACGGTTTATGACAAGTATTAGTTGATATTGGAATTGAAGATGACCATGTTATTATCTGCAGGGAAGCAGTCCCGTGGTAACATGTTCCACAGGTGGGAAGTTCTTGGAAATTCCGTTTGGTGTCAGGTACATTGAGGAAGAAAGTAAAGATCTTTTCAGCTGTGGCAACGAGTTCTTGCTGTGAATGTCTTACAGTGAGTAACCAGAGATCGGAGCTCAGTCGAGCACCTTCCATGGAATTGTACACACACATTTTTTTTTTTACTAATGAGTCACCACTTATCAAGGCTAAAAGCCACTCGAGAATACGGGTTAATGAAATAGGTAGACTGTCAGTTGAATAATGATGAAGAACATTATGAGAGGATTGAAAATGATGAATGGAATGAACAAATTTTGACGGCTTATAAAGACGGTTTATGAGAAGTATTTGTTGACATTGAACTTGAAGATGACCATGTTGCAGCCTGCAGAGAAGCAATATTGTGACAATGTTTTCCACAGATGGGATTACTTTGAAAGAAACTGTTCATAGAAATTCCGTTTGATGTCAGACACATGGAGGAAGAAAGGAAAGTTCTTTTCAGTTGTGGTAACAAGACGAGTTATTGCTGTGAATGTCTTACAAGGATGAACCAGAGATTGGAGCTCAGTCGAGCACCGTCCATGGAAATGTACGCACAGATTTTTTTTTTTACTAAATAATCACCGCTTATTAAGGCCCAAAGGCCAGTCGAGGATAAGGGTTAATGAGTTCGTCAGGTGAACGGTGAGACAACACCTTGAGAGGATTGGAGACGATGGTTGAGACTTGTCAGAATTTGATTATTTAAGAGGATGGCTCAACAAGAATTTGTTTACAGTGGACTTGAAAACGACCATGCTGTAGTCAGCAGGGAAGAAGCTCCACGCTATTGTGTTTCACAGACGACCAGTTCTAGGAAAGAAACTCTGCTCATGGAAGTTTCATTTAGTTTTAGGCATAGAGAGGGAGAAAGGAAAATTATTGATAACGGTGACGTGTTTTTTGTTGTGAAATTTTTACAGGGGGGGGGGGCATAGATTGGAGCTCAGTCGAGCACCTACCATGAAAATAACGATAGAGCAGAGAGAGACTAGAAACATATCTACTGTAAGAAAGTGGCTGTAGAGAAAAATAGAGGACATCCCCACTAGATTTCGAGGTCGGTTTTGTACCCTGTGTATGTTTTAAACACACTCATTGTAAATAAAGATATTCAGGTTAAACCGCAGTTTAGTGGCCTGAACAGAATGCGGAAAAAAATTGTGTATAGGCGATAAATATTGTTTAATGTTGTTGTTTTTGTTAAATATTAGTAAATGAGGAACCATTTCGAGTTAAAATCTATTTAGTATTACGCATGTAATCGTAAGAAGAACACGCTTGAAACGTGTAAATATGCTGAAATAATCGTTAGAAAACAAACAAACAATGGAGTCTTCATAAAAACGAGATTAACAGAAGTAATGGTTTATCCAAAAACCGGATCGTAAATAATGAGTAAAAAAAACGAAGTAAAGTCTTGTAGCTTTTTTAAAAGAATTTATTCAAAAACATTTTTTTAAAAGACATAAATTATAAAGTATGTATAAAAATATTTTTTCACAAGATTTTTAAAAAATTCATTTAAAAACAAATAAAACAAATAACCGAAACTTAATACTTTAATTTGATGTTGTTTTTTTTTTGTTTTTAAATAAATAAATAAATAAATAAATAAATCTTTACTCATTATTTACGATCCGGTTTTTTGATAAACCATTACTTCTGTTAATTTCGTGGCCCTGGGTTCGGTTTCGACAAAAAGATTCCAGATTCCAACATGGCTACTTCTGCCGACACACGTGGACTATTTGATGCAGCACGCACAGATACTTACATACATGGACATTGCTTGACTTCCACACCTGTGTACTGTAGACACATTCCTCATATATGAACTCTTTTCTCTCTTCCCTACTAACGGGACATTTATTTAACACCACATGGACTTTCTAACCTTTCCTCTTCGCCCATATTCATGGACGTATTCATTCACTAACTTTTATTTCATTCTCGTTTTATTCACATATTAACGAAGACGACCAATAAAGTTGCTTTAAATATTTAAAATGGACTTCGTCTAATTCCTATACGTCGTCTTATGCTTGTTCGTCTCGCATATTAATTTCTAATCTACCACATAAAAATCAAGATGAGAATAGTAGTCCAAATAATCCAAATTATAAATCCTCATCTAAAAAATTTCGAAATATAAAAAAAAATGAGAACTCTTTAATCAGGATTAATCTCCCTTTATTTGGGGGGGGGGGGGAAATAAATTGCACTCAGTGACCCAATCCTTGTTTAGATTTCAATAGAATAAACCTTATTCAAGCTAATCAGGCTCTGAATTCTTCCATTAAAATCCGCCCCCTTTTACTACGGGTGTTATCTGTTTTTTTTCTTTCTTTCTTTTTCCTCTGGTCCCCTTTTTTCTCTGGTCCCCTTTCTTCTTCTTTCAGATGCAATTTCTCTCTCCATTCTTGTCAACTCAGCATAAACCCATGCATTTTCAGCTGCAATTATGCTAGTTTTTCTTCCAAAGTTATTATTCTGGATAACTTTCACAGGTAAAATTATCGTTTCCTAACCACCTGTGTACTGTATAAACATTCTTCACATATGAACTCTTTTCTCTTCCCTACTAACGGGACATTTATTTAACACTACGTGGACTCTCTATCCTTTGGTCCTCGTGGATACTCATTGACGCGTTCATTCACTAACATCCTTTTATTTCGTTTTTCCTTTTATTCACATATTAGCGAAGACGACCAATAAAGTTGTTATAAATATTAGAAATAGACTTCGTCTAATGTCTATAATCCCACATTAATTACTCCTCCTTTCCTCTTTAAAAGGGGGAAGTGATAATCCCATCACCAAAGTCAAGGCTGTGGTGGTCGTCATGCCTTTTTTTGGTGATAACTTCCTCCACAAATAAAAATAAAAATAATAATAAGAAGACTTACATGCAAAACCAACGGAAGTTTATTCACTGAAATAAACCATTAACAAATATAACATATTTCCTTTTGTAATGAGTTCAGAAGTCCTTTCTTTAGTTTCAGGGTAAGTAAGAAGGAGAATGTCTTTTGTTTTGTTGAAATGCTCATATGTTATAAAATGTTAAGAGAGGCAATAGGTAATGTTCGCCTGTGTAATTGTATGAAGCGCGCGAAAGGTGAAATGGAAGAGTGATAGTAAGACGTGTGTAACCTCCGAATGAAGAGTCAGTTGAGAGAGAGGGTTTGATGTTTGTGCGTGCTTAAATACTATTTGGATAGGCTCCAGCGAGCTTAAGGAGAAAAGTTTAGAAAAATGTCTTTGGAGAAATCCCATTGGACAGAAATATCACGTGGTGTGCTCCCTACTACGTCCGCTCGTTTTGAGTTGATTTAATATATAAGGCCACGCCGGAATTTGCGTGGGCGTTATTTTTTATTTTTCACGCGCCAATACAATTATATTCACACTGCGCGCCTAAATTGTATTTATCCCAAACAACAATTTTTATCCGAATCTTAACCGTGTCAACTGGCACAAGGCCTACCAGTTTTATTTGGGAAAGGAACCCGACTACATCTAACCCTCTTCTGATTGATGTTCTTTATTTGTTACATTTTTGACCGGCACGGCAACAACAAAGAAGATTGAATCTGTAGCAGTTATACATTGACGAACTACTTTTACTTTTGCGCAGACTTACACTGTGGCCCGATGATCTCCCTGGTGGTCGCACTATGATAAAACAACACAAGACAAATTGAGTGCAGGATGCGTGTGTGATATCGTCAGCGCGAAAAGAGGTCCACGAGACGTTGTCCATTGATAGCCGTCTCGTCAGTTGTCGGTCCAATCCACCCCGATCTGCTCTCTATTCAGGTTCAATCTCAACTGATCGTCTTCTCTCCGAGTCCCAAAATCGTCAATGTTTTGCCGTAAACCGTCGCCTGCCGTAAAACTAACTTACTGTCGTCAAATGTTGTAAGACACTATCACTCCTAAATATCTTATCTCCGGTGTTTTTGTCTTAGTTACCGACAAGCCCTCGCCCCTGAAAAATAGAAACTGACCACTCCCGTATTTTCTTTTATGTGCGTTGATGAGTAACTTCCTATCCTTGTCCGGGCCTAGGCTCTTGCGGCGTCCATAGAATCACAACACTCCCACGCGGAGTGATTGATACATTATCCAATCAGAACACTTTGCGTGGGACGCACTTCTGGTGAACTATATTATACAGTTTTTTTCCCCGCTTTTAAAGAGTCAGATAGTAAACGTCAAACTGAACGGACATTCAATGTTCTCGTCTCAGTTAGAAAAGACTTGACATGGGTGGGACA
>OY744550.1:53803678-53836178 GCA_963556195.1 Sepiola atlantica
TATATATATATATATTGATAGATAAAATAGTTATCCACAGACACGTGTTTTTAATGGTTGAAACAAATTCCTTCTTTCGTTTTTCTAATTCGGTCATCTCTTTTTTTATTTTCTTGATAAAAATCTTGGTTGGTAACCAACCACCAGAGGTTGAACCGCTGCATCTAGTCTACGCCAAACAAATTATTGGTATTTTTTAATACAAACATTTTTACTTTTTTGGTAGTTCTGTTTAAAGTAATGTCGGTAATAATTTCACCTTCAAATTTAATTTTTTCACCAGTCACTGTTCTGGCTATTTTGCTGGTTCTTAGCATGGTCGGTTTATCCAACCTTTTTCACGTATGCATGTTGATAATCGACACGCCTGAACCAGATTCCAATTGTAATTTACGTTTTTATTTAGGATTTTTACCTGAACATATTTTCTTATAATTCTCTCGCCATGTTTGTTAGTTTTTGTGGATTTAACCTGAGTTTTATTTCCTTTATTCGTTCTGCAATGTAAACTCTTGTGCCCGATGTTTTTACAAGTTATACAGGTTTTAAAACGATATGGGCAATCTGTTACCAAATGAAGGCTTCCACAGCGGAAACAAGAGCTCGGTGGTAATGTATCCTGTGTTTTATACGGCTGGTTTGTTTGTGTAGAGGCGTGAAAATCCCTTTTTTAATTGTTTCTGAGGGGGAGATGAATTTCGATTTTTGACGTACCTTTCTTATGTGTGCAATGCCCGACTCTTCAATGTCCTTCGAATCTTGTTAAACACTGGCAGTCTTCAGCTAATTTCTGTAGTGTTAAATTCAGCTCATTTTCTAATTTATTTAAAACCCTCCGTCTGATCTCAGCGTCTTTTCCTGATACCAATCCTTGTACGAAAATTGAGCATTTAAAATTATCAGCACTAAGTTCGGCTAATTTGAAATCGTCAGTGTTTATTGGTGACTGGTGCGAATGTTGAATAATCTTCGTTGTCTTTTTTGACCAGGTTCAAACACTTGCAGCGTTTGTGAAACAAAGCAGTCTTGGTGCTAAATAATTAAGTTAAAAGATTAACAGCTTCGGCAAAAGTCAAGTCGCTCACTGTTGGGGGCAAAATGAAGTCCACGAACATAATATGTTCGGTGGTGCCTAATTTTCGGAGTAGTAGGATACTTTTTTAGAGTCTGCCCAATTTTTACAATCTATTTTGTATAGGCCCTCATATCTTCTAAAATACGAAACAAAGGTTATATCCTCGTCTGGGGAATAAGTGAAATTATCAAGTCCACTCTAAATGGCATTCTGTGAGAAATTATCATCGTTTTCGTTACTTTGACTTTTAACCGATATCGCTTGCATTAATACTTTAATCTTTCCGTCGGTTTCTCTTTTTTGTTCAAGAAGTTTCTCATTTTGTTCAAGAGGTTTTTCTTCTATCTGTTGTAGCCTGTCGTTGGCTTCTTTTTTGTTGCAGTAGTTTTTCGCCGTCTTCTTTTTTTGTTCAAGAAGTTTTTCATTTTGTTCTAATAGCAGCTTTCGAAAATTTCTTCAGCTTCTCGTTGCTGTTGCGTTTGGAAGGTCTGACATTGTCGATTTTAAATCTTCCACGTTTAAACTGTGTCCTTTTAGAATACGATTTTTTAGAAATTCTTTCTACTATATTACGCTTGCTAAACGTAATTTTAGTTATAAAAAGAGTCTAAAATCTTTTTTCTTGACTTTTTCTTCATATTTTTTTAGTACGCTTTTCACATAACCGTAGAATTTGCGGTCGGCACATTAGTCAACAGAGAAAAATAAAAATACGGTTTAAATTTTTTTCTTTCAGTAGTCGGAATTTTTTCTTTTGGAGAGAAAAGAAAAAATCATGTATTCCCTTCTTGTTAAAAATTAACAACAGTGTTGGAATAGCAATTAAAAAATCACTGACATTTCTTCAATGAGAAAAAAAAAATTGTTTTTTACGTGTTTTTTTTTTCCACCAGTATAGTCAGATTTTAGAACTAAGACGTAGTCTGGTGAATTTGCCGTTGATTTCTACACGTTTGTCGTTTTTTAAAGGTTCTCCTTCATATACTTTGTTGCCAGTTGTGGCGTCCATTTTAAGGTTCTCGAGAATCCCTTACTGTAATAACGTCGTCAGTCGTTGTGGTGGTGTATGTTCGAAATCCCACGTCGCCAGTTGTTGCGGGGTCCTTTTGAATAGTTCTCAAGAAAAACCCTTAATGTTGTTGTTGTGTCTCATGTAAGTTCGAATACCTCGTCGTCAGTTGTTGTGGCCCTGTAAAGGGGTCGAAATGAAAATACGAATGCGGGGTTTAGAGAAAACAAGTATATTGGAGAAAATATAATACAACGGAGAAACAAGAGGGGTGGTACGTCAGTCTTGACTGCCAGTATAGATTGATGTTGGTTCAACACTAGGGAGCAGTTGCTCCCACCATTTATGGTGAATGGAATAGTATAAAGTCCGTTATATAGGTAAGGTGCCATAATATATATATATTACTTCCAGATCTACTATGAACATGTAAGTGTTCCATCTATGTAGTAAATAGAATCTATCAACTATAGAGTAGTCATTTAATAAAAAATATGACTATGGAATAACTTAGTTTTACAAATCATTTGTATACAAAACATATAAAATAACCTAACATGCTGTAAAACCTAACACCCAATCATTTAATTACAACATTAAACAGTCCTGAAATTATATTTTTGAGTTGTGAATTGAGCTCGGTAAGCACAACGATAAGTAACATGGGACTGCACACACATATCTATTTACTAGAGAATGTCACACACACACACACACACACACACACACACATATATATATATATATATGCACTGATGAGTGTAAAAACCTGAAACGATATCGTCTGTAGGTGAAAAAAACTTTAATATTTAATATATATACATATATATATATATATATATATTGCCTCAAATACACAAGTTGTTTTTTCCATCAGACCCACTTTGATGTCGATTCGAAAAAATATTCCCCCCCCCCACCACCACCATAATAATTTTATTATTTATTTATTTAAATGTAGTTGCAGTTTGCACTACTTTGTGAGGACGTCGCAAAGATTGGCCATCCGGGTCAAACAACACGTGCCCACTAAAATTCTCAGTAAGTCACACTCTCCCTTTCATCTGAACATTCTAGAAACTATTTACATTAAGTCTTTGCGATTGTCTCTTTGTAAGCAAAGAGAAAATCTTCTCGGACTTAATGTAGTTTCTATTCTATTAATTTTTTTTTCTCCCTTTCCCTCCTCATAGTCTTCATAGCATATCATGATTATTATATGAATTATATAATTTTTTTATGTATTATTTTGTAATTCTTTCATTGATAAATCAGTTTCTTTCAAATTCGAATTCTATTTAATTACTAATAAATAATTGTTTTATCTTATTTTTTTCAATGAGTAATAAAATTTTCAGTGTAGTTATCGAATTTAATTTACTTTTTCTACACTTAAAATGTAAAATGCACTTTTAGTTTTATTTAAAAAGAATTGATTTAATTTATCGTTACGACACGTTTAAGAATAAATAACGTAATATAATTGTTAAAGTTTTTAATCATCACGTAAAAAGAAACATTGATAAAATTGAGGCAGTTCGTAACGAAAAAACTAAAAAGTTTTTAACATTTTACAAAAGTTTTATTTTAAATGCTAAGGAAAAACATCGGTAAACAAACGTCATCAATAATTTCAGAGTATTACTGAATTTAAAAATAATACCAAGTTAAATGTGAATCTTTTTAGATAAAAATAAAATTTTAATTGTGTACATTCAAAAATATTCTAATTAAATAAGCATTTCCCTTTCGATTACAGCAAAATAGGGGTACTTAAATTAATTAATTTTTTTATAACCTTCAAAGATTAAGAAATTAAGGTATAATAATTTTTTAATTTCTATAAACTATTACAAAACCATTCTTCTACATTAAGTTAAAAATAATAAAACGAAATATTATTGCATTATTGTCTTCTATACAATTCTGCATATCGATGGCCAATTTGTTTACTAATTGACTGATGACCGTTTTTTTTTTTTTAAACTCTCACTTTTTTGGATAATTATGCAATTTTTAGTAAAAACTAGGTATATTTTTTTTAATTCAGTATTCTAAGACTGTAATTTACTAATTATCTTTGAAATAGTTCCAGAATACTAATATTTATCTTTCAAGGGACTTTTACCAATTAATTTATTCAAATTTCATATTTAGCTGAATTTTTGTGTTTTCATTAAAAAAAAATTGTTCACGTGTAAAAATACATTTTTTTCATTTTAGAGATTATTTAATCTTTCAAACGCAATAAAAAAATTCGTGCTTATGCTGATTAGCGGCCTATGAAAAAATTATTTTTATATAAAAACAATAATATATACTTATTAAGCATTATATTCTTACTCACTGTACGAAAAAGTAGAAAAAATTATCCACTAGACCTTTAATTACAAGTATTTTTCCATTCTGCGTATCATAACAGCGACTCGTTCAGTAAGCCTCCAACTTGTTTTTTAAGAAGATTTGAAGGGCAGATAACTGAAATCTTCTTAAAAAACAAGATGGAGGCTTACTGAACGAGTCGCTGTTATGATATGCAGAATGGAAAAATACTTGTAATTAAAGTTCTAGTGGATAATTTTTTCTATTTTTTTGTACAGTGAGTAAGAATATAACGCTGAATAAGTATATGATATTGTTTTTATAAAAAAATAATTTTTTCATAGGCCGCTAATCAGCATAAGCACCAAAAAATTAAACAGAAATTAATTAAAAAAATTATGATAAGCCCCTTTTAATAACCATGGTGCGTATAAGCGACGGCCATTTTTGTACGTGCCTAGCTATAATTTATATGATTTATTTATTTATACTTAATATCATAAAATTTTATATACTCCTCTCTTTTCTTCGGAATAAAACTAAAATAAAGTAAAATCAAAATTAAACTAAGTTTTTTCCATTAAAATATTCGGCACTTCTGTAGTTTAGCTGTGAATCAGAATTTATTTGTTTTCAATTTTGAAAAAAGGGGCAAACAATCAACCGGAAGTAATATAGAACTAGAAGTTTTTATCAAAAATAAAGCGAACAATAAAAACAGCGAGCAGTGTTTTTTTTATTCAATAATGTCAAATTCTATAAAACGAATAGTCAACATTGATTTTTTTTTGTATAATTTAAAACTTTATAAAACGAAAAGTTATCATTTAAAAATAATGGTAAAAATAATTTTAACTTCCGGTTGGTTGGGTTAGGAATGAATGTAACTCTTCAAAATTGTTTTCTGATTCACACCTAAACTACAGAAGCGCCGATTTTTAAAAATTATTTTTTATTTATTTTTGTTTTTTTGTTTTTATTTATTGAAGTGAAAAAGTTTTAAAATGTTTTTTTTTATTCAAAGATTTGCACAGAATAGTGAACAAAGCATTATTTTTAAATTTTTAAATTCTGTGAATTTCTGAATTTTCTGTACCTCTCTCCTCCCCCCCCTCCAAAACCTGAAGTCATGAGCCACTACTGAAATTGAATCCTGGGTAATCTGTGAAAAATTAACTTACTTAATATATAAAATATAAAAAAAAATATTCCTGATGTACCTGATGAAGGTCGGAGGTTACATCGGCTGAAACGTTGTGAGAATAACATCAAAGATGAGAACAGTAGTCCGAATAATCCAAATAATCCAAAGAAAAATCAATCTTTATTTATAATTTTAAATTAATCAGATAGAAAACTATACAAAGGTCAAGTTTGAAACCAAGTCTGAAAAATCTCAAACCTTCTCATATTTTTTTTCAAATTCAGCTTTTTGTAGAGATCTTCAGAACGATTCTGTTTTTTTTTTCATACTTATAAGTCATCATTTATCAAGGCCAAAAGCCACTCGAGGATAAGGGTTAAGGAGATGGAATGGATTGTCAATTGAATGATGAAGAATATTATGTAAGAGTATTGAAAGTGATGAATGAAATTGACAAAATTTGATGACTTATGGGGATGGTTTATGACAAGTATTCGTACACATAAGATTTGAAGATGACCATGTTGTAGTCTGAAGGGAAGCAGTCGCATGGTAATGTGTTCCCCACATGGGAAGTTTTTGCAAAGAAACTCAGTTCACGTTTGATGGAAGGTACATGGAAAGAGCAAGGAAAGTTCTTTGCAGTTGTGGTAGGAAGATGGATTAGTTCCTATTTACTTGCATCCCCACGAGGGCAGAGTTAGACACGAGGTTGGTTTTTAAAGAGGGTATCCAGCTCCCCAAAAAGGGGCAGTCTAGATTAGAAATCTTTTTTTAAAAATTGGCTCAGTCAAGAACGATTTTTTTCTTTTTCATTGAGCGAGAACAGAAAAGACTAAGTGTGGATTCAGAACAGATACTACACTGTGCTCCTAGTCAAAAGGCCAAAGAAATTCCAAGATGGAATAGTAGAGATGATCTGTAAAAACTGAACTTACTTAATAAATAAAAGAGGAAAGATTTGTTTCTCCCAAAAAATAGAAATAGATGCACGCAATAATGTTGCAGGTTGTGAATCCGATATAAATGTAGCAACTTACATGAATGACCTATTTTGTATTGATCTACGTGACTGCAGTGAGTTGTGATTCAGCTTGGCGATTATGTAATCGTCACCAGTCCACCATGTGCGCGTATAGCACCTCTGCATGTAACGATAGTCATGCACGATAAATCATCTTGGTGATAAAATAGATGCATGTAATAATGTTGCAGGTCGTGAATCCGATATAAATGTAGCAACTTACATGAATGACCTATTTTGTATTGATCTACGTGACTGCAGTGAGTTGTGATTCAGCTTGGCGATTATGTAATCGTCACCAGTCCACCATGTGCGCGTATAGCACCTCTGCATGTAACGATAGTCATGCACGATAAATCATCTTGGTGATAAAATAGATGCATGTAATAATGTTGCAGGTCGTGAATCGGATGTCACTATTCATATGAAATATAATGGAGTTCAAAAAGTTTCAAAATGATATAGAAAGAAGGAGAGGTAGAGAGAGAGAGAGAGAGGGAGAGAGAAGTAGAGAGAGAGAGAGAAAGAGAGAGAGAGAGAGAGAAGTAGAGAGAGAGAGAGAGAGAAGTAGAGAGAGGTAGAGAAAGAAAAGGAGAGAAAGGTAGAAAGAGTTAGAGAGAGAGAGAGAAGTAGAGAGAGAGAGAGAAGTAGAGAGAGAGAGAAGTAGAGAGAGAGAGAGAAGTAGAGAGAGGTAGAGAAAGAAAAGGAGAGAAAGGTAGAAAGAGTTAGAGAGAGAGAGAGAGAGAGGAGCAAAGAGAGAGAGAGGTAAAGAGAGAGAGAAAGGTAGAAAGAAAGAGAGAGAGAGATGGAGAGAGGTAGAGAGAGAGAGTTTGTTGCTTTGTTATTTGTTGGTGTTTAACGACGACCTTTTAACCATTATAAGGTCATCTCAGGTCAAACTTGTCCCCCCCCCCCCGCGTTTTTTTCGCTTTAGATAGTTTTTACAATCTTTCTTCGTTGTGACGATGTTTTTAGAGTGTGGGATTTGACTATTCATAATGTGTGAGCGTTTTTGCTTAATTTTTAGATTTTGGTATGTTTTTTTTGGGGGGGGGGCCTGTTTGAGATATTATTTGGGCCATTCTTTCGAAGAGAATTTTTTAAATCAACATTTCTATGCAACTTAATTGGTATTTGTTTCTTGTCAGATGTTATTTTTATTAATGCTAGATTAAATTTTTTTTACATTTATTTATTTATTTAAGAAAATATGCTTATAAGTAGGTAGAGAGAGGTAGAGAGAGAGAGAGAAGTAGAGAGAGAGAGAGAGAGAGAGAGAGAGAGGGGGGGGGTACATGAAATCTTGTAAAATCGTAGTTAAGTGAAGCAGGAGAACCTATCATATCATTCTCATGTCATTTCTCTCCATGCAACGCATGTCCTCAACCCTCACTGGTCCGGTTTCACTTCCATACCTCATCACACTACTTCCCTTGGTTGACAGTGGTAAAGCTCAGCTGGTTAGTAATGAAAGAATGCGCAACGGGCAATATAATTTGAGTCACATTTATAATTTGTTATTTGTGGGTGCATACAGTACAGCCTTTTGTACAATAGTGTTTTTGTAAAGTACGGCCACAAGATGAAGGCAACTTAGCGATAATTTTGTGAGCTGTTGCCTCTGATAGAATCGCAAGCAATCTCTCTCTACATCTTTATGTTTTACAGCCCGTTTTCGCCCTACCGCACGCAGCCGGTGCCATGACAGATGCATGATTAGAAATATCACCAAACCCAACGCATCAGGTCAGAGGATTTGCCGAAAGCACTACATTTTCCCAGCATAGAGGTTATCTTAAGGACGAAGCAGTTATGCGGGTACAGGAACGTAGAACGTTCATCCTTCTAGATGCATGGATCTCTTAAATTGCAGGAAGGTTGGTCGGCGAAGGAAAACTTTGAAAACAAGTGATTAGACAAAGCCGTATAGACTGGAATTTGGAGACTGCTGACTTGCTGAACCATGAAGACTGGAGAGTGAGCTTGCGTGATACTCAGATGCTGGGGAGCCTTCTACTCGAATTGCTTCTTTCCTCGAGCTGCCAGCCTTTGAAACTCCCTATCTGCTCCCTGTTTCCCCGACTGTACCAACATGCAGAAATTTAAAACTAATGTGAACACAATCATCTCGCTGCACAGCTCCCAATTTAGGATGACCCCCCAAAACTGTTACCCTAATTCTCAGTAGCCCCTTGCGTCTACAGTGGCGGCCTGCCTTGTTTGGGGTGAACTAAGTAAAAAAAATAAAAAAAATGAATAGAAAGAGAAGAAGTAAATCAGACTAATATAATTGCAAAAAAGTTTAACTTGCCATAAGCGTTCTTATAGTCTTTTAGCTTCAGATTTTCATCATATTAGTTAAATAGTCTCTCGCTCTTAGACAAGGTCCAAGAAAGAGTCGCCAACTTAATAGGCCCCTCACTATCTGCCAAGCTTCACAATGTTGCATCCTTGTGCCTGTTTTACAAGTACTTCAATGGAACGTGCTCCGATGAACTTGTTGCACTAGTACCCGCTCGACGTCAATTCACTAGACCAACCCGACAATCAGCTAAATCCCATCCATTCATTATGGAGGTCCCCAGATTCCAAAGAGCCTTCTACTCCAATAGCTTCTTTCCTTGTGCTGTCGGCCTCTGGAACTCTGTCCCTGCTCCCTGTTTCCCCTACTGTACTGACATGCAGAAATATAAAACTAATGTAAACAGACATCTCTCTGCATAGCTGCCAACTTAGGATGACCCCCAAAACCTACACCCTATTTCTCAGTAGCCCCTTACGTCTACAGTGGTGGCCTGCCTTGTTTGGGGTGAACTATGATGAAAAAAATTACATGGATTTTTTACTTTCATTCGCCCAAACAAGATGTACGAGGAAAGGAGAATGTTGCTATTTGTAAGGAGAAGGCAGGAGAACCAAATGTAATAAGAAAGAAGTGTTGAGTAGATGCCCATCCTGTAGGCCTAGTTTGGTATTACTTGGGCCATTCTTTTGAAGAGAATTTTTTTAATTGATTGCATAGTAACCAGGTAATTAATATTTCTATGCAATTTAATTTGTTCTTGTTTCTTGTCAGATGTTATTTTGTTAATACTGGATTTTGTTTGTTCAATTTTTGATTTCATTTATTTATTTACTTAAAAACATAAGTTTGGAAAGAGAGAGAAGAGAGAGAGAGAGAGAGAGAGAGAGAGAGAGAGAGAGAGAGAGAGAGGGTGGGCACATGAAATCCTGTAAGATCGTAGTTAATTGTGTAGAGGTCAGAAGAACCAATTGTAATAAGGAAGAGGTTTTGAGGAGATGTGCATCCTGTAGGCCTAGTTTGGTATTATTTGGGCCATTCTTTTGAAGAGAATTTTTTTTAATTATTTGCTTCGTAACAAGATAATTAACATTTTTTTCAATTTAAATGGTACTTGTTTCTTGTCAGATGTTATTTTGTTAATACTGGATTTTTTGTTTTCAATTTTTGATTTAATTTATTTACTTAAAAGTTAAGTTTGGGGAGAGAGAGAGAGAGAGAGAGAGAGAGAGAGAGAGAAAGAGAGGGGGGGCATGAAATCCTGTAAGATTGTAGTTAATTGTGTAGAGGCCAGAAGAACCAATTTATTACAATTGGAAGAGGTTTTGAGTAGATGTGCATCCTGTAGGACTGGTTATGTAAGAAGAAAAAATGGTTTATCATTAGATTGATTACAAGGACAAACTCCTCCTTTACAAGTTAAATCTATTAAAGCGTGCTGAGTCGACAATTGTTAGGTCTGGAGTCCACTTATCTCGCGAATATCAAGTCTTTGTTTGGGACGAGACAGGAACATCGCTGTCTCTTCAGCTTGACGTCAAAACATCCGACTAGAAAAAAATGTGGGAAGACAGTACACAACAGTTCAGCCGAAGTGCCTCCCATACAAAGTGTTCTGATTGGATACTGTACCAATCACTCCGCGTGTAAAGACAAACTTGCGCAAAAAAAAAAAGATTATAAACATATAACTGCTATGAAAGCATATTGCCACTGATGCATAAGGGGATACTGTGATAGGAGCCAGACTTATAGGGGGCAACCTGGGTGGGGAGTTGGGCAGCAAGATATTTGTTCACGTTACATTTATATTTCTGCCTATTGATACGGTCGGAAAAACAAGGAGCAGGGAGTGATTTCCCGAGGAAACTATCTGAGTAGAAAATCTCCCGGCATCTAAGGACCTGCACAGTGAAAGTGTGGGATTTTGCTGCATCGGGTGGGTCGTGAGTATTTTCGTTGAGAGGACTTGGAAAATTATTGTCACTTGGGAGTTCAAATTATTGAATCATCTATTAACAAATTTTTTTTTTTTTTTTAATAGGATAATACATTTTTGGAACAACTTGACAGATCAGATTTAAAAACAGCAATAGAGTAGAAAATGATGTTTCTTGTAAGATACATGATACCAAAATTAAGTCTTTGGGATATTTCCCTAAAATATCTAAGGAAATCCCCCATTTTAGCAGTTTAGTCCAAACTTAAAAGTATTACGCAATATCTAAATATTTTATTCATATTATTATACTTCTTTTTCTTCCATTTCTTCTTTTTCCACTTCAGGTTTTCTTTCTTTTTTTTTTTCAATTTCTCATTTTTGCTGATTCTGTTTCTTCTTCAATGTTTTTCTTCCATTTTTTCTTCTTTTTCTTCTTCAAATCTATTTCTTTTTTCTTTTTCAATTCTTTTTTTCTTCCTTTTTTTTCAATTCTTCTTATTATTATTCTTCAATTCTATTTCGCCTTCTTCTTCATCTTCTTATTTTTCTTCTACTTCTTCTTTTTCTTCTTCATTTTTCTTCTTTTTCTTTTTCTTCTTCTTCTTCTTCTTTTTCTTCCTCTTCCTCTTCTTCTTTTATATTTTCTTTTTCTTCTTCCTTTTCTTCTTTTATATTTTCTTTTTCTTCTTCTTGTTCTTTTTCTTTTCTCCTTGTTTTTTTTCTTTTCTACTACTTTCAATTGTCTTTTTTCTTTTTCTTCTTTTTTTCTTCTTTCTCTTTCTTATTCAATTCTTTTTCTTCTTCTTCTTCGTCATCTTCTTCAACTTTTCTTTTTATGTTCTTACTCTTGTCCTCTTGTTGTTGTTGTTTTTGTTGTTGTTTTTGTTTTTGTTGTTGTTTTTGTTTTTGTTTTTGTTTTTGTTGTTTTTGTTGTTGTTGTTGTTGTTGTTGTTCTTCTTCTTCTTCTTCTTCTTCTTCTTCTTCTTCTTCTTCTTCTTCTTCTTCAGATAGAAGAATGCAGTGGTTAAGGCAATACTTAAAGGTACTTCGGATTACCGACCCATAAATTTACTGCCGACATTTTTTAAGGTAATGGAAAAAAAGTTAATTGCAAACCAAATGATTAATTACATGAAGGAAACCAACGACTTTGACACTTTACACGCTACTTATGAGCAAATTTACAGACTTTTTTTTTTAAAACAGTATGGATGATGTATTTATCATTCAGAATTGTTTTTTTTCTTTTCTGTAAAACTTTATTATTCCAAAGACTTTGTTTGCGCTAACCATCAACTTATACTCACTAAGTTTATGGCTACAAGGTTATGTGATTATTCACCTGAGTTGCCTATATGAAAAAGTTGCCTATACGAGAAAGTTGCCTATATTAAAAAGTTGCCTATATGAAAAGGTTGCCTATACAAGAAAGTTGCCTATATGAAAAAGTTGCCTATATGAAAAAGTTGGCTATACGAGAAAGCTGCCTATATGAAAAGGTTGCCTATACAAGAAAGTTGCTTATATGAAAAAGTTGCCTATATGAAAAAGTTGGCTATACGAGAAAGTTGCCTATACGAAAAGGTTGCCTATACAAGAAAGTTGCCTATATTAAAAAGTTGCCTATACGAAAAGGTTGCCTATACAAGAAAGTTGCCTATATGAAAAGGTTGCCTATACAAGAAAGTTGCTTATATGAAAAAGTTGCCTATATGAAAAAGTTGGCTATACGAGAAAGTTGCCTATACGAAAAGGTTGCCTATACAAGAAAGTTGCCTATATTAAAAAGTTGCCTATACGAAAAGGTTGCCTATACAAGAAAGTTGCCTATATGAAAAGGTTGCCTATACAAGAAAGTTGCTTATATGAAAAAGTTGCCTATATGAAAAAGTTGGCTATACGAGAAAGTTGCCTATACGAAAAGGTTGCCTATACAAGAAAGTTGCCTATATTAAAAGGTTGCCTATACAAGAAAGTTGCTTATATGAAAAAGTTGCCTATATGAAAAAGTTGGCTATACGAGAAAGTTGCCTATACGAAAAGGTTGCCTATACAAGAAAGTTGCCTATATGAAAAAGTTGGCTATATGAAAAAGTTGGCTATACGAAACAGCTGCCTATATGAAAAGGTTGCCTATACAAGAAAGTTGCTTATATGAAAAAGTTAGCTATATGAAAAGGTTGCCTATACAAGAAAGTTGCCTATATGAAAAGGTTGCCTATACAAGAAAGTTGCTTATATGAAAAAGTTGCCTATATGAAAAAGTTGGCTATACGAGAAAGTTGCCTATACGAAAAGGTTGCCTATACAAGAAAGTTGCCTATATGAAAAAGTTGGCTATATGAAAAAGTTGGCTATACGAAAAAGCTGCCTATATGAAAAGGTTGCCTATATGAAAAAGTTGGCTATACGAGAAAGTTGCCTATACGAAAAGGTTGCCTATACAAGAAAGTTGCCTATATGAAAAGGTTGCCTATACAAGAAAGTTGCTTATATGAAAAAGTTGCCTATATGAAAAAGTTGGCTATACGAAAAAGCTGCCTATATGAAAAGGTTGCCTATATGAAAAAGTTGGCTATACGAGAAAGTTGCCTATACGAAAAGGTTGCCTATACAAGAAAGTTGCCTATATGAAAAAGTTGCCTATACGAGAAAGTTGCGTATATGAAAAGGTTGCAACGATCAAGTGAGAATTTGGTTGGAATGAGATGCTAAATTGGGTTCATCAAGGTTTCGTCTTGGGCCCCTTGATTTATAGTGTGAGTTTCTTTTCTTTTCTGTCGTAGTGAGACGTAGATATCACATGCATACTGAGGATACACAATTGTATTATTTGTGCAAGAACTCGTCTGTCTATCACAGTGGAAACAGCATTTCCTTTATCTCTCCATATGTCTAGTGTCAGGCGGGATTTCCATGGGCAAAGCTTCTTTGCAAGGTATTCTCCTCCATGGAAAACATTATCGCAGAACTGCTTCCCAGCTCATTACAACATGGTCGTCTTCCAATCCAATGTCAACAAATTCTTGTCACAAACCGCCCCATAAGTATTCAAACGCAGTTCATACTGTTGATCTATGTTAGTACTTCCATAGTGTTCCTCATCTTTCAGCTGACAATTATTTCAGTCTCATTAATCCTTATCCTTGAGTGGCTCCTGGCCTTGACCAGTGGTGATCCAATAGTAAAAAAATATATATATGGGAAAAGAAAGGAACCAATTTTCAAACAAAAACGGTTATCTTGAACAGAAAATGGATGATGATGATGATGATGATGATGATGATGATGATGATCGACGACGACGACGGCGATGACGACGATGATGATCATCATCGTCGTCGTCGTCATCATCATCCATTATTTATTTAAGATGATGATGATAATGATGGTGGTGGTGGTGGTGGTGGTGGTGGTGGTATTATTATTATTATTATTATTATTATTTTATTTTATTTTATTTTATTTATTTATTTATTTATTCATTTAAAAACCAAAAATAGAATTGTGTAAAATGAGATGCTGACGAAAAGTTGGATTTATTATAATTGAATCTCGTTGAAGATTACTTCCTTTTGTGTTTTCACAAAGTTATGATGTAATTTTTAAATTTTTTTTTAACATATTTCACCCCAAACAAGGCAGGACGTCACTGTAGACGTAAGGGGCTACTGAGAAATAGGGTGTAGGTTTGGGGTGTCATCCTAAGTTGGGAGCTGGGCAGCGAGATGTCTGTTTACATTAGTTTTAAATTTCTGCATGTCGGTACAGTTGAGGAAACGGGGAGCAGGGAGGGAGTTCCAGAGGCCGGCAGCACAAAGAAACTCAGCTATTGGAGTAGAAGGCTCTTCGGCATCTGGGGACCTCCACAGTGAATGTATGGGATTTAGCTGATTGTCGGGTTGGTCTAGTGAATTTATGTCGAGGGGACACCAGAGTAGCCAATTCATCAGAGCACAATCCATTGAAGTATTTGTAAAACAGGCACATAGGATGCAACATTGCAGATGGGACAGGGCTGGAGCTTGATGGATAGTGAGAAACCTATTAAGTTGGTGACTCTTTTTTGGACCTTGTCTAACAGCGAGAGATTAGTGGATGATGCACCATCCCAGATGTGGAAACAATACTCCATGCATGGGCGGATGGTGGCTTTGTAGAGATACAGGATAATGTCAGGTGTGAGAAGTTTATTAGCACAGTAGAGGGAGCCCACCTTTTTTGCAGCAGCCTTGGCAATGTCTTCTATGTATTTGTTCCAATTCATGTTACCTGTGAATGTTAGGCCAAGGACTTTGAATGATGAACTCTCAGGCAGGGTGTTATTTGCCATGACAATCGGTGGTTGGAGAGGTTTCTTGTAGTTATTGAAGGAAAGGAGCTTTGTCTTTGCGGCATTAAAAGTTACCATCCATTTATGGCTCCAATCCACTACAGCCTGGAGGTCATTTTCTAAGGATTCAGGATTGCTTCGAATATGTGTGCATCCATTTTGCCCACATGATGAGAGTAGAGCATGGTGTTCTCAGCATATATACTTATCTCGATTGCATCAGGGAGTCGTTTATGAAAATCAGGAACAGTAATGGTCCAAGGATGGATCTCTGGAGTACACCAGCATTTATGTCATGTTGCCTAGATGAACGGCTATCGAGGACAACCTGGATCTTTTTTTGGTTAGGAATTGAGGTAGATGAGCGAATGTGAAAAAGATACTAGCTTGTATACGTTACTCTCTTTCATTTTATATTTATACTTACTAATAGCATAGCGGTAATCGGAGGAAATAACCTTCTCTCACTTCGAAGTCCTCTTCTTGAAACCATGTGTTATTTTTATAACAGATTTTTTCACTTAACACCGGTTGTCAATCATTTTTTCCGGCTTTCTCATTGGCTGATGCAATAGACACACGCCTCCATTTCATTTCTTTAAGGCTATACTAAGTGAGAAGCGTTAAATCGAAAATGAGAGAACGAGGGAAGAGAAAATGTTACACACAGTTTTTAACTCTTCTATTTTCTTATCCGGAATCCCGAGCAACGCCGGGTAGCCCTGCTAGTAATAAATAGGTGCCATTTCTTTTTGCTCCCCCCTCTCTCTCTCTCTCTTTCCCCTCTCCCCCCCTCTCTCTCTCTTTCCTCTCTCCCCCCCTCTCTTTAACAGAGATATATCCTAATATCACTCACTCTCTTTCTCTGTCTGTGTGAGTATTTTGCTACCTAATGTTCTATCTTTCTATCGTAGTAACAGTAATTTATGTTGAGCCCGTGCGTTCATCAGTCTCCTCACTGCACAAGAGAATAGCAGTTCAAACAGGTCTGTTGCCATAGAAATTTGAGCGCATTTATGAGGACAATATTTTGTCTTGATTGATTTTTCAAACTGCCACACTAGGATGGTGTGGAGGGTTAGGGTTAGAGTTTGGGTTAGGGTTAGTGGTTAAGGTTAGGGTTACGGGTGGTAGGATGGTATGAAGGCATATATTTTTCAACACTTTGACTGTCTGATACATACATTTTTGTATTTTGCTTATCATTTAAATCTGGGGCAGGTTTTTCCATACAATATTCAGTAATCTTTCTAGTTAAACATTAAAAATAATACATAGAAAAATTACTTTAGTTACAAAAAAAAATCCCATAAAATATTACTTTCCTTCCAGTGTTTGCGTATAGAAACTATTATTTACCCTCCACTCTGAATGGACACACAAAAAATTCCTTGCCTCTATATATGTATGTGGATGCGTTGATGTTCATTAAGAACACAATAATTAATACTTATAGATTGTTAAAAATTTGATTTAAATTACTTATATGGGATTCAGGAGTGGGAGAAGGAGTTTCTTGTGTTCCTCAATTTTCCCGGGCAACGCCGGGACATGGACCCGGCTAGTATATAACCAAATGTATTATTTGTCAATATTATTAATCGTCCTTATTTAATCGAGGGGGGTAGATTGTTCTAGTTCCGTCAGTCATGACCGGGGGTAGAAGTATTAATTAAAAAAAAAAAAGATTTTAAATGTTCGACAAGACGTTGGAGGTTACATCGGCCAAAACGTGAAAATAACAACAAGATGAGAATTATAGTCCGATACAAGTCAAATAATACAAATTAACAATCCTCATCTAAAAAAATGTCGAAATATATAATAATCGTTAATATGTAGTGAGTCTGTCTTAATTAAATCTAACCCAGTGTGTACATAGTGAGAGTAGTATTCATATTAAAATGGAACAATAATTCTCAATGCTTCAACTTTAAAAAGAAATCATCATCATCATCATCATCATCATCATCATCATCATCATCATCATCATCATCATCATCATCATCATCATCGCCACCACCACCACCACCACCACCACCACCACCACCACTGCCGCCACCACTGCAATCATCATCATCATCATCATCATCGCCACCACCACCACCACCACCACCACCACTGCCGCCACCACTGCAATCATCATCATCATCATCATCATCATCATCATCATCATCATCATCATCACCACCAACACCACCACCACCACCACCACCACTGCCGCCACCACTGCCGCCACCACTGCAATCATCATCATCATCATCATCATCATCATCATCATCATCATCATCATCATCATCATCACCACCAACACCACCACCACCACCACCACCACTGCCGCCACCACTGCCGCCACCACTGCAATCATCATCATCATCATCATCATCATCATCATCATCATCATCATCATTGCTGGAAAAATGGTTGGATCATTCCGCCGCTCCAGAACGTACCCGAACCTGACTCCTGATGCAATCCTTGACCTTTATAAGAGTCAGATACTTCCTAAGATGGGGAGGTACTGCTGCCACATCTGGGGGGGGGGTGCCACTCTGAGAACCCTTTCTTGCCTTGACGCAGTACAAAATCGACTCTGCAATCTTGTGATGGATGATGTCTTCCGTTCTCTGCAGAACATCCGGCGTCGCTAGTCTTTCTCTACTCTATCGTTATTTACATTGAAAGTGCTCCAATCTCCGGTTCCTCCATTGTAAAACATTCACAACAAGAACTCGTCCAGCTACCACAATTACCTCTGTGTACCTAGCATCATGCGTTATTTCCATGAACAGAGATTCTTTCCAAGAACTTTCCACTCAGATTACAACAGGGCCATCTTCAAGTCCAATGTCAACAAATACTTGTCATAAACCAACCCCCATAAGTAATAGAAAACTTTATTAATTCCATTCATGATTTTCAATCCTCTCATAATATTCGTCATCATTCGACTGACAAGCCGTCCATCTCATTAACCCTTATCCTCGAGTGGCTTTTGGCCTTGATAAAGGGTAACTCAATGCTAAAGAAAATGTTTAAATGTTTCAGCTTGTGTCTTTCAATCGTAGGTGTGTCCCTTTTCTTCCTGAGATTCTCATGGATGGCTCTGCTCTTGAGGAGAAATTGACTCTGAAACTTCTTGGTCTTTCTCTCTCATCAAATCTTTCTTGGAGTTCATACATTGGATCAATTGCTCTTTCTGCTTCTTGTAAAGTCGGTTCTCTCTATCGCTCCAAACACTTTCTCACACCTGGGGCTATTCTCTATCTCTACTAATCTACTGTACGAGTACTGCTGTCATATTTGGGCTGATGAATCTCTGTCCCATTTGAGGGTTCTTGATAAGGTACAGAAACGCATCTGTAATTTGATTAGCCCTACCCTTTTCTTCTTCTCTGCACCTTCTCTCTCTCACAGACGTGATGTTGCTAGTCTCAGTCTTTTCTATAAATGCTATTATGGTATGTGTTTTTCAGAATTGTTTGATTTATTCCTTGCTTCCTTTGATCCAGCTCGTTTGAGTCGTTGGTCTAGTGGTCTCCATCAATTCGCTGTTTTGATACCTCACTGTAATACAGCTTCCTATTCTAGTAACTTCTTCCCAAGAACTGTAGGCATATGGAACTCTCTTTCTGCTGACTGTTTTCCTCCTACCTATAGCCTTGTTCTTTTCAAGACTAGGGTCTATAGGCATCTCCTGTCTTTGCGATAATCATCTTTCGTTCTTTTTATCTCCTTACATCAAGTGGCTTCATGCCTTGTCTGGAGCGATTTCTATAGAAACTAGAAAATAAAGAAAATAAAGAAATTAATTATCAAGTATAACTGGACTCTCTAAACTTTTGAAACCAATTAAATTTTAGTCAATAACCTATAAGAAAAAGCAAAAAATAATTTAGTAAAAATAAACTGCAGGGCACAAGTAATGGGCAATTTTAGTAAATATTGATTTGCAATATCTGCAACGTTTTTGTATTGGCAGACTATTTCAAGCCATATTAATTGTATTGATTATTTCACGGTCATATCAAACAATGGTAATTCGTCTTTTTTTGTTTGTTCTTGGCTGTAGGTGTTTACCTGGGTATCTTTCCAGAACTTATAAAGTGTATCTAAAATAGAAAACATTAGAGATTTTAAAAAAAAAGAAGTGACATACAGTGTTAGTAACTTGCCACTTGGTCACAAGCTGGTATTTGATCTGTTTCAACTGGATGGCTTAGATGAAGGGCCCGATGCCGCAAAAAAAAAAACGCTGTTGGTTGGTACCAAGGAAAGTGACCGTGAAGGATCTGAGATTACCAGAATATTTCTTTACGTTTGGAAATAGATGAAAGTCGGAAGATGCCGAATCTGACGAGTAGGCTGGACGAGGGAGTAGTTAGAAGCCACAGTCACGGACTTTTTTCTATTTAGGTTACAAAGAAAATTCCACCACCACCACCACCACCACCACCACCACCATCATCATCATCATCATCATCATCATCATCATCATCATCATCATCATCATCATCATCGGTTTAAAGTCCGTTTTACATTCTGCCAGAGATAGGTTAGTTTGGAAATCAATTTCTTAAAACCATCCAACGCATGCCAGCATGTCAAACAGACGTTAAACCGATGATGATGATGATGATGATGATGATGATGCTGATGATGATGCTGATGCTGCTGCTGCTGCTGCTGCTGATGATGATGATGATGATGATGATGATGATGATGATCTGTTCTGATACTACACTTCATCTTCTCCGTCCTCGGTCAATGAAGAATAAATTCTTCTAGACTGAGGTAATTTCTAAAAAATCTTTTAGGTTAGAAATAGTAAAATTAAAAATAGAAGCCTTTTTCAATGCAAGATTTTTATGATTATTTTGTTTACTAAAATTTTTCGGAATAAAATTCCATCGTCAGAGTTGACCAGTATTGTGTCATTATCTTTTTTTAGAAAAATAAACAAACTTTTTTTTAACGTCCGTGTTATCTGCAACGTTGTCTTGGTGGTTATGAATTCAAATTCTGGTGTTGAACGAGAAAGCGATAGGCATTGCTGGTATTTTAAAGAGATAAGTCGTTCATTTGGAAGAATTTTATTCCAAAAAAATTAAGATTAAAGTAAACAAAATAATTTTTAAAAATATTGCATTGAAAATAAGGCTTTTATTTTCATTTTTAATATTTCTAACCTATCAATGCTTCCAAATGAACGACCTGTCTCTTAAAAATACCAGCACACCTGATGTTTCCTAGTTAAACAATCAAAATCTGAATTAATAACCAAAAAATAACGAAAAATTTAGATTTGCAGCTGTATTTTTCAGTCTTCTTTTATTTGATAGTATCTTTTGTTCTATTTCTTCATGTTTCTCGGACAACCTTTCTGCTTCTCTTCCATCGTTTGCTGCATTTTTCAGCCTCTTTCACAGCATTAGCTTCTCTTCTTAGCTTTTGGATTTTATATTCAAGTTTATTTTTCTACCCGTATTTTGTTGATTCCCTCTTTTGTTTTGTGTTTATATTTACTCTTGTAAACACTAACCCTAACCCTAACCCTAACCCTAACTCTAACCCTAACTCCAGCATAGATTAAGTTGTTCAGGTCTGTAATACTGTCTGTTGGGATGTGAGAGAGGAAGTCTACAATAAAGACGAAACGTTGATGAATACATAAATAATATAATAAGAGATGTTGTCCTTGGTTAGAAAGCATTGTTTACATGGAAATATTAATTATTAAAAATAATAATAAGCAATTAGAACGCCATACAATGCATTTTAGTTTTATTAACTTTTTTCTTTTCAATTTAATTTTCGAAGATATACTTCATCATCAGAATTACTGAATTTCAAAATAAAGATATATTAAAATACCTTCTTTTTTTTCCTTCTTTTTAATCCTCATCTTGTTTTTTGGTGTTATCGGTTCGGTGTTGATGAACGGATATAGATGAGAGTCTTTTTTTTTGGGGGGGGGGGGACTGCACGTGGCGGTGCAAATTGTAATAAGAGATGTTGTCCTTGGTTAGAAAGCATTGTTTACATGGAAATATTAATTATTAAAAATAATAATAAGCAATTAGAACGCCGTTTTTGGCTTTCCTTTTTCATTTCACACACACACACACACACACACACACACACACACACACATATATAAATATGTGCGTATTTCTTTATTATTTATATTTAGAATTTTTTCTATTAAAATATAAATTTTATAACATAAAGTAATTATAATAGCTCAATAGTTTAAGGCCAGAGCTATGTTATATTAATGTTGTATACAATATTTTTATGTGGTTTTATACCATTTCAATGTTAGAAAGGACAGATTCACGTTATTACATAAAACTTATTTTGTAGTCAGCATACAATTGTTTCGGCTTACACCAAGATATTTGTAAAATGCTCATGTGCATTTATTTCTTGGTGTGGCTATCTTCAGTGCTAATTTTACAAAACAAAGCAAACACACACAAAAAAAAACAGTATATATGTATTGGTGTATGCTGACTAAAAATAAGTTTTATTAAATAACGTTAATATGTCCTTTATAATATTGAAATGGTATAAAACTACATAAAAAATATTGAATATATATATATATATATATATATATATATATATATATATATATATATATATATTAATCAAGTTCAAATATATCAATAAAATGAATATAACACCAATATTTTAAAGAGTGCTCAATATTAAGTAACACATTTATAAAATTAAATCAACATTATTACAGTCTACATCAAATAGCCAGCGTTTCAATTCTATTATATCTTGTCACAGACTGAATACAAATAAAAAAATTAAAAAATGTCGCCATCAGAAAACAACCGGACGTGAAGAAAAAGAGAAAAGAAAAACAAAAAAAAGAACAGACAGGATCAAACCCAGTCCAAAGTCGCGTCATTGAAAATCAACCACCATCTATTTACCCTTCAAAATTGCATTAATGAATCACTCTCCCCTCCTTCTAAACGAGCGCCCATCTCCCTCTCTATATAGCTATCATTCTGAAAAAAAAATTAATATATAGTTAAATCTTCTGCAAAAAAAAATAATATATAGTTAAATCTTCTGAAAAAAAAATATATAGTTAAATCTTCTGAAAAAAAAAATTAATATATAGTTAAATCTTCTGAAAAAAAAATTAATATATAGTTAAATCTTCTGAAAAAAAAATTACTATATAGTTAAATCTTCTGCAAAAAAAAATTAATATATAGTTAAATCTTCTGAATAAAAAATTAATATATAGTTCAATCTTCTGAAAAAAAAAATTAATATATAGTTAAATCTTCTGAAAAAAAAAATTAATATATAGGTAAATCTTCTGAAAAAAAAATTACTATATAGTTAAATCTTCTGAAAAAAAATTAATATATAGTTAAATCTTCTAAAAAAAAATAAATTAATATATAGTTAAATCTTCTGAAAAAAAAAATTAATATATAGTTAAATCTTCTGCAAAAAAAAATTAATATATAGTTAAATCTTCTGTAAAAAAAAATTAATATATAGTTAAATCTTCTGAAAAAAAAATTACTATATAGTTAAATCTTCTGAAAAAAAAATTACTATATAGTTAAATCTTCTGAAAAAAAAATTAATATATAGTTAAATCTTCTGAAAAAAAAATTACTATATAGTTAAATCTTCTGAAAAAAAAATTACTATATAGTTAAATCTTCTGAAAAAAAATTAATATATAGTTAAATCTTCTGAAAAAAAAAATTAATATATAGTTAAATCTTCTGAAAAAAAAATTAATATATAGTTAAATCTTCTGAAAAAAAAAATTAATATATAGTTAAATCTTCTAAAAAAAAATAAATTAATATATAGTTAAATCTTCTGAAAAAAAAATTACTATATAGTTAAATCTTCTGAAAAAAAAATTACTATATAGTTAAATCTTCTGAAAAAAAATTAATATATAGTTAAATCTTCTGAAAAAAAAAATTAATATATAGTTAAATCTTCTGAAAAAAAAATTAATATATAGTTAAATCTTCTGAAAAAAAAAATTAATATATAGTTAAATCTTCTGAAAAAAAAATTACTATATAGTTAAATCTTCTGAAAAAAAAATTACTATATAGTTAAATCTTCTGAAAAAAAAATTAATATATAGTTAAATCTTCTGAAAAAAAAATTACTATATAGTTAAATCTTCTGAAAAAAAAATTACTATATAGTAAATCTTCTGAAAAAAAATTAATATATAGTTCAATCTTCTGAAAAAAAAATTTAATATATAGTTAAATCTTCTGCAAAAAAAATTAATATACAGTTAAATCTTCTGAAAAAAAAATTACTATATAGTTAAATCTTCTGAAAAAAAATTAATATATAGTTAAATCTTCTAAAAAAAAATAAATTAATATATAGTTAAATCTTCTGAAAAAAAAAATTAATATATAGTTAAATCTTCTGAAAAAAAAAATTAATATATAGGTAAATCTTCTGAAAAAAAAATTTAATATATAGTTAAATCTTCTGAAAAAAAAATTACTATATAGTTAAATCTTCTGAAAAAAAATTAATATATAGTTAAATCTTCTGAAAAAAAAAATTAATATATAGTTAAATCTTCTGAAAAAAAATTACTATATAGTTAAATCTTCTGATCAAAATTATGTAAAGCTGATTTTAGTTTTATTTAGATATTTAGATAATCTACAATAATATCCGAACTTATTTTTTATTCATGCCATAAAAATTAGATATTTAATTAGTTAGATCGTTTTAAAGTTATTTATTCAATTTTTGCCAATTTCGTCGCTTTCAACTAAAAGCAATTGCTTAAAATTAAAATAAAAAAGGGACGTATAGTAACAAAAAATGTATAAGATTAAAACCAAATTAAATATGGGTAAATTTCCAGATTAACACTCCATTAATACCCCACCACCCCGAAAAAAATTGGATTCTGCTTTTTAAAGGGATTACGTGTTTACACCATGGAAAACGGAAAGAAAGACAAACAAATATTTTAGAATTTAGAGTGAGGGATCAGTTGGATATATATTTAACATAAAATGTTCCCACAATTCTGGGCCATTGTATCTTTTAGGGAACTTAGCAAAAGAATTTACCACTAACCCTAAGTCTGAGTGGCAGAGTAATAAAATCACACGTAATCTCCTAAAAATGTAGCAACCCCCTCTAAAAAAATGCATAACAAAAAAAGAATTTAGTTAATGCCTTAAAACTGGCCCGAAAAATTGAATTTATATACAAAAATTTTCCCCACTTTAAATTATAAAATAATCGTTTTTTTTTCTTCTCTCCATTAAGTTAAAAAAAAGGTAGATTTTTTTATTTTTGTTTCTTTTAGGGATGTGGATTTAGCATAGGATGTAAATCTACAATCATACCAAAATATGAATCTCTATTTTTTTCTTCGTAATTTGGACAGATCACAGTGCTACTAAACTTTTGCTTTCATTTGTCGATTAGAATAGTGAAAAGGTGTTTGTAAACATTAAAAATAAGTTTGTTGTTAAAATTTATAAATTAAGCATCAACTTAATTAATAAGAAAAAGTTAATTATATATTTTTCACGGAAAATGTAAAAAAACTGCAAAAAGAGGGCGAGAGAGAGAGAGAGAGAGAGAGAGAGAGAGAGAGAGAGAGAGAGAGAGAGAACCACACTCTCTCTCCCACTTCTCCTGTCTCTTCTCGCTTCTCTTGCTCGTAGCAAGCCAAGACAACCACACTCCCTCCCACTTAACCTTTTTCTTCTCGCTTCTGCCTCGCTCATAGCAAGTAACAACCTTCGGTAAGGTCGTCAGTGAGCGAATGGAGTTAAACTTAAGGTGGTTTAGTTATTTTTCCGATTTATTTATTAAATAACTTTAATTACTGTTAATATAGACGAAACTATTGCATATAGATAGCCAACAAAAGCTAATGCAATTCCAAAATAATAATAACAAGATGCGCGTGCGTGGTCCCCCTCTGTATGTGACTCGATGTGGCGAGTGTAAAATGCAATAAATGTGGGCAATTTGGGGCAATTTTTACCCCCCTTTGACCCCATGGTGGCGCGAACCAGAATTTTTCTGAGGTCAAGGATATCCATTTTATATCCAGAACAATTGCCTCTACATTTTGGCCAAGTTTCAGTAAAATTGAATGGATGGATCAAACGTTATGGGAGAAAAGGGTCATTTTTGCCATTTTAGGGGGCTTTTGACCCCCTGGGGGCGCGAACCAGATTTTTTACAAGCTCAGCGATAGGTATTTTCTATTAGGAACAATTGCCTCCACATTGTGGCCAAGTTTCAGAGAAATGGATGTAAAGTTATGGGTCAAAAAATTTCATTTTTTGCCATTTCGGGGCCTTTTGACCCCCTGGGGTGGCTAACCAGATTTTTTTTCAAAAATCGGATAATGTCACTTTCTAACCTGACCGAAGTTACAACTTCATGCAAAATTTCAGAGAAATTCAATGGATGGTTGCGGAGAAAATCCGGACGGACGGACAGAGGGACGGATAGACGGACGGAAATGCCTCAAAACATAGGTCTCTGATTTTATAAATCGGGGGACCAATAAACATTAATTAATTATGAACGGTTTAAAAATAGTTATGCTAATTAGACAGTCAATTTGTATTTAAAAAAAAAAAAAAGTTCCTGGAACAATGCGAAAACGTTCTCTGCGCGTTTCTCCGCTGTCCTTTTAAAAAATCTATCCTTTCTCCAGCTTTTTTGTTCATTTGCTTTTGACACCTGAGGATCATTCGACGAAGAATCAAAAACGTTCGTGAAACCTGTGAAATCTATGGAACATTTATTCATTTTTTTGATTTTAATACAAAAACGACCATCAGAAAAATTGAAAAAAAATTAAAAAAAGGTATAATTAAACAGATGAATTCTGTTATTTTTAACAATGTTTGAATAAATGAGAAAATTCTGCCTAAGTACACAAAATATATATATATATATATATATATATATATATATATATATATATATATATATATATATATAATCCAGGCAAGGTAAACATCCGCATGATAGGAATCCAAAGAATTTCAACCGGGCTTATAAAAAGTGCTCAATATCGAATAGAGCTTTTATATATGATTATTTTTATTTACACAGACATGTAGAAAATCTGCGACACTGGCATGTCGATGTAATCGATCAACAGCTGTTATAAACTGAGATTACATCAAGCAGAGTTAAAATCCGATCTTAACCTTATATCATATTTGGAATGAATCAAATATATAGTTTATAATAGCTGTTGATCGATTACATCGACATCCCAGTGTCGCAGATTTTGTACATGTCTGTGTAAATAAAAATAATCATATATATATATATATATATATATATATATATATATATATATAGATTTAGATTTTTCACTTATAAAATAGATCATTCAGTGAAGACCGGGGTTGTTCCAATAAAAACAAGCTCGATAAGACTCGATTACAGAGTACAGAGCATTTATATGTGATTTTATGAAGGCTTACCAAAGCATTCCTTTCAGGACACCAATGATCACCATTAAAGATATTGTTTCTTACAAATATTATTTATTCAAATTAAATGTTTTTTCCTACACGTGTTTCACTACCAAGCAGTTACTTGCTTGGCAGATCATCAGGGAAATTAAATGTCTGGAATACTGGTTTCAACTGCCGACAATACACAATGTGGCGTTGCAATAGTTGAGGTCACTTAAGAAGAGAAGAGGGAAAAAAATAAAAATAAAAGTCAAAATTAAAAAACAAGGAAGAACAACGATAAAAAAGCAGTAAGCAATCCTACAATGAAGCTTTAAACAGATCAGGATACAAGGAAAAAATTAATTACCTTGTGCCTCCTTCGGTTAGGAATGGGGGACTAAACGGGAGACCGATCGCCTCTCGATCAATGGTTTCATATAATAGGGCAATGGGCAAGGCTAGATATAGGAGACCTGGTGTATCCCACGGTAATGTAAACCAGGTAGGGAGGGAACCGGTTGATGATAATATTCGTGAAGTTGGAAGTAACGAATTGAACACACATGCTACCCAAATCGGTGGGGAAGGTAGGAAGAAAAATAGGAGAAGGACCACTACATGGTTCTACCCCCCCCCCCCTATAGCCAGCATATTAAGACTAATATCCCAAAGATTTTTTATAGCATAGTGGAAAAAAACTTTCCAAGGGATAGCAGATTGGGGGGAATCATTAACAAAAATACTGTAAAACTGTCTTATTCAACCTGTAGAAATATAGCCACATCGATCATAGGATATAATAATTCTAAGATAACTAAAACAAGGGAAGCCATGTTCTCTTCTGGTGTTGATCCCAGTAACACCAGTTCAGTGAGAACCTCCATTATAAATATCCATAGTAGTAGAACATCCAGCAACGGCCCAGCACACAACTGTAACTGCAGAGCTTCTAACATCTGTCCACTGGGGGGTAACTGTAGAGTTTCAAGCATTGTCTACAAATGCGATGTGATAACAGAGAGTAGTAGGAAATCATATATCGGTTCCACCGAGGGTGAGTTCAAAGATAGATTCAGAAACCACATGAGTTCCTTCAGGGGAGGCCAAAGGGAAGACATAGATAGGCCTAACACTTCTGTTAGCCGTTTTGTGAGAAACCTCATTGCTAGGCAAGACCCTTTCGAACTGAAATGGTCAATTTTAGGGAGGGCTAACAAATATAAACCGAACAAAAGGAAGAGATGCAACCTATGTGCATTGGAGTCGTACCACATCATGACATCTAGAGATAATTTACTGAACGCTAGGCAGGAAATACTACAATGCTGTCTGCATAGAAACCGTTACCTGTTATCAAGCCTAAAACCTGGATAGGAGGGGAATTGGGGGAAGTATAAACTTACAGCAGAGAAAGGCAGGATGGACCCTTCCTGAGGCTATCTGGGGCAATAATTAGTGTATAATATGGAGGATGAGAATTAGTAACACGTACTTATGCTAAGATATGTCTTGATTCAATTATTAGCGGAGACTCGGGACTTAGGTTGGGGGTGATAAGGTAGGAATATTCTATCGGAATAAGGCCCATTGATAGTCAACTATAGTAAATACTTATTCAGCAGAATAGAGGGGGGAAATTTTGTTACATATAAAAAGATAGTGGAATAATAAATAATAAATCACAATTTATTCTCAGAAATAGATATATTATACGAAATGCATTGGGAATTTCAAGTAATTTTAAGTGAAAAATAAGAAATAGCAACCTGGATGCTATCACTATTTAATTAAATTAGGTTAAATTAAATTAAATTAGTTTTTAATTAGATTAAATTAAATAAAACAATGGGTGGCAGGAATGGGGAAAAAATAATTAAGGAAAAAATAATTTAAAAAACATGCATGCCGACACGGACTTAATTTCTAAAAATAGAAACAATTGGGTTGTTATAAAAAGTATTTTGTACGGGATTTTAAATTAGTAATAACAAAGTCTCCTGTCATTTAACGAGTTAGAGTGATATTTTCCCGTAAAGTTGGCCAAAAAAATAACCCGGTCCATTAAAAAAGGTTTTTTCAAAATAGAAAATAGATTTCTGATAACGATATTCCGTAGTAACATTTATTTATGGAATATAGAATAATATTCTCCACAGAGAGTTGCAAACAGACACAGCCGTTAAGGAAATATTTTAAATGATTTAAAATAATAACTAGATTTTTGTAGAAAACTTTTTTATAATAACATTTTATTTTTGATATATGAATAATCTTTTAAAAACAAATTCTGCGGGATAGGCTTTTTTCGCTTCGTTAAACAACAAAACGATAATAATTCGGCAGTTAATTAAATGAAGGATATTTTCCCAAAATGTAAAATGACGTCCCAGACACTAGATAATTAATTTCTATAGAGAATAGGTTTAATAATAAATATTTTTAGAAACAGTATTTTGAATAAATAGTTTTCTATCTACTAATTAAGATTTTTTCTTAATGTAAGGGGGTTTTTCTGCGAGATTGACATTCAACTCATCGTGTGTTTGTTTCGAAGGGCAAGAAATCGGCCATTGAAATAAGGCTCTTTGAACTCGGACGAACATTTGTGTTGACTTTTCTTTGTGAGAAGTTGGATTTAGAATTCCCATACTATCATTGGATTGGAATGGTAACTTGTGAGCGGTATCTTGAATGATGTAGTTCTTTTGTTTTTTTGTGGGGGGGGGGGGATTTATTCATCATTGAGCCGGTCGACGTGAAAGTGTATTATCGCACATTGTTCCGGTTTTTTGGGTTTTTTGAATGTATTTGGGACCGATTATTTGCTTGTTGGCTTGGTGGAAGAAATAATGAACGAGCTACTTTTCTAAGACTTTTCTAGGGCTTTCTTTTTTTATCGTTGTTCTTCCTTGTTTTTTAATTTTGACTTTTATTTTTATTTTTTTCCCTCTTCTCTTCTTAAGTGACCTCAACTATTGCAACGCCACATTGTGTATTGTCGGCAGTTGAAACCAGTATTCCAGACATTTAATTTCCCTGATGATCTGCCAAACAAGTAACTGCTTGGTAGTGAAACACATGTAGGAAAAAACATTTAATTTGAATAAATAATATTTGTAAGAAACAATATCTTTAATGGTGATCATTGGTGTCCTGAAAGGAATGCTTTGGTAAGCCTTCATAAAATCACACACACACACACACACATATATATATATATATATATATATATATATATATATATATATATATATATATATATATATATATATATATATAAAGAAAAACAAATCACTGTAACCGCTTAGGAAGAAATGTGTATGTCGCAATATATGATAAAAATAAATAAATGCTTCATTTACGAAAGATTATCGCATCGCTTTATTTGTTTTTTTAATCTGATTGCTCCTTTTTAACTTGGCGATGCTTCATAAAGTAGCCAAACGGAGTTTCTTAAACTACCGCAAACCAGCACGTAGGTTACTACTCTGACTTACAAAAAATAACATCGGGACACTCTATGATCTCAGGTTGGCTTTGAAAAAAACAAACAAATCACTGTAATCGCTGAGGAAGACATGTGTATATCGAATGTTTCATTTATTAAAAATTCTCGCATGGCTTTATCATTTAAAAAAATCTGATTGCTTTATATATATATATATATATATTATATATATATATATATATATATATATATATATATATATATATATATATATATATATATATATATATGGGGAATGAAAAAGGAAAAACTAAAAGATGTTTTTTATGTATTCATCAACGTTTCGTCTTTATTTCTAAGACTTCTTCAGGATGATAATTTTAAGAAAAATGTCATTCAAGTACATAGAAATATTGGGTTGACATGATGGGTTGATGAGAAGAAGCAGTAGCCACTACTGGGAGCGCAGGACCAAGTTCCGGGCTGAGAGAAGTCGGTGGCAGAGAGTGAAATGAATGTGGATGGCTGTGAGTGAAAAAGGGCAGAGGTGGGAGTGTTAGTGAATTTGTCTTAGGGTGGGAGAGAGGGGAGGAGGGTGCTGAGGTTTTTGTCGTGGTGAGGTGTAGCATGGATTTTGAGGGGCTGGGGAAAGAGGAGGGAAGGGAGGAGCTCTGTGTCTTTGGTGTGTAGGTAGTATCATAGTTTTAGAAAAGGATTTGAAGAAATGATATATATATATATATATATATATATATATATATATATATATATATATATGAGAGAGACAGGGGCAGAGACGGAGAGACAGACAGAATGGGGCAATACAAATATTAATTTATTACAAACTATTTAAAAATCATTCAAAGGATTGTCTTTTTAGATCGTTCATCTCTATATATAGAGTATTTCAAATTTTTACGTTGCATTATTGATTTAAATTAGAGTAACCCGTTTTGATGGTAATATAGGAGTGATAAACGAAAAAGAACTTTCACATTTATTAATGAATAAATACTGAAAAATTCATGAAGATTTGGTAATTCTCTGATTTTTAGTAAGTTCTTTTTCGTTTCGTGTTTCGTTTTAAAATTTTTTTTTTTTTTTAAGTAACTCTTTCATTGCTGGTTTCTTATTTAAAACTAAAGGAAAATGATAATAGCTAAATCTCTCGCTCCCCTTGAAATGAAATGAAATGAAATGACAATGTCGCCACGAGAATAAAACACTGACATTTATTCACCGTAAACAAACTACTTCAAATCAAACGTACCTGTTGGCATGGCAACCGCAACACTCAGGTAATTCGATGGCTATGCTCAGTTTTTTCTTTTCTTTTTCTTTTTTAAATCTTTGGAAATTTGAACAGTCTGAAGAAAAAGTCACATTTATAACACACACGCTCACGCACAATCTCTCTCTCTCTCTCTCTCTCTCTCTCTCTCTCTCTCTTACACACACCGTTCAGTATTTCAATAGTTACCTGGCATAGCTGTAGTAGGGGTGTTCTTGCAAGTCTGGAATACGTCCTCGACAATCAGTCCGACAGTGACTTAGTTGTCACGCTGGCGTATGGTTCTGTTCAGTCTCAGAAGTTCCACCCCATCCCAGACTTTGCCTTCTCATCCTTTGAGAAAGGGGTTAGTTTATTGATAATCGCCTGAGGCGCCCCTACCGGGGAATGCCGACGGGGCTGCTCAGGCACTTTTTTTTTGTCGGCCAGAGCGCGCTAATCCTAGTGCGCTGGCTAACCACACCTGACCCTGTGTCTAGCACCCCCCTGGATAGGAGGTAAATGAAAATACCTTGACACAGTGTCTACCCCCCCTCCTCCCCGCAGTTCGAATGCAATACGCGATAAATCCAATTTCTTTAAATCGAGAAATTAAACCATAAAAAGACGAACATATCAATTCTAAACGTCGACTTAAAAAAAGCTTATTTTAATTGAAAGCCCGGTACTTGTTCGTCTTTTACCACTGTCCGTTCTTCACAACTTTTTATTGACCATTTTCTTTTCTGTTTTTTTTCGGTGTACACTTATCTATCAGGCTGCTAGAGAATTCCGGGGTTTTGGGGAAAAAAATTCAAATATTTTACATTTTAGGAGGGGGGGGGTCAGTTTCCAATGTAAATTCAACGTAGACTGACCCCCCCCCCCCGCCTCTTTTTGACCATCTCAATTTAAAAATCTTTTTCGGTGTAAAATCACCTATCATGTCGATAGAGAATTCCGGGACTTTTGGAAAAAAAATTCAAAAAATTTAGATTTCAAGACGGGGGATCAGTTTTCAATGTAAATTTAACGTGAAAAACGGACTATGGAAAAAGACGAACAAGTACCGAAAGCCACCCCCACACCCACCCCACCTCCATTCCCAATGGCGCTATCGCATTATGTAAAACAGGATTTTT
>OY744550.1:53841178-53843678 GCA_963556195.1 Sepiola atlantica
CAGTAAAGATTATGTTTCTCTGTTCAAGTGTCCTTTTCTTAGCCATACTCATCTATTTTCGTTGGTTTCTTTCTTGTCAGTCTTATGAAGCGTCCATGTAGTTGTTTTTCTTCCCACATTTCTTTTCTTGTCTTTTTTTCTCTGGTTACGGTGCTTCCCGAATGGTTTGTTAAAATGGTGTCTCTTGCTGCTGTGATTAGCCTTTCTGATTTCTGGTTTATGTATTTCTCCAGTTTTTTTTTGTGTCTTCTATACTTACTAGTCCTCTTCCCTCTTCATTTCTTTTCACGTAGAGTCTGTCCGTATCGTCTTTTGGGAGTAGTGTGTTGTGCATGGTCATTAATTTTCTAGTCCTCTGGTCAAGGTGCCTGAGTTCTTCGTTAGTCCAGCTTATGAATGGTGCAGAGTATCTTATTAGTGATACTGCCCAGGTGTTTATTCCTTTTACTAGATTTCTGCTGTATAATTTCGTTTCTAAGAGTTTTCTTGTTCTATGCAAACATTCTTTTTTAATCTTCTCTTTCATTCCTGAAGATTTGATTGTGTCTGCTTCTAGAACCCCCAAATATTTGTAGCTATCCTGTTCGCCTAGCACTCTCATCTCCAATTGGTTGGGTAGTTCTATGCCTTTTGTTGTCTCCATTTTTCCCCTTTTAATCTCTAGCAGTGCACACTTTTCCATTCCAAATTTTATTTGAATGTCCTGACTGAAGATTCTAGTCGTATTCATCAGCTTTTCCAGTCCCTTTTTACTTTTTGCAAATAGTTTCAGGTCGTCCAAGTACATGAGGTGGTTTATTCTTTGTTCTGTGTCTGTAAACTTGTATCCGGACGAGCATTTCCTGAGTATGTAGTTGAGTGATATCATGGCGCATAAACAGTAGTGGTGATATAGAGTCTCCTTGGAAGATACCTCTCTGTATCTATATCTCCGTCAAGTGTTGTCCTCCAGCTGTCAGTTCTAGTCTCCATGTTCCCATTGTTTTCTTAATCAGATTAATAATCCTGTCTTATATCTTGTACATTTTTAAGCATTCAATTGTCCATGCTTAAGGGATTCTGCCATAAGTTTCTTGTAGTCAATCCATTCCATGGTTATGTTCTTTTTTCTGCTTCTTACCTCCTTCAGAATCTTTTGATCTATGTATAGCAGATAATGTGCCCCTCTTTTCTCTTTCCGGCATGCTTTTTGTTCCTTGGGGAGAAGTCCACGATTGTTCAGGGAGTGGCAGATTTGTTCTCTCAGTTGTGCCATTAGGATTTTCCACATTGTTATTAAACAGGTTATTGGTCTGTAGTTGCTTGGGATCGTTGTCTTTTTGGTATCTTTTTGTATTAGCGTTGTCCTTCCTTTGATCATCCACTCTGGTACGTCTGTTTTGTGGATACATCCTCTCAGTTTCTGCGCTAGCCTTTTCATGTATGTATATTATTATTATCATTATTATATTATTATTATTATTATTATTATTATTATTATTATTATTAGTTTCTGCGCTAGCCTTTTCATGTATGTATATTATTATTATCATTATTATTATGAGTATTATTATTGCTATTATTATTATTATTATTATTTTAGTAGTAGTAGTACTACTACAACTACTACTAGTAGTAAAATATTATTATTAGTAATAATAATAATAATAATAATAATAATTAGAAAAAAGATAAATTGAAATCAAAGCAAAAAATTGAGACCTTACAACTAACAGCAATGAAGAAAACAGCTGAAATCCTAAGGAAAATCCTCAAATGCGGAAACCAACCCACATAAACTACAAACGCTAACCAACCACACGTCAGATGAAGTAGAAATAAAACAAAAACCTAGAAAGGACATCATAACCTCTTAGACTGACCAGACCCCCCCCCCCCCCCCCCCATAATAAAACAAGACAAACTCACAAGCATGTGATGGCACCAGCCTCGGCTGGTACCACACAAAATGGTCGTGAAGGGTCAAAGAGAATTGAAAGACTACTGAGGGAGAGTACGATCCAGACCCCCACTCAAAGGTCAGAGAATCTTGGAATTTTGAGAAGGCTTATTTTTCTGTTATTCTGTTAATTGATTTGGAACTGCCATATTTTACCAGTACATTTTTATGGACAAAGCTGTCTTTTTTTTTTTTTTTTTTTTTTTTTTTTTTTTTTTTGCTACTCAAATTTTAGAGAAGACTAAATCTTGGGGAAATTCACCACATGATTGAGAACAGAATTTCTTCTGAGGGGGCGGTTATTCCATTGTATCCACACATGCATGAATTAGCAAGTTATACTGAAGTTATATTTCTAATATGAAGACACCATGCGGTGTTGTTGGCCGGAGTTCGTTGACTACGAATAGTAAATTACTTTTATATTTTATTAAAATTATACTCGATAATTTTCCGTAATTTTTGGTGCACATATCTATTTTTGTCTGATACGTAAGTATATCAAAGAGTTTTCCTGTTAATTTATTTTGAACTGTCATATTTCACCTGTGTATTTCTGTC
>OY744550.1:53851178-53931178 GCA_963556195.1 Sepiola atlantica
AATCACACTAGCACCTGCTCTATCCTAAAATATCCTTTAAGTTAGTTTTTAAGGTACTTCTATTAGAAAGGACTTAACTCGACCCGAATATTTCTGATTGCAATTCATGAAACAGACCAGAAATAAACGACCCGACGTTGAACAGTCAATTAGTACCGACCATTGTTAAACCATTTCATTTTTTCCTAACTGGTGACGTGGTGAGAATGGATTTAACAATTTTTTACAACTCAGTAAGTGAATCAAGTTTATTTCTTTTCTTTTTTTTTTTTTTGGAAGAAATTTTTTCAACTTTTTTTTTGGGGGGGAGGGGCTACATTTTATTTTAACCCTAACTCTAGTCTAACCCTAACCTTAACTCTTACCTACGTGAAGAGCAGAAGGAAACTTATGGGACGATAATTCTTCAGGTCAATTCTTTCCAGCTATCAGTGGAAGCAAGATTCTTTCTCTGACAATTATTAAAAACGTTTGATTTTCTTATGTGAATTATAATGGGGACAACTTCCTGCCTTGTCACCGTCTTCCAGTCTGCGAACCAGCAATCGGAACTCAATTTCAGTAACGAAACTTCCCAAAAAGTTATAATAAAAATACAATTCTAAATTTGCAATGAGAACAGGGGCCAGCTCAGCAGTGCATTTCTTTATTACTATAGAAGAGATAATATCTGGTCCACATGCTTTGAAGGCGTCAATACTTTTTATGATAGCCAGGACATGGGAAGGGGTGATTGTCAGATCATCGAGTGCATTATCCGTATGTAGTGGGAAATTAGGAAGGGAGTTATTTGCGAAATTCAAGGTGGAGTTTAAGGTAAACCACTGGGTAAGCAATTCAGCCTTGTCCGTTACTACGACAGTAACTTCATTGTAGTTGGATAGTGGGGGAATCACTGATTATTCATTATTCACCACATTCCCTTATTTTGTCCTTCACATTCAATGAGCGATGTTTCTGACAAAGGGGGAAGAATTGCTATTTTCTAGGTCGGAATCTATCTATCTAACACTTATTGTTGGCTAGTTTTTTTTTTTTAGCTTCTTACATCAAGTGGCTCCATGTCTTGTCTGGAGCGATTTCCATTAAAAAATATATATATATATATTTTCCAGAAGTCGCGAGTTCGTAATTTCTGTGATGCGATGTGATTCCTCAGTGTACCTACGGATAGTATGCTCTTACAATGGTTTCTTGATGCTACAAATTTTGCCTATTTTCTGGTGGCTTATGGCGGTTCAAACGGAAACATGTTTGGTGCCTATTCATAACAGTAATTGTACAAGTCGGAGTGAACCATTGGGGAGAGTGGGACTTTCTAAGGAATTTCCACGTGGGGAGCAAATGCTTTTGTGCCCGCTTTGATCCATTCAGTTATCTCCTCTGCACACTCCTCTCCTTGGGGGATAAAAAGTTTTACTCTGAGGTGCATATGAGATCTCTGTGAGATTCCAAATCAGCCCGTTGGTAATATCTTATTTGATATTATTAACATTGTTTTTATAGTTTATTTATTTTAAAATTCATATGTATATGTACCGGTCAAAGAAATCGGGAAAATTCTGACTTTACTTAATATCTAAGATAAGATGATATATGTAACAAATTATATATGTTACCTGTTTATTTTGGTACCTATGCAGATTAGGACCCAGCCTAAAATCGACTTGGTGTCGGTAGTTTCCGGATGTTTATGTAGACAGACAGAAAATGTTGAATGAAAAGTCGGTTTGCTGCGTCCAAAAACGTACAACGAGACTGGATCTTTTTTATATGTTAAATCCCAATTTCCAAATGTCCTCCCAATATGATAATGTATTTAGATCCATCTGTGTTATTTCCTTTGATAAAGATAAGCCTTAAAATGGAGGACTTTATTTTCATGAGCAAACCAGCGACATAATGCAATGGAACAAAGACAAGACAAAGAACCGGTATGACCAACGGAATAGCCACCGCCATCCACCATTGCGGGCAGGTCAGCACAGTCTCTGGGACACTCCGCGCCACGCCGGCGAACCAACTACCGATACTCTCCGGTATTGCCCCACCCGCTATCCGACGAGAAGCGACTGTCCTGGCACTGTCACGCAAGGCCAAGATCGACAAGAGACATCTGCTCCATAACATCATGAGCAAACCTCCTCCACCAGTACGCCTCAAATCACGCTACACACTCTCCCAGCACGCGCATCAGCTTCTGGAAACCGTCCCAGACACCACCTCAAAGCAGATGTGGACCAAGAACCGCTGGAGGGAAGATTAGCAGCAAGCTGACCAACACCGACTGCACATGTTCATCACCGACCCAGACGTCATACCAGGGGCTGAGCTGCCACGAAGGCAATGGACCAATCTGAACCGCCTGAGAACTGGTGTGGGCCGTTTTTCTGCCACAATGAGAGACTGGGGTCTGAGAGAGGGTGCTGCCTGTGAATGTGGCCACCCAGAACAGACAGTTACACACGTCATAGAGGAATGCCCGCTGTTCAAACCACCCAATGGCGAGCAGGGCATAGCGGACCTTGATGACGAGACGAGAACCTGGCTTGCCAAGACCGAGCTGCAGCTTTGAGGGAGCTGGCACAAGAAAGAAGAAGAAGCAAGTCTACATCCAAGATGAGAAAACCAAGTTGTGGAAACCTGAAACAGGCACACAAACCACCGCAGAGCCAAGGTCATACCTTGTAGAATCTGCAGATGGCAGTATTCATTGAAGGAACAGACAGTTCCTTAGGCCCGCAAGAGCGGAGTTGACTGAAAGTCTATATAACAATAGACACAACCACCCACTAACAGTTGATACCAATGCATCACCCATTAGTGATGAGATGCGTGTATACCCGAGCGACCGTGGTGTGATCTCTCCATCTAGCCAACACTGTACGAGCAGCCAATCAGAACCTACATACCCTAAACCAGTACATAATGCACAAACTCTGCTCACAACTGCAGTCCATATGCTGAGCCATATTTGGAGCCACGTCGCTCTGGACGTCCCCAAAAGATACCACAAAGATTGGACTTGTAATGCTTAAAAAAAAAAAAAAAAAAATTTAAAAAAATCAAATTAAAAAAATCACACCCTCCTTGTTTAACTTAAAGGAGAGAGATGTATCAGTATGTCATAGCTGATTTGTTTACCTTTTAAACTTCCGGTAATTATCTGCCCTTAGCCTGTCCCCACTTCCTGTCCCCACTTGTAATGGCGTCCTATGTAAATAAAGTTTGTGTTCATTTACTCTCCGTCTCTGTTTGTTCTTAATCCAAGCCATCCTCGACCGGCGACAACACAACACGTATAATTTCTTAACTTTCATTTTGTATTTTCCTACCAAATTTGTAGTTGTGCAACCACGTTGCATCTTCCTCGTGTCTTAGTGTGACCATTATCAATCGGTCTTTGTTATTAACTTGTTTTCCAAGTCTAACCGTTCTGATAATGTCTTTCTGTGGTATTCCCTTCTCTTTATTTATTAAACAGAAAATCCTTTCATTTAGGTTTTCTTATTTTTCTTCTTTCATATTAGAAATTATGACGTTGTTAGGGAATCTTTTACAATAATCAGCAGAGTCGCGAACGGGGTCCAAAAAAAGAACGAGAAAGGGTTTAAAAACATAAATTTGCAACAAGTAAAGTTGACCTACGTCGAGAATAGACATTTTTCTACTTACCTATGTAATTTGTTTGTATTTTTACGTAGTATACATGGGTTTTTATTAGATGTTAAAAAAAAATTCTTGCTTTTTTTTTGCATCGAATTTGGCAAAAAAGAAAATGGCCGCCCGTCCTCTTTATCATTACGTAGTCCCCCGTACACCAGCCATCTTGTTTTGTGCGATGTTCGTGTGCCGAATACTTTAATTTCTAATAAATAGCAATTGAAACGGGTTAAAAATCTTTTTAATAGTTGGAAATGACACAGGTAAGTTTGAAAATAACTTTTATCGCCTACAGTTACTTTTATTTGTTGAATATTTGTTTTTTGAGCTTTTTTACTCTGCTGATTATTGTAAAAGATTCCCCGTTGTTTGTACGTTTTTTTTGTTGTTCTAAAATATTTGTTTCTATTATGTTTATACTTTTTGTTAAATGCCATTTCCGATGTACTTTCCATTATTTCTTTTTGACCCTTTTTTGGTATATCAGCCAAGTTTTATTCATTTCTTTTCTTTTTTTTTGTTCCAACAAACTGTTTGTTAGATACAACTCATTTTTTTTTTAATAATCTCCGGTTCATAATTTCTCTTTTTATTACGTTCTTTTCATCCTCTCCTGTTCCAGTCATTTTTTAATTTTATTTTATTTCTCCTCCAAATTACAAAACAACTTGGACATCTCCATTCCTTTATTTTTTTCACATTTCGACTTTGTGAGTCTATCCAAACCGACTCACTTAGGATGATATCATTTCTTGCAACATCCACAATTTATTAGATTTTTTTTTTCTAATTTCGGTCCGTCATTGCACGGACAAGGTGTCACTCCTTTTTTCTATTTGGTGTAATTGCAGCCATTTGTTTGTTGTTGTTTTTTGTGTTGTGATGGCTATTAAAGTTCAAAGAGAATGGAAACCAAAAACACTTGTCACAAATAAAATAATACACGTACTTCAAAACAAATTAATTTGCTTTGTTTATCTCTTTTTCTGTCGTTTTTTTTTAACGATAAATAAAACAACTTTCATCAACAATCGATAAAGTTAGGGTTAGGGTTATAAAATGTTTTTGTCTGCATGAAAATGTTTGTTTTTTTTGGCTAAGATCAAAGTGTAGTATCTGTTCAACCCCCACTTTCCGACCCGACCTTGGGTTTTATTTACTCCTCCCCAGGAGTTAGGCACAAGGCCAGTGTTATCTTACTCCCACAAGTAAGATGTGACCCAAGATTGGGTCGAGAAAGTGGGGTTTGAAAAGCCAGCGCTCGAGAGGTGAGCACTCTGGCCATTTAAAAATTGCCTGGGCAGCCCCGTCGGCATTCCCCGGTAGGGGCGCCTCAGACAGTAAGCAATAAACTTACTCCTCCCCACAGAGGGGAGGCAAAGCCTGGGAGGGTGGACCTCCTAGAACTGCACAGGACAGGCGTTCAGTGTCCATCGGAACAGATACTACACTTTGATCTTAGCCAAAAGGCCAAACCCGACCTTGGGTCACATCTTACTTGTGGGAGTAGGATAAAACTGGCCTTGTGCCTAACTCCTGGAGAGGAGTAAATAATACTAATGTTTTTCTTTGGCTATCAGTTTTTTCCCCTGACAAAATTGAGTCACTCCTTCGGCAGCCGTAATAACCTGTGTTAACTTGTTAAAATTCATTATCGTTTTGGTCGATTTTTATTTCCAATTAGTGAATTTTGCGATTCAATTAATTAAAATGTTAACTTGTCGTCTGCTCATTTTCTTGCATTCTGATTGGATAAGCACTTCAACATTTTCCTGCCGTCTACATAAACATCCGGAAACTATCGACGCCAAGTCGATTTTAGCTTGGGTCCTAACCTGCATAAGTACCAAGATTTCATTCAAATCGTCTTTCGTTAGAGTCATAATAAAATAAATGTCTGACGCCGGCTTTCCAGAAATCACTGACTTTCGATTGATGGGGTTTTCGTCTTTTTGATATTTTTCTTGAAAAAAAAAAAAATTAACGTGTAAAAAAAAATCATTCAGCCTCGTTTTGGAATTTTGGGACGAAGACAACCGACTTTTCATTCAGCATTTTCCGGTTGTCTACACAAACATCTGGAAACTACTGATGCCAAGTCAATTTTAGCTTGGGTCCTAATCTGCATAAGTATCTTTATTTTACCTAAAACCCTACTCAACAAGAACTCGTCTTCCTACCAACACTGCACAAAAAAACAAAAAAACCCTCTCCTTTCTTCCCCTGTGTACCTTACCAGTCCATCTGACATAATGGTTAGAGTGTTTGCTTCTTCTTCTTCTTCTTCTTCTTCTTCTTCTTCTTCTTCTTCTTCTTCTTCTTTTGTGTGAATCAGATGGTGTTTCCCCGATGTTTTTCTAGTTAGAAATCTTTCTGGAAAGACATCGGGTACTTGCGGGAAGGACCACGAGAAGGTTGCCAACATCCCTAAGTGAAAGTGGTACTGTGAAACCGACTGGATTCGAACTTGAAACACCCAGGTCTTCAGTCCGTGTCGTTATCCACTTAACCACCGTCACCTCCCAGAGTGTTCGCTAATGGGTCGGGAGACCAGGGCTCAGTCCTCAGTCAAGTCATACCAAAGACTATAAAAATGGTACTTGATGGCCCCTTGCTAAAAACTCAGCATTATAAGGTGATGATCAAGGGTAAGTAGAGTAATCCTGGGAAAGGAGTGACACCCTCCCCTACATCTCGGTGTAGTAACTAATGAAAACGAAGCCTTCAGGTTGTCCTCGGCTATGGTCGACCTCTTTACTTCTATCTAATATCAAACGGAATTTCCATGAATAAAGTTTCTTTCCAAGAAGAATGTTTCCCAGCTGACTACAACATGGTCGTTTCCAAGTCCAATGTCAACAAATATCTGTCGAGTCGTCCTGTAAATAAAACATAGTTCTCAATCCTTTCATAATACTGTTCCATCATCCAATTCAAAATCTCACCAACCCTTATCCTCGAGTGGCTTTTGGTCTTCGTAAGTGGTGAACCATTAGCATAACATTTTTTTTTTAACTCTGGAATTTCCATTTCAAGCTCTCATCCTCCTCCCCATAAGACCGTCTTAGCAAGAACTCGTCCGGCTACCACCACTGCAAAGAACTCTTCTTTCTTTCTTTATGTACCTAAAATCAAACATAACTTCCATGAACAGTTTCTTTCTAAGAACTTCCCATCTATGGAACACGTTATCGCAGGAATGTTTATCTACAGACTACAACATAGTCATATTCAAGTCCAATGTTAACAAATATCTATCGAGTCGTCCTTTGAATTGATCATAGTTCTTCAATCCTTTCATAATACTGTTCAATCATCCAACTGAAAATCTCACCAACCCTTATCCTCGAGTGGCTTTTGGCCTTGGTAAATGAGGGAACCATTAGCATAACATTTTTTTTTTAACTCTAGAATTTCCATGGGTTTGTAGTTTTTCCACACATTGCTTCTGTTAGTCGATCACGCTTCAATTTAAAATGGCCATTTTATCGCCAAAATGCAGATTAAATTAATGCATCTTAATTTAGCTGCGGACACGCATCTCGCATCTCACATCTCACATCTCCCATCTCATATCTCACATCTCATATCTCACATCTCGCATCTCACATCTCACATCTCACATCTCACATCTCATATCTCATATCTCATATCTTGCATCTCACATCTCGCATCTCGCATCTCGCATCTCGCATCTCACATCTCACATCTCCCATCTCATATCTCACATCTAGCATCTCACATCTCCCATCTCATATCTCCCATCTCATATCTCATATCTCATATCTCACATCTCGCATCTCACATCTCACATCTCGCATCTCACATCTCACATCTCCCATCTCATATCTCATATCTGACATCTCGCATCTAACATCTCCCATCTCATATCTCATATCTCATATCTTGCATCTCGCATCTCACATCTCGCATCTCGCACTTCACATCTCGCATCTCGCATCTCGCATCTCACATCTCGCTAAAAGAGTTCTACCGTTTAAGTTTAAAACGTTCTTTAGTTCCTTGTTTATTGTGGCCGGCAGAGTTAGACACAAGGTCGGTTTTGAATGTGGGGGGAATCCAGCTCACCAAAAAGAAGAAGTCTGGATTGTAACAAAAATAAAAACTGCCTCAGTCTAAGAATGATTTCTCCTTCACTGACCAAAAACAGAAAAGATGAAATGCAGTATCGAGCCAGATACTACACTATACTCCTTGCTAAAAGAAGAAATTTTATTTAGACAAAAATTTTTACAATGCCATCCTTTGAAAAATGAAAAAGGAGCAATTGAGTTGGTCTGTCACTATGGCGTTCTATATTACTAATATATATAGAACGCCATGTCTGTCAAACTTAAATTTGAAGTGGAATTTTTTTTAGGTTGCTATTCTCCAGATTGAAATGGCATATTTGTCGGTCTGTCACATTTAAGATTGAAATAGCATATTCGTCGGTCTGTCACGTTTAAGATTGAAATAGCATATTTGTCGGTCTGTCACATTTAAGATTGAAATAGAATATTCGTCAGTCTGTCACATTTAAGATTGAAATAGCATCACTGTCGGTCTGTCACACACAAGTTTGAAATAGCATATTCATTAGCTTGTCACATTTAAGATTGAAATAGCATATTCGTTGGTCTGTCACATTTAATTTTGAAATAGCATATTTGTCGGTCTGTCACATTTAAGATTGAAATAGAATATTCGTCGGTCTGTCACATTTAAGATTGACAAAGCATATTCGTTGGTCTGTCAAATTTAAGATTGAAATAGCATATTCGTTGGTCTGTCATATTTAAGATTGAAATAGCATATTCGTTGGTCTGTCACATTTAAGATTGAAATAGCATATTCGTCGGTCTGTCACGTTTAAGATTGAAATAGAATATTCATCAGTCTGTCACATTTAAGATTGAAATAGCATATTCGTTGGTCTGTCACATTTAAGATTGAAATAGCATATTCGTTGGTCTGTCACACACAAGTTTGAAATAGCATATTCATTAGCTTGTCACATTTAAGATTGAAAAAGCATATTCGTCGGTCTGTCACGTTTAAGATTGAAATAGCATATTCGTTGGTCTGTCCCATTTAAGATTGAAATAGAATATTCGTCGGTCTGTCACGTTTAAGATTGAAATAGCATATTCGTAGGTCTGTCACATTTAAGATTGGAATAGCATATTCGTCGGTCTGTCACGTTTAAGATTGAAATAGAATATTCGTTGGTCTGTCACATTTAAGATTGACAAAGCATATTCGTTGGTCTGTCACATTTAAGATTGAAAAAGCATATTCGTCGGTCTGTCACGTTTAAGATTGAAATAGAATATTCATTAGTCTGTCACATTTAAGATTGAAATAGCATATTCGTTGGTCTGTCACATTTAAGATTGACAAAGCATATTCGTTGGTCTGTCACATTTAAGATTGAAATAGCATATTCGTCGGTCTGTCACATTTAAGATTGAAATAGAATATTCGTCGGTCTGTCATAGTTAAGTTTGAAATGGCATTTTCTTTACTAAGCACATGGACTGAGTGGTCAGATCTTAAGTCTTAACGTTCTCATTCTTTTTCTTCTTTCTCTTTTCTTTTTTCTTTTTTTTCTTTTTTCTTTCGTTTCTTTTTTCTTTCTTTTCTTTTCTTTTTTAATCTCTACAACTGTTAACCCACATAAAAACAAACGAACGAACAAACAAAAAACATATTCTATTGTCAAGTGAAATCTGAAACCTCCTTTACTAGTTTATACTGTCTGACTCAGATAATAAAGAATTCATTTGTGCCAGAACTCTGCAGACCTTATGCCTATCCTCTCTCATAAGTGTTTCAGTTCATGGTAGGATGATGTATATTTTCCGTGTCATATGCTACAACAATTATTGGTACTCTTATAGAGAACGCACCGCGTTTCCGTGACTTCGCGTCGTCAACGTTCGGGCAGTTCTCGGAAGCGCCCGCCCGAGAGTTGACGAGGCGAAAACTGCCAAACGATAAATTGAAGACTTGCAGACGATAAATTCAGACGAAGAAAATCAAAGTAAAATACATATATAAAAATAAAGAACGAACAAACCATAGCTAAACAACTATTATCAATTAGATGTTTATTTTTGTGTTTTATCAATGGAACCATTGTTAAGCAAATGTGTTTAAATAAAATGTTGTATTTTTATGCACCGAAAAGTTTCAAAAGATGATTTTTTTTATATAACAAACAACGAAACCACGGTTTTTAACAAATTAGTTGTTTGTTTGTTTGTTTTTATTTTCATTTTTTTTAGATAATTTTTTTCTTTTTAACATTTTCTGGGTTAGGGTTAGGGTTAGTTTTTCGCTAGAAGTGACCGTTGCTGACAGAACTCAATGATTCCTTCGGAAGATTCAACGTACTGACACAGATCGTAGAAATTCATTTTTTTTTTTAACACATTGCAGATCGTAGAAATTAATTTCTTCCAAAAGTTATCGTCTGCTTGCTTGCAACCTGATTGTCTAATGCCTGCTGCAACCTGATTGGTTAATAGTTTCGTCAACTCTCGGGCGCTTCAGAGACCTGCCCGAACGTTGACGGCGTGAAGTCATGGAAACACGGTGCGTTCTATATAAGAGTACCCAACTATTATATAGAGACAATTGAATGCCTAACCCTAACTCTAACTCTAAACCTAACCCTAACACTTACCCTACTAGATACTGTCGTCGAGTGTCAGGGGTTTGTCAGGCTAATCTCGCACGAGGATACTTCCTCCTACAAGTTAACTCTGACCAAATATTAAAAATAACATAGTATTCAAAGCCCAAATAAGATCCCCTCAGTATGGCTACACCACACTGGTTCATACGAGAAATGGTTCACCTTCTCCAAGTGATGTTGCCTCTAGTAACATCATTAAGCTGGATACTGGACCAAACTTCTAACTCTACTTTGGACTCAGATAACCACCCCCTCCCCAAATTCCCTTTGTGGACCGAAGCCACACTTGATAACCTGGTCATCACCCCATCCCAGGTCAGAGACATCATAAAAAACCTTGACACCTCCAAAGCTTGTGGGTCTGATCTTATACCTGTAATAGTAATAAAGAAATGCTCTGTTGAACAGGCCTTTGTCCTCTCCAAACTCTACAATAAATGCCTAGCTGAATCTTGCTTCCCCGATAGCTGGAAAATTGCCTCTGCGGTACCAGTCTACAAGAGTTCTGGGAATAGAACTGATCCTCAGAACTATAGCCCAATCAGTCTGCTGCCGATCTTTGCTAAAATCTTTGAATCCTTAATCAATCTAGCGATAGTACGGCACTTAGTTAATGCTAAACATCTTTCTGACCGCCAGTATGGATTTAGACAAGCACGATCTACTGCAGACATCCTAACGGTCATCTCTGAACGCATGTATCATACACTCGACAAGGCAGGTGAAGCTAGGGCAGTAGCGCTTGATATATCCAAGGCCTTTGACAAGGTATGGCATAAAGGGCTTCTCCTGAAAATACGCTCATATGGTATTACTGGGCAATTACTTAATATAATTAGATCCTTCCTAGACAAAAGAAAAATCCAGGTTGTCCTCGATGGCCGTTCATCTAAGCAACATGACATAAATGCTGGTGTACCCCAGGGATCTATCCTTGGACCCTTGTTGTTCCTGATCTATATAAACGATCTCCCTGATGACATAGAGTCTGAGATTGGTTTATTTGCTGACGACACCACGCTTTACTCTCGCCATGTTGGCAAAACCGACGCGATCATATCCGAGGCAATGGCTGAATCTTTAGAAAATGACCTCCAGGCTGTAGTGGATTGGGGTCATAAATGGTTGGTAACTTTTAATGCCGCTAAGACAAAGCTCCTTTCCTTCAATAACTTCAAGGAACCTTTCCAACCACCGATTGTCATGGCAAATAACACCCTACCTGAGAGTTCATCATTCAAACTCCTCGGCCTAACCTTCACAGATAACATGAATTGGAACAAATACATTGAAGACATTGCCAAGGCTGCGCAAAGTAGGTGGGCTCTCTCTCTACCATGCTAGTAAACTCCTCACACCTGACATATCCTGTATCATGCATGGAGTATTGTTGTCACATCTGGGCTGGTGCATCATCTACTAGTCTCTCCCTCCTTGACAAAGTCCAAAAAAGAGTTGCCAACCTAATAGGTCCCTCACTGTCAACCAAGCTCCAGCCCCTGTCCCATCGCCGCAATGTAGCATCCTTATGCTTGTTTTACAAATACATCAATGGATTATGCTCCGATGAATTGGCTACTCTGGGGCCCCCTCGACGTAAATTCACTAGACTAACTCGACAATCAATTAAATCTCATTCATTCACTGTGGAGGTCCCCAGATGTCGGAGAACCTTCTACTCAAATAGCTTCTTTCCTCGTGCTGCTGGCATCTGGGACTCCCTCCCTGCCCCATGTTTCCCCGACAGTACAGACATGCAGAAATTTAAAACTAATGTAAACAGACATCTCGCTGCGCAGATCCCAATTTAGGTTGATCCCCCCCTACCTTCTCCCTCTTTTCTTGTTTCTTAGTAGCCCCTTACGTCTACAGTGGCGGCCTGCCTTGTTTGGGGTGAACTATGTTTAAAAAAAAAAAACTAAAAAGAAACTAGATAAATTCTTTAAATTTAAAGGAATGGCACAGAAGCAACTTTGCCACTTTCACTCTATTGACTTGCTGTTCTGCACCTGACACATATTTGTTTGCCACACGCAGAGACGACCAGAAGACGACGGATTCTGATGCTGACCCCTCCTGGATTTTTACCAGAGCCCTGTTAACCGGGTTGTGGCCCTAATACTGCTTGGTGCCAAACCTGTTTACCATTGGTAGCCCTGCCAGGAACCGGAGTCCAAGATGGCATAACTCTGACGCTACCACGTTGCCACTTACCTCTATCACGGTGATGAAGGGTTAGGCTTTGAGACAAGGATCACTGCTGCTGATATATTCTGTGTACAGTTGTAGAGTAAGTAAAAGGGAATCTCTTTCTTTTAGGGAATGCTGAAATTTTTAATTTAACAGAAACTTTAGTTTTTAATAAATGTCATTTATTTAACGGTACAAATAGTCTGATCAATATAGTCCAAAATGGGATCAAACCCAGAAATAATTCATGCCAAGACAAATTTTTGTATGGATCAAAAGCCTATCCTATGTGGATTAGCATATGATAAGCAATTCTGCATAGAACTTGAGCAACATTTTTCACAGCCTAATTTTTCACAGCAGAATTGTCCTGAAAAGGACAGAGTGTGGATTAGCATATAAGCCATTCTGCATAGAACTTGAGCAACATTTTTCACAGCCTAATTTTTCACAGCGGAATTGTCCTGAAAAGGACAGGGTTTTTCCTGAGAAGGACATATAGATTACAGGTGTTGTAGTTTGTGAAATGCCCTGAAAAGGGACAGAGTCTGGATTAGCATATGATAAGCCATTCTGCATAGAACTTGAGCAACATTTTTCACAGCTTAATTTTTCACAGCAAAATTGTCCTGAAAAGACCCTGATTCGGCAAATAGAAAGGAACCCACACAAGGATATCCACATAAGTAGTCTGTCATATTCAACGACACTTATAGTACAGATAAAATGATTCCTATATATATATATATATATATATATATATATATATATATATATATATATATATATATAAGCATTCCTGCCCCGCTCCAAATTTCAAAAACTCTTAGTAGAAAACGCAACAATATTAGAAAATTTCAATAATAAACAAAAACTCTATATATTAGAAGCCTTATACACCAAAACAAAAAAAAACAGCCATTAACAGAATTAATTTTAACACTAGTGATAACATTCTAAAATGTTTATAGTTCTAACTTTAGTTCCGTATTAATAGCCAAAACTACCTATTAATATTAGCATTAACACAATGGTCTTTGTTGAATATGACAGACAGCTTATGTCTGGATATCCCTGTATGGATCCTTACTCTTAGTAGAAAACACAACAATATTAGAACATACCAATAATAAACAAAAACTCTATATATTAGAAGCGTTATACATCAAAACAAAGAAAAAAAAGCCATTAACAGAATTAATTCGGACTCCCCAATTAAATACAGTTGAAACCTCCATAAAATTTACATATGATATAGAAATAAATAGCTCAATACTTTTTTAGACACACTCATAATAAAATCCAACAACAAACTATCTTTCAAAGTGCACCGCAAGACCACCCACAAAAACGACTATATACATTTCTATTCACACCATAACAACAAAATAAAAACAGGTATGATAATTGGCTTTTTCCTACGTGCTCTCAAATTCTGCAGTTCTCAATATATTGATGAGGAAATCAAATACATCACAAATTCTTTAAAAAAAACTACAATACCCCACATATTTTATACTAAATGCTAAGAAAAAAGCCCTACAGATATTCTCGAAAAACAATAAACAAGAATCTCAAACGACAAATACTTCTCTCATAAATAGGCATCTGCTTTTACCCATTCATTCCAATAACACAATAATTTGCAACACACTTAATAAACTAGGATTTCCCAACATACAAACCACATCACAAACCATGAAATAAATAATAAACTCTGCAAAACACCTCCGTAAACAATCCACATCCAACGCCGGTATATATATATATATATATATATATATATATATATATATATATATATATATATATATGTATGTATATATATATATATATATATATATATACATACATATATATATATATGTATGTATATATATATATATATATATATATATATATATATATACATATATATATATGTATGTATATATATATATATATATATATATATATATACATATATATATATGTATGTATATATATATATATATATATATATATATATATATATATATATATATATATATATATATATATATATACATATATATATATGTATGTATATATATATATATATATATATATATATACATATATATATATGTATGTATATATATATATATATATATATATATATATATACATACATATATATATATATATATATATATATATATATATACATACATATATATATATATATATATATATATATATATATATATATATACATACATATATATATATGTATATATATATATATATATATATATATATATACATACATATATATATATGTATATATATATATATATATATATATATATATATATATACATACATATATATATATATGTATGTATATATATATATATATATATATATATACATACATATATATATATATATATATATATATATATATCCTGACGATTCCCTCCGGGGATGAATTGTGGAAGCCTCTGCGTAGCTCCTCCTCCTCCTCCTCCTCCTCCTCCTCATCATCATCATCATCATCATCATCATCATCATCATCATCATCATCATCATCATCATCATCATCATCATCATCATCATCATCATCATCATCATCAACAACAACAACAACAACAACAACAACAACCGGTTTATTTGTTGAATCAGGCCACAATTAATCCTCTGATGAGGGTGGGGGCCTGATTGTCTAGGATTCCCCCTATAAATCTGGCCCCTAATCATAGTTACGTCTCAGTGGCAATATCCCTTGTTTGGGATAAATAAATGTAAAATAAGAAAATAAGTAAATAATAATAAAAAAAAAAAATATTGACCAAAACGTCTTCGTGATTTCTTATGCAACCACTGAGCCTTGATGCTCCGAGCGTCATGGGTAAAAACCTACACTTTTGCAGGTCTAACAAATAGCTGCAACTTTCAAGGAAGACTTCATGCAGACCAGACAACCCTGAGGCACGATCTTTGTGAGCTCTATGTGTTGCATCATGAAAGGCCCTATGTCGAAAAAGAGTACCTCAACTAGTATTAATTGTCAAAAAGGTCGAGATTAGAGCAGGTTAAACTTTGGAGGATGAATCGGTCTCCACGAAATAATAAAATAGACAGATTGAACTGAAGATCAAAAGAACATAGCATTGGGGTCAATTGGGGTTAGAGACAAAGGGAGATAAATCGAGTAAATGATGACGTCACGTTTTGTGACTGTGAGAAAGTCAGGGCTTTAAATCAGTTGGTCCATGGATTTCAAGCGAGACAGATCGTAAATTATGATATAAAGTTTTTGAGGCAGTTAAAAATCGCCAAAGTCGAAAATCCCCACCTCCCCGCAAGATGTCTGTTCGTCTAGTCCCGTATTTGTCCTCTAAAATAATAAGTAATCTATCCCAGACTTCTGCTGGGTGTGGAGTGGACAGTAGCTAAGATACGGGGTCTCTGTCTCACGTGAAATAAAGCTCTCCAGAAAGAATAAATCTCCTGAAATTGTCCTCCAAAATGTTTTAGACTCCTTTTTTTTTTGTCGAAAGGAAAGTTTTATTATCTAGCCACAGTGATGAGATGACGATCAGCGACCACACACAGAGACGGAAAAGACGAAGAAATAAGCGGCAAAGCGAATATCGACAGTCACCCAACCAACGGTGAAAGATACAAGAGAAAAAGGAAGAAGAAAAAGGTAGATATTAACATTGAAACGGTCATTTGTTCAGTTTAAAGAGAAAAAAAAAGCAAAAGGGTTGCACACACATCACGCCAAAAATATTTAATGGTGAGCAGATGGAAGTATGTGCACATGTAAAGGAATTGAACAATGATTGTACACCAACGTATAAAGAACACACACGTTAAAAGAACTCCCATAACAGATTAAAATACGCGAAAAGCACATAAATGAAGAGAATGAGAAACTGTTTTTAAATACCTTTTTTTAGTAACGTTTCAACTTGTTACAACGTTACATATGCAAACACTTAACAACAATAACACCAACACAAACACTATACTATATTTACCACCACCATAACTAAAACAGTAATTTGCTATAATACCAAAAACACCACACATCATCAGCAACAAGAGCCACACCTACCACTACTAACCTGAACACCTACACCCACACCATCATTAACAGAATTGGTAATACAAACCAGTTGGTACTGCTGCCAGTCTGTTCTGACCATTCCAGAATTTCCCAAATAAATAAAAGAAGAAAAACAACCGTGTTACAGATAAAAAAATTTTTTTAAAGCCGTATGCTAAAATTATATAACGTTAGCAAGGAAGATACAAAAGGAAAAAAGGCAAAAAAGGTAAAAAAGGTAAAAAAGGTAAAAAAGGTAAAAAAGGTAAAAAAGGTAAAAAAGGTAAAAAAGGTAAAAAAGGTAAAAAAGGTAAAAAAGGTAAAAAAGGTAAAAAAGGTAAAAAAGGTAAAAAAGGTAAAAAAGGTAAAAAAGGTAAAAAAGGTAAAAAAGGTAAAAAAGGTAAAAAAGGTAAAAAGCAAAAACGAAAATGTGAAAAGAAAAGGTAAAAAAGGTAAAAAGCAAAAACGAAAATGTGAAAAGAAAAGGCAAAAAAGGTAAAAAGCAAAAACGAAAATGTGAAAAGAAAAGGTAAAAAAGGTAAAAAGCAAAAAGGAAAATGTGAAAAGAAAAGGTAAAAAAGGTAAAAAGCAAAAACGAAAATGTGAAAAGAAAAGGCAAAAAAGGTAAAAAGCAAAAACGAAAATGTGAAAAGAAAAGGTAAAAAAGGTAAAAAGCAAAAACGAAAATGTGAAAAGAAAAGGTAAAAAAGGTAAAAAGCAAAAACGAAAATGTGAAAAGAAAAGGCAAAAAAGGTAAAAAGCAAAAACGAAAATGTGAAAAGAAAAGGCAAAAAAGGTAAAAAGCAAAAAGGAAAATGTGAAAAGAAAAGGTAAAAAAGGTAAAAAGCAAAAAGGAAAATGTGAAAAGAAAAGGCAAAAAAGGTAAAAAGCAAAAACGAAAATGTGAAAAGAAAAGGTAAAAAAGGTAAAAAGCAAAAACGAAAATGTGAAAAGAAAAGGCAAAAAAGGTAAAAAGCAAAAAGGAAAATGTGAAAAGAAAAGGTAAAAAAGGTAAAAAGCAAAAACGAAAATGTGAAAAGAAAAGGCAAAAAAGGTAAAAAGCAAAAACGAAAATGTGAAAAGAAAAGGCAAAAAAGGTAAAAAGCAAAAAGGAAAATGTGAAAAGAAAAGGTAAAAAAGGTAAAAAGCAAAAAGGAAAATGTGAAAAGAAAAGGCAAAAAAGGTAAAAAGCAAAAACGAAAATGTGAAAAGAAAAGGTAAAAAAGGTAAAAAGCAAAAACGAAAATGTGAAAAGAAAAGGTAAAAAAGGTAAAAAGCAAAAACGAAAATGTGAAAAGAAAAGGTAAAAAAGGTAAAAAGCAAAAACGAAAATGTGAAAAGAAAAGGTAAAAAAGGTAAAAAGCAAAAACGAAAATGTGAAAAGAAAAGGTAAAAAAGGTAAAAAGCAAAAACGAAAATGTGAAAAGAAAAGGTAAAAAAGGTAAAAAGCAAAAACGAAAATGTGAAAAGAAAAGGTAAAAAAGGTAAAAAGCAAAAACGAAAATGTGAAAAGAAAAGGTAAAAAAGGTAAAAAGCAAAAACGAAAATGTGAAAAGAAAAGGTAAAAAAGGTAAAAAGCAAAAACGAAAATGTGAAAAGAAAAGGTAAAAAAGGTAAAAAGCAAAAACGAAAATGTGAAAAGAAAAGGTAAAAAAGGTAAAAAGCAAAAACGAAAATGTGAAAAGAAAAGGCAAAAAAGGTAAAAAGCAAAAACGAAAATGTGAAAAGAAAAGGCAAAAAAGGTAAAAAGCAAAAAGGAAAATGTGAAAAGAAAAGGTAAAAAAGGTAAAAAGCAAAAAGGAAAATGTGAAAAGAAAAGGCAAAAAAGGTAAAAAGCAAAAACGAAAATGTGAAAAGAAAAGGTAAAAAAGGTAAAAAGCAAAAACGAAAATGTGAAAAGAAAAGGCAAAAAAGGTAAAAAGCAAAAAGGAAAATGTGAAAAGAAAAGGTAAAAAAGGTAAAAAGCAAAAACGAAAATGTGAAAAGAAAAGGCAAAAAAGGTAAAAAGCAAAAACGAAAATGTGAAAAGAAAAGGCAAAAAAGGTAAAAAGCAAAAAGGAAAATGTGAAAAGAAAAGGTAAAAAAGGTAAAAAGCAAAAAGGAAAATGTGAAAAGAAAAGGCAAAAAAGGTAAAAAGCAAAAACGAAAATGTGAAAAGAAAAGGTAAAAAAGGTAAAAAGCAAAAACGAAAATGTGAAAAGAAAAGGTAAAAAAGGTAAAAAGCAAAAACGAAAATGTGAAAAGAAAAGGTAAAAAAGGTAAAAAGCAAAAACGAAAATGTGAAAAGAAAAGGTAAAAAAGGTAAAAAGCAAAAACGAAAATGTGAAAAGAAAAGGTAAAAAAGGTAAAAAGCAAAAACGAAAATGTGAAAAGAAAAGGTAAAAAAGGTAAAAAGCAAAAACGAAAATGTGAAAAGAAAAGGTAAAAAAGGTAAAAAGCAAAAACGAAAATGTGAAAAGAAAAGGTAAAAAAGGTAAAAAGCAAAAACGAAAATGTGAAAAGAAAAGGTAAAAAAGGTAAAAAGCAAAAACGAAAATGTGAAAAGAAAAGGTAAAAAAGGTAAAAAGCAAAAACGAAAATGTGAAAAGAAAAGGTAAAAAAGGTAAAAAGCAAAAACGAAAATGTGAAAAGAAAAGGCAAAAAAGGTAAAAAGCAAAAACGAAAATGTGAAAAGAAAAGGCAAAAAAGGTAAAAAGCAAAAACGAAAATGTGAAAAGAAAAGGCAAAAAAGGTAAAAAGCAAAAACGAAAATGTGAAAAGAAAAGGCAAAAAAGGTAAAAAGCAAAAACGAAAATGTGAAAAGAAAAGGCAAAAAAGGTAAAAAGCAAAAACGAAAATGTGAAAAGAAAAGGCAAAAAAGGTAAAAAGCAAAAACGAAAATGTGAAAAGAAAAGGCAAAAAAGGTAAAAAGCAAAAACGAAAATGTGAAAAGAAAAGGCAAAAAAGGTAAAAAGCAAAAACGAAAATGTGAAAAGAAAAGGCAAAAAAGGTAAAAAGCAAAAACGAAAATGTGAAAAGAAAAGGCAAAAAAGGTAAAAAGCAAAAACGAAAATGTGAAAAGAAAAGGCAAAAAAGGTAAAAAGCAAAAACGAAAATGTGAAAAGAAAAGGCAAAAAAGGTAAAAAGCAAAAACGAAAATGTGAAAAGAAAAGGCAAAAAAGGTAAAAAGCAAAAACGAAAATGTGAAAAGAAAAGGCAAAAAAGGTAAAAAGCAAAAACGAAAATGTGAAAAGAAAAGGCAAAAAAGGTAAAAAGCAAAAACGAAAATGTGAAAAGAAAAGGCAAAAAAGGTAAAAAGCAAAAACGAAAATGTGAAAAGAAAAGGCAAAAAAGGTAAAAAGCAAAAACGAAAATGTGAAAAGAAAAGGCAAAAAAGGTAAAAAGCAAAAACGAAAATGTGAAAAGAAAAGGTAAAAAAGGTAAAAAAGCAAAAACGAAAATGTGAAAAGAAAAGGTAAAAAAGGTAAAAAAGCAAAAACGAAAATGTGAAAAGAAAAGGTAAAAAAGGTAAAAAAGCAAAAACGAAAATGTGAAAAGAAAAGGCAAAAAAGGTAAAAAGCAAAAACGAAAATGTGAAAAGAAAAGGCAAAAAAGGTAAAAAGCAAAAACGAAAATGTGAAAAGAAAAGGCAAAAAAGGTAAAAAGCAAAAACGAAAATGTGAAAAGAAAAGGCAAAAAAGGTAAAAAGCAAAAACGAAAATGTGAAAAGAAAAGGCAAAAAAGGTAAAAAGCAAAAACGAAAATGTGAAAAGAAAAGGCAAAAAAGGTAAAAAGCAAAAACGAAAATGTGAAAAGAAAAGGCAAAAAAGGTAAAAAGCAAAAACGAAAATGTGAAAAGAAAAGGCAAAAAAGGTAAAAAGCAAAAACGAAAATGTGAAAAGAAAAGGCAAAAAAGGTAAAAAGCAAAAACGAAAATGTGAAAAGAAAAGGCAAAAAAGGTAAAAAGCAAAAACGAAAATGTGAAAAGAAAAGGCAAAAAAGGTAAAAAGCAAAAACGAAAATGTGAAAAGAAAAGGCAAAAAAGGTAAAAAGCAAAAACGAAAATGTGAAAAGAAAAGGCAAAAAAGGTAAAAAGCAAAAACGAAAATGTGAAAAGAAAAGGCAAAAAAGGTAAAAAGCAAAAACGAAAATGTGAAAAGAAAAGGCAAAAAAGGTAAAAAGCAAAAACGAAAATGTGAAAAGAAAAGGCAAAAAAGGTAAAAAGCAAAAACGAAAATGTGAAAAGAAAAGGCAAAAAAGGTAAAAAGCAAAAACGAAAATGTGAAAAGAAAAGGCAAAAAAGGTAAAAAGCAAAAACGAAAATGTGAAAAGAAAAGGTAAAAAAGGTAAAAAGCAAAAACGAAAATGTGAAAAGAAAAGGCAAAAAAGGTAAAAAGCAAAAACGAAAATGTGAAAAGAAAAGGCAAAAAAGGTAAAAAGCAAAAACGAAAATGTGAAAAGAAAAGGCAAAAAAGGTAAAAAGCAAAAACGAAAATGTGAAAAGAAAAGGCAAAAAAGGTAAAAAGCAAAAACGAAAATGTGAAAAGAAAAGGCAAAAAAGGTAAAAAGCAAAAACGAAAATGTGAAAAGAAAAGGCAAAAAAGGTAAAAAGCAAAAACGAAAATGTGAAAAGAAAAGGCAAAAAAGGTAAAAAGCAAAAACGAAAATGTGAAAAGAAAAGGCAAAAAAGGTAAAAAGCAAAAACGAAAATGTGAAAAGAAAAGGCAAAAAAGGTAAAAAGCAAAAACGAAAATGTGAAAAGAAAAGGCAAAAAAGGTAAAAAGCAAAAACGAAAATGTGAAAAGAAAAGGCAAAAAAGGTAAAAAGCAAAAACGAAAATGTGAAAAGAAAAGGTAAAAAAGGTAAAAAGCAAAAACGAAAATGTGAAAAGAAAAGGCAAAAAAGGTAAAAAGCAAAAACGAAAATGTGAAAAGAAAAGGCAAAAAAGGTAAAAAGCAAAAACGAAAATGTGAAAAGAAAAGGTAAAAAAGGTAAAAAGCAAAAACGAAAATGTGAAAAGAAAAGGTAAAAAAGGTAAAAAGCAAAAACGAAAATGTGAAAAGAAAAGGCAAAAAAGGTAAAAAGCAAAAACGAAAATGTGAAAAGAAAAGGCAAAAAAGGTAAAAAGCAAAAACGAAAATGTGAAAAGAAAAGGCAAAAAAGGTAAAAAGCAAAAACGAAAATGTGAAAAGAAAAGGTAAAAAAGGTAAAAAGCAAAAACGAAAATGTGAAAAGAAAAGGCAAAAAAGGTAAAAAGCAAAAACGAAAATGTGAAAAGAAAAGGTAAAAAAGGTAAAAAGCAAAAACGAAAATGTGAAAAGAAAAGGCAAAAAAGGTAAAAAGCAAAAACGAAAATGTGAAAAGAAAAGGCAAAAAAGGTAAAAAGCAAAAACGAAAATGTGAAAAGAAAAGGTAAAAAAGGTAAAAAGCAAAAACGAAAATGTGAAAAGAAAAGGCAAAAAAGGTAAAAAGCAAAAACGAAAATGTGAAAAGAAAAGGCAAAAAAGGTAAAAAGCAAAAACGAAAATGTGAAAAGAAAAGGCAAAAAAGGTAAAAAGCAAAAACGAAAATGTGAAAAGAAAAGGCAAAAAAGGTAAAAAGCAAAAACGAAAATGTGAAAAGAAAAGGCAAAAAAGGTAAAAAGCAAAAACGAAAATGTGAAAAGAAAAGGCAAAAAAGGTAAAAAGCAAAAACGAAAATGTGAAAAGAAAAGGCAAAAAAGGTAAAAAGCAAAAACGAAAATGTGAAAAGAAAAGGCAAAAAAGGTAAAAAGCAAAAACGAAAATGTGAAAAGAAAAGGCAAAAAAGGTAAAAAGCAAAAACGAAAATGTGAAAAGAAAAGGTAAAAAAGGTAAAAAGCAAAAACGAAAATGTGAAAAGAAAAGGCAAAAAAGGTAAAAAGCAAAAACGAAAATGTGAAAAGAAAAGGCAAAAAAGGTAAAAAGCAAAAACGAAAATGTGAAAAGAAAAGGCAAAAAAGGTAAAAAGCAAAAACGAAAATGTGAAAAGAAAAGGCAAAAAAGGTAAAAAGCAAAAACGAAAATGTGAAAAGAAAAGGCAAAAAAGGTAAAAAGCAAAAACGAAAATGTGAAAAGAAAAGGCAAAAAAGGTAAAAAGCAAAAACGAAAATGTGAAAAGAAAAGGCAAAAAAGGTAAAAAGCAAAAACGAAAATGTGAAAAGAAAAGGCAAAAAAGGTAAAAAGCAAAAACGAAAATGTGAAAAGAAAAGGCAAAAAAGGTAAAAAGCAAAAACGAAAATGTGAAAAGAAAAGGCAAAAAAGGTAAAAAGCAAAAACGAAAATGTGAAAAGAAAAGGCAAAAAAGGTAAAAAGCAAAAACGAAAATGTGAAAAGAAAAGGTAAAAAAGGTAAAAAGCAAAAACGAAAATGTGAAAAGAAAAGGCAAAAAAGGTAAAAAGCAAAAACGAAAATGTGAAAAGAAAAGGCAAAAAAGGTAAAAAGCAAAAACGAAAATGTGAAAAGAAAAGGCAAAAAAGGTAAAAAGCAAAAACGAAAATGTGAAAAGAAAAGGTAAAAAAGGTAAAAAGCAAAAACGAAAATGTGAAAAGAAAAGGCAAAAAAGGTAAAAAGCAAAAACGAAAATGTGAAAAGAAAAGGTAAAAAAGGTAAAAAGCAAAAACGAAAATGTGAAAAGAAAAGGCTGAAAAAAATAAAAGGAAAGGCAAAAATAGAATGAATAAAGGAGAGGAAAAATAAGAGAAAGACAAAATGGAAAGTTGAAAGAAAAGACAAAAAGGAAAGGCAAAACGAAAGACAAAAATGAAAGGCAAAAAGGAAAGGCAAAAGAGAAAGCAAAAAGCAAGCCGAAAAAGAAAGACAAAAACGAAAAACAAAAATGAAAGGCAAAAAGGCAAAGCAAAAGAGAAGGAAAAACGGAAAGGCAAAAGAGAAGGCAAAAATAAAGACAAAAAGTCAAGGCAAAAATCAATCTGTCTAAATTTAATTCCATCTTTTTTTTTTTTTATCTCCCTCCCACCGTGGTAAGATTTGATACAAGGTCGGAAAGTGAGATTGAAAAGCCAGCGCTCTAGAGGAAGAAGAGCACTCTGGCCGTCAAAAAATGCCTGGGCAGTTCTGTCGGCATTCCCCGGTAGGGGAGCCTCAGGCGATTAGCAATAAACTAACCCCTTCTCAAAGGGGGAGAAAGCAAAGCCTGGGAGGGTGGACCTCCTAGAACTGCACAGGACAATCCCTGAGACCGGCGGAATGAAGACCCGAAGGCCAAGACGGTACCGGTCTACAGTATAGCATCCATCGGTACAGGTACTACACTTTGATCTCTGCCAAAGGACCGAATTCTGTCTTGCTATGATAGTAAATTTGAAAACTTCCTCATAATTTATGGGTTAAATATAATCTTTCTTGGATCTGACATGAAACTGCATCCGGTGGTGGGACCACAAATTGAGGGCTTTTGGGAGTGTGCAGCCCCCCCCCCCCCTTTTGCTACCATTACTCTCAGTTCCATTCTGCCCCGGAGGAGTGGTAGCAGCCGCCAGTGTCCCATCTACGGGTTAAATAGAATCTATCGTTTAGATACTATTTGTTTACAAAATATACACGTATAGAAGAAATTAATCTACAAACAATCCATATGCAAAATGCCTTCATTTACATGACGTATATGCATATTCCAGAGAGCTTCGCCACATACTTGAAAACAAAATTCTGCCATTTATACCGGTTTAGCTCCAGTCTTTCGGCTGTCAGGAGCAGCATGCCAGTCTCAAAACTTATCTGGTCGTCCCATCTCTTTGGTGGTTGTCCTCTTGATCTTTCTTGATTTAAATCTTCTTGATATGATTATTTCCCATAGCTGGAGTCTGGTAGCCGGGGAATATGTCCACACTACATTATTATCTTTTTTTCAAATAACATCATTGATGGATCTGTTAATATTAAGCCTCTTTCTGATATCTGAATTTCTTCATCTATCTCGCAAAGTTACTCCAAGAATAGCTCTTAAGCATTTAATTTCAAAGACATTGAGCTTCCTCCAATGATTTGCTAGTATATTTAAATGCTTCACTTGCATATACAACAATAGGAACTGTCAATGCATTGTAAAGACTTAACTTCAAAGGCGTTGATATGTTCTTCCTGCTCTCCATATCTTTTATTTTAGTCGTCCAAATGCAGAAGTTGCCATTCTTATTCTTCTGCTAATGTCAGATGAGAATCCTGGAACCACTGAGCCAAGAAACACAAAATCTTTGGGTTTTATTTTTTTCAACCATTTTGTTGTCTATTGTGATATTGTCTCCAGAAAGGGAAATAGTTTTGCATTTGTCTGGGTTCACTTTCATCGCCCATTTCTAACAAGGAATTTCAAACTCAGAAGTAGAAAGCTTCAACTTAACAAAGACAGCACCAACGAGCGTGATGTCATCAGCATTGGTTTAACGATTATTGGTAGAAAATAGTTTTGCATTTGTCTGGGTTCACTTTCATCGCTCATTTCTAACAAGGAATTTCAAACTCAGAAGTAGAAAGCTTCAACTTATCAAAGACAGCATCAACGAGTGTGATGTCATCAGCATTGGTTTAACGAATATTAGTAGAAAGATCATTGGAGGAAATGATTTTGCATTTGTCTGGGTTCACTTTCATCGCCCATTTCTAACAAGGGATTTCAAACTCAGAAGTAGAAAGCTTCAACTTAGCAAAGACAGCACCAACGAGTGTGATGTCATCAGCATTGGTTTAATGATTATTAGTAGAAAGATCATTGCTAAGCACCAGTGTTGATAGAAGACTTCCCAGTTCTTTCATCAGAAATTACAAGAAAACATTGAAGAGGGAATAGAATAAGGGACAATCTTGGCATACTCCAACAGTTTGTTAGGTACTGGTATAGCTTTTGAATGGTGCGTCATCTATAAGAGTACCTAAACATCCAGTTAATAACAGTTGTTTAGCTATGTTTAGTTCGTTCTTTATTTTTATATATGTATTTTACTTGGGTTTTTCTTTGTCGTAATTTATCGTCTGCCAGTCTTCAATTCATCGTTTGCCAGTTATATATGCTTCACTTGAATATACAGCAATAGAAACTATCAATGCCTTGTAAAGTTTTAACTTCAGAGACGTTGATTTGTTCTTCCCACTCTCCATATCTTTTATTTTAGTCGTCCAAATGCAGAATTTGCCATTCCTATTCTCCTGCTAATGATTTGTCCTTCCTGTTCCATATCTTTTCTTTTAGAAGATGCGATTCCTATTCTTCTGCTATTTTTTTTGGTTGATGGATCTGTTTATATGAATGATTAGAATGCAAAATAAAATATTTAAAAATTTACCAAAATGACTGGATTCGGCATTAAATAACTCAAAAATGGTTGCATATTAACTTTAAAAAAATAAAATAAAATAATAAAAGTAATAAAAGTCTTGGTAATCGTGACGATTAGCGTCTTGAACAAATTGTGATAAAAAATTGTGTATAGGCGATAAATGTTTTTTTTCTTTTAAAAAGATTATAACATGAATCTATTTAGTATTACGCATAAAATCTGAAGAAAAACACGTTTTAAATGAGTAAATACGCTAGTATTATCGGCGCATTTCCAATATGGTAGCATATCATGCGGATTTAGGTTAGCTGAAGCAAAGTAATTGCTGCAGTTGAACGTGGGAGGTACGAGATGTGTGTTTGAACGTACGTGTATTTTATTTTAGAGTCCGTGTGAGACATTTAGACCTCCCCTCAGAGGGGAGGTAATGTAATAGAATTTCACAACCAACAGCCGACATTCGATTGTATGGAAAGTGAAATCTATAAACAAGAATACAGATTCTAGGATTCAGAACATGCTAATATGCTCCCCACCCACCGGAAAAGTAGGGAGCTACAAATTTACCACTTCTTCTTCTTCTTCTTCTTCTTCTTCTTCTTCTTCTTCTTCTTCTTCTTCTTCAATTTAACGTCCATTTTACATGCTGGCATGCATTAAACGGCTATAAGTCCATTTTTATCACTTCCTTCCCGGTTTTCCTTGTGAACTGGACTTCTTATCTGTTCTATATCTGATCCAAGAACTCTGATCAATTTTTTCAACGTGACCAAACCATCGAAGTCTCCTGTTCTGCATACGTCTTCCAATACTATCCAGATTTAATTTTCCTCTGAGGTCATCAGATCTAAGCCTGTCTTTAAGACTCACATTACACATCCATCGGTATATCCATATATACGGTACAAATCACGTTGTTAGATCACCGAAGTTAAGCGACGTCGAGCCTGGCCAGTATTAAATGGGTGACCATTTGGGACTACCAGGTGCTGTATGTGCTCTCTGTTTATCTCGGCATTGTTTCCAGTCGTCTTGAACTGCTTGCCATTGGAATCAAGCAGTGCCGACTCAGGAGAGGTGTTGTTGGGATTGCGCAACCCTTGCTTCACGATTACACGCGCAGCCAGCCCCTTATAGGGGTATCCATAGTCCCTCTAGACTGAACGGAGGGCCTAAACACATCCATCGTATCACTCTCATATCATTTCTCTCCATGCATCGCATGTCCTCAACCCTAAACCATTTACAATAGGTATTAGTTTTCAGCATCGCATGACCCAAAAGACATTGATATGTCGTGAAACAAACATTTACAATACGTATTGTGTTTTGGCATTGCATGACTCAAAAAGTGTTGATATGCAATGAAAGAGACAAAACAAACGAATCAATAAATCATTTTCATTCGATATTGTTTTTTTTGTTGTTTGGAATTTACTGATGCAAAAGAGGTTGATATGCTAAAAAAGAGGCAAGAAAAAAACAATTAATTAATTATTTTCATTAGGTATTGTTTTTTTGTTTTTCGAAATTTTACGATGCAAAATGGGTCGATATGCCGGAAAAGAGGTTAGAAAAAACAATCAATGAATCATTTTCATTAGATACTGTTTTTTTGTGGTGGTGGTGGTGGTGGGGGGTTAGGATTTCATGATGCAAAAGGGGTTGATATGCCAAAAAGAGAGGCAAGAAACAATGAATCATTTTCATTAGATACTGTTTTTTTGTGATGCTGGTGGGCGGGAGGGGGTGGGGTTAGGATTTCATGATGCAAAAGGGGTTGATATGCCAAAAAGAGAGGCAAGAAACAATCAATGAATTATTTTCATTAGATACTGTTTTTTTTGTGGTGGGGGTGGGGAGATAGGATTTCATGATGCAAAAAAAGGGTTGATATGCCAAAAAAGAGGCAAGAAAGAATCAATGAATTATTTTCATTAGGTGTTGTTGTTTTGCATTACATGATGCAAAAGAGCTTAATATAATGGAAAAGAGGCAAGAAAATATAATCAATAAATCATTTTCATTTTCATTAGATATTGTTGCTTTTTTATGTTTTTTTATGGCAATGCATGACCTAAAAGGGGTTGGGAAGCCGGAAAAGATGCAATAAAATACAATAGATAAATCATTCACAATGGGTATTGTTTGACGGCAGTAATTGAACTGTAGTGACCTTAAAGGGCTGAAAGGAAATAAGACGACAAGGAGGTAGTTAACAAGAGTATGTGTTTACAGAAAGTACAGAAGTAATGGTATTGCCAAAGAGTGTTCTTGGATTCGTTATAGCGGCTCTCTTTGTTAGCACTATTTGTAGTGTCGGGAAGAGTCCATGAAGTGACAGAATAGTGGAGATCAAATGGTTTGATATGACATGAAAAAAAGAAAAACCAAGTCAAAGCAAAACAGACAAAACTAAACCAAGCGATTCCTTATGTGTCACCACCTCAAAGGGCTTAGCTAACAGATATACGCGTGGGGTCCAAAGTATAAGTTTCGTCTTGTGTCATACCTCATCTTGTGGGTAGGTTAGTAAAAGTTTTATCCTGTGTCATACCTCATCTTGTGGGTAGGTTAGTAAAAGTTTTATCTTGTGTCATACCTCATCTTGTGGGTAGGTTAGTAAAAGTTTTATCTTGTGTCATACCTCATCTTGTGGGTAGGTTAGTAAAAGTTTTATCTTGTGTCATACCTCATCTTGTGGGTAGGTTAGTAAAAGTTTTATCTTGTGTCATACCTCATCTTGTGGGTAGGTTAGTAAAAGTTTTATCTTGTGTCATACCTCATCTTGTGGGTAGGTTAGTAAAAGTTTTATCTTGTGTCATACCTCATCTTGTGGGTAGGTTAGTAAAAGTTTTATCTTGTGTCATACCTCATCTTGTGGGTAGGTTAGTAAAAGTTTGATCTTGTGTCATACCTCATCTTGTGGGTAGGTTAGTAAAAGTTTTATCTTGTGTCATACCTCATCTTGTGGGTTAGTTAGTAAAAGTTTTATCTTGTGTCATACCTCATCTTGTGGGTAGGTTAGTAAAAGTTTTATCTTGTGTCATACCTCATCTTGTGGGTAGGTTAGTAAAAGTTTGATCTTGTGTCATACCTCATCTTGTGGGTAGGTTAGTAAAAGTTTTATCTTGTGTCATACCTCATCTTGTGGGTAGGTTAGTAAAAGGTTTTATCTTGTGTCATACCTCATCTTGTGGGTAGGTTAGTAAAAGTTTTATCTTGTGTCATACCTCATCTTGTGGGTAGGTTAGTAAAAGTTTTATCTTGTGTCATACCTCATCTTGTGGGTAGGTTAGTAAAAGTTTTATCTTGTGTCATACCTCATCTTGTGGGTAGGTTAGTAAAAGTTTTATCTTGTGTCATACCTCATCTTGTGGGTAGGTTAGTAAAAGTTTTATCTTGTGTCATACCTCATCTTGTGGGTAGGTTAGTAAAAGTTTTATCTTGTGTCATACCTCATCTTGTGGGTAGGTTAGTAAAAGTTTTATCTTCTGTCATACCTCATCTTGTGGGTAGGTTAGTAAAAGTTTTATCTTGTGTCATACCTCATCTTGTGGGTAGGTTAGTAAAAGTTTTATCTTGTGTCATACCTCATCTTGTGGGTAGGTTAGTAAAAGTTTTATCTTGTGTCATACCTCATCTTGTGGGTAGGTTAGTAAAAGTTTTATCTTGTGTCATACCTCATCTTGTGGGTTAGGTTAGTAAAAGTTTTATCTTGTGTCATACCTCATCTTGTGGGTAGGTTAGTAAAAGTTTTATCTTGTGTCATACCTCATCTTGTGGGTAGGTTAGTAAAAGTTTTATCTTGTGTCATACCTCATCTTGTGGGTAGGTTAGTAAAAGTTTTATCTTGTGTCATACCTCATCTTGTGGGTAGGTTAGTAAAAGTTTTATCTTGTGTCATACCTCATCTTGTGGGTAGGTTAGTAAAAGTTTTATCTTGTGTCATACCTCATCTTGTGGGTAGGTTAGTAAAAGTTTTATCTTGTGTCATACCTCATCTTGTGGGTAGGTTAGTAAAAGTTTTATCTTGTGTCATACCTCATCTTGTGGGTAGGTTAGTAAAAGTTTTATCTTGTGTCATACCTCATCTTGTGGGTAGGTTAGTAAAAGTTTTATCTTGTGTCATACCTCATCTTGTGGGTAGGTTAGTAAAAGTTTTATCTTGTGTCATACCTCATCTTGTGGGTAGGTTAGTAAAAGTTTTATCTTGTGTCATACCTCATCTTGTGGGTAGGTTAGTAAAAGTTTTATCTTGTGTCATACCTCATCTTGTGGGTAGGTTAGTAAAAGTTTTATCTTGTGTCATACCTCATCTTGTGGGTAGGTTAGTAAAAGTTTTATCTTGTGTCATACCTCATCTTGTGGGTTAGTTAGTAAAAGTTTTATCTTGTGTCATACCTCATCTTGTGGGTAGGTTAGTAAAAGTTTTATCTTGTGTCATACCTCATCTTGTGGGTAGGTTAGTAAAAGTTTTATCTTGTGTCATACCTCATCTTGTGGGTAGGTTAGTAAAAGTTTTATCTTGTGTCATACCTCATCTTGTGGGTAGGTTAGTAAAAGGTTTTATCTTGTGTCATACCTCATCTTGTGGGTAGGTTAGTAAAAGTTTTATCTTGTGTCATACCTCATCTTGTGGGTAGGTTAGTAAAAGGTTTTATCTTGTGTCATACCTCATCTTGTGGGTAGGTTAGTAAAAGTTTTATCTTGTGTCATACCTCATCTTGTGGGTAGGTTAGTAAAAGTTTTATCTTGTGTCATACCTCATCTTGTGGGTTAGTTAGTAAAAGTTTTATCTTGTGTCATACCTCATCTTGTGGGTAGGTTAGTAAAAGTTTTATCTTGTGTCATACCTCATCTTGTGGGTAGGTTAGTAAAAGTTTTATCTTGTGTCATACCTCATCTTGTGGGTAGGTTAGTAAAAGTTTTATCTTGTGTCATACCTCATCTTGTGGGTAGGTTAGTAAAAGGTTTATCTTGTGTCATACCTCATCTTGTGGGTAGGTTAGTAAAAGTTTTATCTTGTGTCATACCTCATCTTGTGGGTAGGTTAGTAAAAGTTTTATCTTGTGTCATACCTCATCTTGTGGGTAGGTTAGTAAAAGTTTTATCTTGTGTCATACCTCATCTTGTGGGTAGGTTAGTAAAAGTTTTATCTTGTGTCATACCTCATCTTGTGGGTAGGTTAGTAAAAGTTTTATCTTGTGTCATACCTCATCTTGTGGGTTAGTTAGTAAAAGTTTTATCTTGTGTCATACCTCATCTTGTGGGTAGGTTAGTAAAAGTTTTATCTTGTGTCATACCTCATCTTGTGGGTAGGTTAGTAAAAGTTTGATCTTGTGTCATACCTCATCTTGTGGGTAGGTTAGTAAAAGTTTTATCTTGTGTCATACCTCATCTTGTGGGTAGGTTAGTAAAAGGTTTTATCTTGTGTCATACCTCATCTTGTGGGTAGGTTAGTAAAAGTTTTATCTTGTGTCATACCTCATCTTGTGGGTAGGTTAGTAAAAGTTTTATCTTGTGTCATACCTCATCTTGTGGGTAGGTTAATAAAAGTTTTATCTTGTGTCATACCTCATCTTGTGGGTAGGTTAGTAAAAGTTTTATCTTGTGTCATACCTCATCTTGTGGGTAGGTTAGTAAAAGTTTTATCTTGTGTCATACCTCATCTTGTGGGTAGGTTAGTAAAAGTTTTATCTTGTGTCATACCTCATCTTGTGGGTAGGTTAGTAAAAGTTTTATCTTGTGTCATACCTCATCTTGTGGGTAGGTTAGTAAAAGTTTTATCTTGTGTCATACCTCATCTTGTGGGTAGGTTAGTAAAAGTTTTATCTTGTGTCATACCTCATCTTGTGGGTAGGTTAGTAAAAGTTTTATCTTGTGTCATACCTCATCTTGTGGGTAGGTTAGTAAAAGTTTTATCTTGTGTCATACCTCATCTTGTGGGTAGGTTAGTAAAAGTTTTATCTTGTGTCATACCTCATCTTGTGGGTAGGTTAGTAAAAGTTTGATCTTGTGTCATACCTCATCTTGTGGGTAGGTTAGTAAAAGTTTTATCTTGTGTCATACCTCATCTTGTGGGTAGGTTAGTAAAAGTTTTATCTTGTGTCATACCTCATCTTGTGGGTAGGTTAGTAAAAGTTTGATCTTGTGTCATACCTCATCTTGTGGGTAGGTTAGTAAAAGTTTTATCTTGTGTCATACCTCATCTTGTGGGTAGGTTAGTAAAAGTTTTATCTTGTGTCATACCTCATCTTGTGGGTAGGTTAGTAAAAGTTTTATCTTGTGTCATACCTCATCTTGTGGGTAGGTTAGTAAAAGTTTTATCTTGTGTCATACCTCATCTTGTGGGTTAGTTAGTAAAAGTTTTATCTTGTGTCATACCTCATCTTGTGGGTAGGTTAGTAAATGTTTTATCTTGTGTCATACCTCATCTTGTGGGTAGGTTAGTAAAAGTTTTATCTTGTGTCATACCTCATCTTGTGGGTAGGTTAGTAAAAGTTTTATCTTGTGTCATACCTCATCTTGTGGGTAGGTTAGTAAAAGGTTTTATCTTGTGTCATACCTCATCTTGTGGGTAGGTTAGTAAAAGTTTTATCTTGTGTCATACCTCATCTTGTGGGTAGGTTAGTAAAAGTTTTATCTTGTGTCATACCTCATCTTGTGGGTTAGTTAGTAAAAGTTTTATCTTGTGTCATACCTCATCTTGTGGGTAGGTTAGTAAAAGTTTTATCTTGTGTCATACCTCATCTTGTGGGTAGGTTAGTAAAAGTTTTATCTTCTGTCATACCTCATCTTGTGGGTAGGTTAGTAAAAGTTTTATCTTGTGTCATACCTCATCTTGTGGGTAGGTTAGTAAAAGGTTTTATCTTGTGTCATACCTCATCTTGTGGGTAGGTTAGTAAAAGTTTTATCTTGTGTCATACCTCATCTTGTGGGTAGGTTAGTAAAAGTTTTATCTTGTGTCATACCTCATCTTGTGGGTAGGTTAGTAAAAGTTTTATCTTGTGTCATACCTCATCTTGTGGGTAGGTTAGTAAAAGGTTTTATCTTGTGTCATACCTCATCTTGTGGGTAGGTTAGTAAAAGTTTTATCTTGTGTCATACCTCATCTTGTGGGTAGGTTAGTAAAAGTTTTATCTTGTGTCATACCTCATCTTGTGGGTTAGTTAGTAAAAGTTTTATCTTGTGTCATACCTCATCTTGTGGGTAGGTTAGTAAAAGTTTTATCTTGTGTCATACCTCATCTTGTGGGTAGGTTAGTAAAAGTTTTATCTTGTGTCATACCTCATCTTGTGGGTAGGTTAGTAAAAGGTTTATCTTGTGTCATACCTCATCTTGTGGGTAGGTTAGTAAAAGTTTTATCTTGTGTCATACCTCATCTTGTGGGTAGGTTAGTAAAAGTTTTATCTTGTGTCATACCTCATCTTGTGGGTAGGTTAGTAAAAGTTTTATCTTGTGTCATACCTCATCTTGTGGGTAGGTTAGTAAAAGTTTTATCTTGTGTCATACCTCATCTTGTGGGTAGGTTAGTAAAAGTTTTATCTTGTGTCATACCTCATCTTGTGGGTTAGTTAGTAAAAGTTTTATCTTGTGTCATACCTCATCTTGTGGGTAGGTTAGTAAAAGTTTTATCTTGTGTCATACCTCATCTTGTGGGTAGGTTAGTAAAAGTTTGATCTTGTGTCATACCTCATCTTGTGGGTAGGTTAGTAAAAGTTTTATCTTGTGTCATACCTCATCTTGTGGGTAGGTTAGTAAAAGGTTTTATCTTGTGTCATACCTCATCTTGTGGGTAGGTTAGTAAAAGTTTTATCTTGTGTCATACCTCATCTTGTGGGTAGGTTAGTAAAAGTTTTATCTTGTGTCATACCTCATCTTGTGGGTAGGTTAGTAAAAGTTTTATCTTGTGTCATACCTCATCTTGTGGGTAGGTTAGTAAAAGTTTTATCTTGTGTCATACCTCATCTTGTGGGTAGGTTAGTAAAAGTTTTATCTTGTGTCATACCTCATCTTGTGGGTAGGTTAGTAAAAGTTTTATCTTGTGTCATACCTCATCTTGTGGGTAGGTTAGTAAAAGTTTTATCTTGTGTCATACCTCATCTTGTGGGTAGGTTAGTAAAAGTTTTATCTTGTGTCATACCTCATCTTGTGGGTAGGTTAGTAAAAGTTTTATCTTGTGTCATACCTCATCTTGTGGGTAGGTTAGTAAAAGTTTTATCTTGTGTCATACCTCATCTTGTGGGTAGGTTAGTAAAAGTTTTATCTTGTGTCATACCTCATCTTGTGGGTAGGTTAGTAAAAGTTTTATCTTGTGTCATACCTCATCTTGTGGGTAGGTTAGTAAAAGTTTGATCTTGTGTCATACCTCATCTTGTGGGTAGGTTAGTAAAAGTTTTATCTTGTGTCATACCTCATCTTGTGGGTAGGTTAGTAAAAGGTTTTATCTTGTGTCATACCTCATCTTGTGGGTAGGTTAGTAAAAGTTTTATCTTGTGTCATACCTCATCTTGTGGGTAGGTTAGTAAAAGTTTTATCTTCTGTCATACCTCATCTTGTGGGTAGGTTAGTAAAAGTTTTATCTTCTGTCATACCTCATCTTGTGGGTAGGTTAGTAAAAGTTTTATCTTGTGTCATACCTCATCTTGTGGGTAGGTTAGTAAAAGTTTTATCTTGTGTCATACCTCATCTTGTGGGTAGGTTAGTAAAAGTTTTATCTTCTGTCATACCTCATCTTGTGGGTAGGTTAGTAAAAGTTTTATCTTGTGTCATACCTCATCTTGTGGGTAGGTTAGTAAAAGTTTTATCTTGTGTCATACCTCATCTTGTGGGTAGGTTAGTAAAAGTTTTATCTTGTGTCATACCTCATCTTGTGGGTAGGTTAGTAAAAGTTTTATCTTCTGTCATACCTCATCTTGTGGGTAGGTTAGTAAAAGTTTTATCTTCTGTCATACCTCATCTTGTGGGTAGGTTAGTAAAAGTTTTATCTTGTGTCATACCTCATCTTGTGGGTAGGTTAGTAAAAGTTTTATCTTGTGTCATACCTCATCTTGTGGGTAGGTTAGTAAAAGTTTTATCTTCTGTCATACCTCATCTTGTGGGTAGGTTAGTAAAAGTTTTATCTTGTGTCATACCTCATCTTGTGGGTAGGTTAGTAAAAGTTTTATCTTGTGTCATACCTCATCTTGTGGGTAGGTTAGTAAAAGTTTTATCTTGTGTCATACCTCATCTTGTGGGTAGGTTAGTAAAAGTTTTATCTTGTGTCATACCTCATCTTGTGGGTAGGTTAGTAAAAGTTTTATCTTGTGTCATACCTCATCTTGTGGGTAGGTTAGTAAAAGTTTTATCTTGTGTCATACCTCATCTTGTGGGTAGGTTAGTAAAAGTTTTATCTTGTGTCATACCTCATCTTGTGGGTAGGTTAGTAAAAGTTTTATCTTGTGTCATACCTCATCTTGTGGGTAGGTTAGTAAAAGTTTTATCTTCTGTCATACCTCATCTTGTGGGTAGGTTAGTAAAAGTTTTATCTTGTGTCATACCTCATCTTGTGGGTAGGTTAGTAAAAGTTTTATCTTGTGTCATACCTCATCTTGTGGGTAGGTTAGTAAAAGTTTTATCTTGTGTCATACCTCATCTTGTGGGTAGGTTAGTAAAAGGTTTTATCTTGTGTCATACCTCATCTTGTGGGTAGGTTAGTAAAAGTTTTATCTTGTGTCATACCTCATCTTGTGGGTAGGTTAGTAAAAGTTTTATCTTCTGTCATACCTCATCTTGTGGGTAGGTTAGTAAAAGTTTTATCTTGTGTCATACCTCATCTTGTGGGTAGGTTAGTAAAAGTTTGATCTTGTGTCATACCTCATCTTGTGGGTAGGTTAGTAAAAGTTTTATCTTGTGTCATACCTCATCTTGTGGGTAGGTTAGTAAAAGTTTTATCTTGTGTCATACCTCATCTTGTGGGTAGGTTAGTAAAAGTTTTATCTTGTGTCATACCTCATCTTGTGGGTAGGTTAGTAAAAGTTTTATCTTGTGTCATACCTCATCTTGTGGGTAGGTTAGTAAAAGTTTTATCTTGTGTCATACCTCATCTTGTGGGTAGGTTAGTAAAAGTTTTATCTGCCTCCAACAGCGACAAAGTTAGATACAAGGTCCCTATTTGCTTGCCTCTCCCCGAGGGCAGAGTTAGACACAAGGTCAGTTTTTAGTGTGGATGGGATCCAACTCCCCAAAAACGGGGCACTCTAGATTATGACATAAATACAAATTACCTCAGTTTAAAAGGATCTCTCCCTCATTGATCGAGGACAAAAAAAAGATGAAGCGTAGTATCAGAACAAATACTACACTTTGTTCTTTGCGAAAAGGCCAAATAAGGTTAGTTTATAATGTGGATTGTGTTCTCTCAAAGATGGATGGGTGCAAAAATTAGCCACGTTCGATCCCTGTTGGCCGGGGGTGGGTGGGTGGGGGGGTAGGTAAATAATCATACGTGACCTTTTCATTGTAAGTGTACAAGTTTCATATGTGTTAAATGTTTTAGATTGAACGTACAGTAGGCTCCTACTTACTTGTCTCCCCACGAGGGCAAAGTTAGACACACGGTTTACTATTCAGTGTGAGTCTGAAGTAACCGGGCAATCTATGATGTTCTTAAAAATGTATTATCTAAATATAAAAAAAACAAAAACGACTGCCCGGTTACTTCTGACTCACTCTGAATATGTACTCGTGTGTGTGTGTGTGTGTGTGTGTGTGTGTGTGCAATAAAGATATACGGTAGGACAGGAAGGGAGATGGAAGGGGTAGTACTGGAGAGTAGAAGAGAGAGAAAGAGAGAAAGAGGAGAGAGAGAGAGTGAGAGAAAGACAGTGTGTTTGTGTATGAGAGAAAGAGAGTGTTTATGAGAGAGATAAAGAGAGAGTGTGAGAAAGAGAGAAAGTGTGAGAGAAAGAGAGTGTGTGTGTGAGAGAGAGAGAAAGAGAGAGAGAGTGTGTGTGTGAGAGAGAGTGTGTATGTGTGTGTGCGAGAGAGAGAGAGAGAGAGAGAAAGAGGAGAGTGGGAGAGAGAGAGTGAGAGAAAGAGAGTGTGTGTGTGTGTGAGAGAGAGAGTGAGAAAAAGAGAGTGAGAAAGAGAGAGAGAGAAAGAGAAAGAGAAAGAGAGAGAGTGTGTGAGAGAGAGAGAACAAGAGAGAGAGAGAGTGAGAGAAATAGAGTGTGTGTGTGTGAGAAAGTGAGAGAGAGAGGGAGGGAGAGAGAGTGTGTGAGAAAGAGAGTGTGTTTGTGTGTGAGAGAGAGAGAGAGAGTGAGAGAAAGAGAGAGAGAGAGAGAGGGAGAGAGAGAGAGAGAGAGAGAGAGAGAGAGAGTGAGAAAAAGAGAGAGAGAGAGAGAGAGAGAGAGAGAGAGAGAGATATGGCACAACATCAACATTACTATCACTTTACCCCAAAGAATTATCAGCGCACAGCCCAACCGATCAGGGCCAGAGATAGAACACACGTAGGGTGCGGTTGTGGGTAGGAATTCAAACATTGTATTGCTAATAATGCACACAGAGCCGAGAAATAGTTGCAATTGTTCTCTCTTTCTTTCCTTTCTTTCCTTTTTTTTTTTTTTTGGCTCCAGTGCAGATGTTTTATTTTTTATTTATTAGTTTAATTTTGTTTCATTTAAAAAATAAAGGACAAAAGTATTTTCTTTTTTTTTCACTATAAAAAAATCCAGACCCCCTCCTCTCCTCCACCCACTAAGTTTCTACCCCCACCCCCATTTTCTGTATGTATATATTTTTTGTTTTGATTATTTTTGTAATTATTAAACTTTTACTTTTTATGATAAAACTATTTTCAAAACAGTTTTAGTGGTTTTAGTGTTAATGAAGTAAAAAAAGAAAAATGGGGCATTTCTACTACTACTACTACTACTACTACTACTACTACTACTACTACTACTACTACTACTAATAATAATAATAATAATAATACTACTCATTCTACTACTACTACTACTAATACTAATACTACTAATACTACTACTAATACTACTACTAATACTACTACTACTAATACTACTACTACTACTACTACTACTACTACTACTAATACTACTACTACTACTACTACTACTACTACTACTACTACTACTACTACTATAACAACAACAACATCAACGATAGCAACAACAAACAATAAATACTTATTGGTTCCAAAACTATTGAACAGAATTAGACCAAACTTGGCAGGAAGCAATTTTCCCTTTTCCATTGTTAGAAAAAATCCCAATCTTCTTCTTTTTCTTCTTCTTCTTCTTCTTGCTGCTGCTAATGATGATGGGGAAATTCATCATCATCATCATCATCATCATCATCATCATCATCATCATCATCATCATCATCATCATCATCATCAATATTGTTCCCCTCCCTCCTGCTATTTTTATTGAAAGACCTAAGTCTATATCACTGTATGTTTGCCCATAAATCCCTTCCGTTATTTTTTCTGCTTTTCTCAAAATTGGCTCATTAGTTCTTCGCAAGATTCCGCAAGAAATCACATATGACCATAAGTTGCAAAACAAACATAATATTTTCGAGAAAATTCTGGTTTGGTTAAAATTCACCCCCCCCCCGCCCCCCTAAAAAAAAAGGGCAAAAAATGGCTTTTTTTCTATTTCTAAATATCTAAAATGTCTTTCATTTTCATAGGGTTTTGCTCAAAATCCATCAAAAGTCGCGCTGTATTTATATTAATCAGCCCCCAACCTCCAAACATCTCACTGCAGATTGCTGAAAAAAGGTCCGACAAATGTTAAAAAAATATCTCAAAATCCTTTCATTAGTTTGTTGACAAACATCAACCAAAAGTCGCGATCAATGTTTATTTTTTCAAGTAGTGGTGATCACAGGGGGAGACAACTCGTGCTTTACTTGTTATTTGTGTTTTTATTATGATTGATAAAGGAGTGCAGGAGAATTACAGGTGTGCGGAAAGTATATCTAGATGGCGAAGCTTTGAGGTTATTCAGAAGTTTTGTTACCTTTTTGTTACCTTTTTGTTACCTTTTTGTTACCTTTTTGTTGTTACCTTTTTGTTACCTTTTTGTTACCTTTTTGTTACCTTTTTGTTACCTTTTTGTTACTTTTTGTTACCTTTTTGTTACTTTTTTGTTACCTTTTTGTTACCATTTTGTTACCTTTTTGTTACCTTTTTGTTACCTTTTTGTTACCTTTTTGTTACTTTTTTGTTACCTTTTTGTTACCTTTTTGTTACCTTTTTGTTACCTTTTTGTTACTTTTTGTTACCTTTTTGTTACCTTTTTGTTACCTTTTGTTACCTTTTTGTTACCTTTTCGTTACCTTTTTGTTACCTTTTTGTTACCTTTTTGTTACCTTTTTGTTACCTTTTTGTTACCATTTTGTTACCTTTTTGTTACCTTTTTGTTACCATTTTGTTACCTTTTTGTTACCTTTTTGTTACCTTTTTGTTACCTTTTTGTTACCATTTTGTTACCTTTTTGTTACCTTTTTGTTACCATTTTGTTACCATTTTGTTACCTTTTTGTTACCTTTTTATTACCTTTTTGTTACCTTTTTGTTACCTTTTTGTTACCATTTTATTACCTTTTTGTTACCATTTTGTTACCTTTTTGTTACCTTTTTATTACCTTTTTGTTACCATTTTGTTACCTTTTTGTTACCATTTTGTTACCATTTTGTTACCTTTTTGTTACCTTTTTGTTACCTTTTTGTTGTTACCTTTTTGTTACCTTTTTGTTACCTTTTTGTTACCTTTTTGTTACCTTTTTGTTACTTTTTGTTACCTTTTTGTTACTTTTTTGTTACCTTTTTGTTACCATTTTGTTACCATTTTGTTACCTTTTTGTTACCTTTTTATTACCTTTTTGTTACCTTTTTGTTACCTTTTTGTTACCATTTTATTACCTTTTTGTTACCATTTTGTTACCTTTTTGTTACCTTTTTATTACCTTTTTGTTACCATTTTGTTACCTTTTTGTTACCATTTTGTTACCTTTTTGTTACCTTTTTGTTACCTTTTTGTTACCATTTTATTACCTTTTTGTTACCATTTTGTTACCTTTTTGTTACCTTTTTATTACCTTTTTGTTACCTTTTTATTACCTTTTTGTTACCATTTTGTTACCTTTTTGTTACCATTTTGTTACCTTTTTGTTACCTTTTTGTTACCATTGGAGCATAGGGAGGATCTGGTACTAGTGTGATTGCAAGAGTTAAGAGTCGATGTAGTAAGTTTAATGAACTTCTGTCATTACGAACTAGGAGAGTGTTACCACTGTCAACCTAGGGAAGAGTCTATCAGGTATCTGTACAACGTGTGATGATGTATGGAAATGAAACCTGGCCAGTGAGGGTTGAGAATATATGTTGCATGGAGAGAAATGTGATGAAGATGATACAACGGAATTGTTATGTGAATCTTAAAGACAGGCTTAGATCTGATGACCTCAGAGGAAGATTGAATCTTGACAGTATAGGGAGATATGTGCAGAACAGGAGACTTTGATGGTATGGACAGTACTGGAAAACGAAAACCACAAAATCCTCTGCGACATGGAGGTGCAAACAGATAAACTCATTCAAGCAAGGAGACCGGACGTCATAATAGTTAACAAAAAGAAAATAAACTGCCAAATTGTAGATTTTACCGTCCAAGCAGATAATAGGGTAAAGATCAAAGAGATGGAAAAATGAAGCAAATACACAGAACTTGCCAGAGAACTGAAAGGAATATGGAACATGAAGAAAGTCAATATAATACCAGTAATCGTAGGAGCACTAGGAACAGTTCCAACAAACCTAGAAAAAAGACAATGAGAAATTAGAATTAAGGGAAGACTGAGACTATACAACGGACAGCAATGATGAAAACGGCTGAAATCTTGAGGAAAATCTTCAAATGCGGAAACCAACCTACATAAACTACCGAACACTAACCTACGAATTGGAAATTGCAGAAGTAAGGCAAAAACAAGGAAGTAACACCACATGAAACCAAGGAAACTGAAACTGCTAGAAATGTTATAAACTGTGTCCCCCCTCTCTAAAAAAAAAGGGCATCAGCCTCGGCTGATACCACACAAAATAAGTGTGAAGGGTCAAGGAGAATGGAAAGACCTAGGAGGGATAGCACTAACCAGATCTTCACATGCGGAGAGTACTGGGACATTGAGGAGGCGTATTGCCACCCAAATCCCAGAGAAGACCAAAGGTCGTTGCCAACGAAAAATCAATGGTAAGCGGTTGTTGCGATAACGCAAAGTCATTAGCAATAGTTATCAAAAGAGGTGGAGAGTACTGGAAATCTGTAGAGACTAGTTGTCACCCAGACTCCAGGGAACACCACCGGTTATCATCAATAATTACTCACTGATGAGTATGCATGTGAGAACTCCTAGTGAGTAACAATCATCATCATCATCATCATCATCATCATCATCATCATCATCATCATCATCATCATCATCATCATTTACCCACTAGGAGTTCTCACACCAAGTCATTACCAGTGATCACTCACTGGAGTCCTAGTGACAACAGGACTCTCTGCTTTTTTTAATCACTGTTGCAAATCGCTTTGCATTCTCGCAACAGCTGTTTACCAACGAGTGCTTGTTGCTGACAACGGCTGTTGGCTTTCTCTGAAATTTTGAGTGACAATAAGCCTTCTCGGGATTCAAATACTCACTGTTCCCTTCCAATGCTACCACATTTTTTTTTAAAAATGGAGAGGGGGGGGGGTAGGAAGTGTTGTTCAAATAATGGAATTTTTCTTATTTATATATCTACCCTACCCTGGATCCTCAGCTCCCTTAGGCTTGTCACACTATATTACATGTGTATTTCTAGCTCATGCAGTGCCATTCTATTGTAACCTGTGTCACCTGGCTATGTGTGTTGTTTCCACACTCAAGGATTTTCTTTAATATTTCGGTTGTTTTCATCAGTGCCGCGCTTTGTATGATGCCCATTCTCTCGTTGATTCCGATTTCTCCTAGTCCTTTATCTAGATATTTCAGACCCATCCCTAGTGCTCCTACGGTTATTGGTATTACTGTAGCTTTTTCCATGTTCCATATTCACTTCAGTTCCTTGGAAAGCTCCACTTAGGTGGACTTAGAGTAAGATAATCGAAAATATAATGTTTACATTTTAAAAAAAATAAGATTTAAAAAATAAACGTTTTAGTTTTCCCTTATTTTATTTATTTTTTATTTCAATAAATATTCTTGTTCTTGGTGTTTAGGGTGTTACAACACCAGGCGACGGCTCACCGTTGCTCTCGATACGCTCCAGTGCAAAGGGTCGACGTCAGTCAGGTTCCATGCAATCATATCACTTCTTACGCAGTCGAGCAAGGTTTTCCTCAGCCTATCACGCTTCCTAGTGCCCGGGAGATCAAGATGTGTTATCAAGTTGATGCAAGAGGTGGAAAACCACCTGAGACGCCGAGTGTAAGGCATCCATAATCTCACAAATATCAAGTTTCTGGTGAATCTCAATTTATGGGACCCTTTCTTTGAGTTTGCACCCGCATAGCAACTTAATTATGGTACGATCACTATGCCGAAACCATTGTAGATCAGAAGTGTTTGGGGCCCAAGTCTCACGGGTATGCAAGATGGCAGAGCAAACACAGGCTGAAATAAGTTTTCCCCAAATCTCGAAGGAAATGTGCCTAGTTTTAAGGATAGGCAGCAGCTTACTAAACCTTCTCGATGCAGTACAACGCCGAGCAGTCATTTCTTTTCTTCTCCTCTCCTAGTACATTTTATATTTAAAAGGTTAGCATTTCTTTGCCCTTGTTTATCTCCCTTGCCTCAAAGAGACTGTGAGAGTGAGTTATGACCCATGCATTTGCCAGACAGCCAACATTTTGGATTGGACGTGTCGCACAGTGCTCTTCAATTAACACCACTAAACTAATAAGTAATTCTTCTTCATTTGTAAATATATAATAAATATTAATTGTTGATCCATACAGAAGAGGTTTTATTCAATTCATTCTTTATATTCGTCCCATATTTCACAATAATAATCCTCCTCATTAACAATTATCCTCGAGTGACCTATAGGCTTTGATAAGTGGTGACTCGTTAGTATATAAAAAAGGATATTCTATTGTAATTTTTATGTCATTTATTGGCATTATCTAGTTATGTGAATTGGTTTCTGCATTCAAGGATTTTTCTTAATAGTTCAGCTGTCTTCATTAGTGCCGTGCTTTGATTGCAATTTTATCTAGTCTTTATACATGCATGGAGAGAAATGATATGAGAATGATACAATGGATGTGTAATGTGAATCCTAAAGACAGGCTAAGATCTGATGACTTCAGAGGAAGATAAGATCTGGAAAGTATGGGGAGATGTGTGCAGAGGAGTAGAATTCGATAGTATGGTTATTTAGAAAGAATGGATGAGGATGCTTGGGTTAGTAGATGTAAAACAGTTGATGGAGCAGGTTCAGTTCATAGGGGAAGGCTAAGGAAAACATCAGAGGAAGTGATGAAAATGGCGTTGAGAGAAAGAGGGATAAAGACCTGGCCAGAGATGGGTTAGTTTGGAAGTCAAAGTCTATGCCCCCCCCCCTTCTAGTTCACTATTATCATGTCCAGTTTTCTTGCTTGGATGAGTTTGTCCCTTTGTATTTCCATGTACCAGAGGATTCTATGTCTATCATTTTCCAATACAGCTCCGGCTTATGTTTGTACCATTTGTCTTGATGTTCAGTGCATTCGTTTGCATTATTCCCAGTGTACCATCTTTCCAATCCAGCCATGTCTGTTTTTGTATTTCTTTTGAGCTAATTTGCTGCATTCACTTATGATGTGGTTTACCATTTCGTCTCTTTGTCTAAAGAGTCCACATTTACTGTTTTTCTGGATTTTGTTCATCTTGATTTTTATATAATTCATTCATATAATGTTGTTTTGTGCGGCTGTCAGTAGCAATTCCGTTTCTCTGTTCAAGTGTCCTTTTTGTAGACATGCCCATGTATGCCTTCCTTGGTCAGTCTTATACATCGTCCATCTAGCTACTTCGGTTCCCATTCTTTGGTCCAAATGTCTGAGTTCTTCTTTTGTTCAGCTTATGAAGGGTGCGGACTATCTAACAAAGGATACTGTTCAGGTATTTATTTTTGTTTTTACGTTATAATTTCATGTTCTTCTCAAGTGTGCTCTCCTAATCTTTTCTTTCATTTCTGTTAATTTCATAGTGTCTGCTTCCAGAACTCCCAGATATTTATAAGTATCATATTTGCCAAGTACCCTCATCTCCTCTTGGTTAGGTAGTTCCAGTCCCTCCGATGTCTTCAGTTTTCCCCTTTTCATCTCTAGCAATGCACATTTTTCCATTCCGAATTCTATTTGAATGTCTTTGCTCAATATTTTGCTTCTGTTTATCAGCATTTCCAGTTCCTTTTCACGTTTTGCAAATAGTTTCAGGTCGTCCATATTCATGAGGTTGTTTATTCTTTATTCTGAGTCAGTAAACTTGTATCCGGCATCACATTTCTTGAGTATGTTGTTGAGGGGCATGATAAGCAGTAGTGGTGATAGGGAGTCTTGAGTGGGTTTTTTGAGTGTCGTACATTGTGCATAATCATGAGTTTCCTAGTCTTCTGGTCAAAGTGTCTACATTCTTCTTTTGTTCAGCCTGTGAATGGTCCAGAATATCTTATTAGTGATACTGCCAAGTTATATTTATTCTTTTTACTAGATTTCTACTATATAATTTAGTTTTTAAGAGTTTTCTTGTTCTTCTTAAATATTCTTTTCCAATCTTCTTTCATTTCTGTTGATTTCATGGCGTCTGCTTCCAGAACTCACAGATATTTATAGTCATCGTGTTTGTAAAGTACCGTCGTCTCTTCTTGGTTAGGTAATTACATGCCCTCTGCTGTTTCTAGTTTTCCCCTTATCGTCTCTAGTAGTGCACATTTTCTCATTTGTTCTATATCTGCAAACTTGTATCCGGCATCACATTTCCTGAGTACATGAAGTGGTTTATTCTTTCTTTTGTATCTCTGAATTTGTATCTGGTATTGCACCTCCTGAGTATGTTGTTCAGTTAAATCATGACTATGATAAACAGTAGTGGTGATAGAGAGTCTCCCTGGAAAATGCCTCTCTGTATTCTTATCTCAACCAGGTGTTGTCTTCCAACTGTCAGTTCCAGTCTCCATATTTCCATAAAGGTTGATAATTTTGTCGGATATTTTGTACATTATTATGCATTCAGTTATCCATGCTTGAGAGATTCTGTCGTAGGCTTTCTTGTAGTTGATCCATGCCATGGCTATGTTATTTTTCTGTTTTGTTTTTTTAAATCTCTTTCAGGACCTTTTGGTCTATTCTAGCAGATCACGCGTACCTCTTGTCACTTTCTGGCATCCTTTTTATTGTTCTACGAAGTAGTCCATGCTTATTAAGAGAGTCATAGATCTGTTCGCTCAGTTTTGTGGTTTACATTTTCCAGATGGTTGGTAGGCATGTTATCGGTCTTGTTGGTTGGGATCGTGCTCTTCTCTTTGTCTTTTTGTGTTACTGTGTTTCTTTAGTCTGTTTCGTGTATACATTTTTTTAGGATCATCATCATCATCATCATCATCATCATCATCATCATCATCATCATCATCATCATCATCATCATCATCATCATCATCATCATCATCATCATCATCATCATCATCATCATCATCATCATCATCATCATCATCATCATCATCATCATCATCATCATCATCATCATCATCATCATCATCATCATCATCATCATCATCATCATCATCATCATCATCATCATCATCATCATCATCATCATCATCATCATCATCATCATCATCATCATCATCATCATCATCATCATCATCATCATCATCATCATCATCATCATCATCATCATCATCATCTTCTTCTTCTTCTTCTTCTTCTTCTTCTTCTTCTTCTTCTTCTTCTTCTTCTTCTTCTTCTTTTTCTTCTTTTAAGCCTGAAATTGGCAGCCACGATAGAAAACACGCTGGCTTGGCCAAGTAAAAGTAACGATAACAAAGGCATAGATAATAAAGCTAATAATCAGTAAACATACGTGAAAATTATAACGTTAAGTAGAAAAGTAAATTTTCTTGCGTTTGGTAACACTTATTTGTTGTCTTATGTTTTTTCCTTCAACCTCGTTTTTTCTTATTAACTATACCTCACAATCGCTGCCAGTTTAAATGAATTTCTATTCGACGGTTTAAATGTTTTCAAATTCCTTTCGAATTTTGTCCTTTAGTCCTCACATTTCATGAGCGATGTTTCTGACAAAGGAAGAAGAATTGCTGCTTACTGGGTCAGAATCTATCCATATAACACTCATCGTTGGCTCGGTTTTGACCTTGAAGTGGTATTTTTTAAATATCAAGTGGCTTCATGGCTTGTCTGGAGTGATTTCCATTAAAAAAAAAAAAGAGTCACCAAGTAATTCATTCTTTTGACAACTGTTAACAAAAGATTTAAATGGTTGACTTGTTTACAATAAATCGAAATGCATTCTGATGGATTTAATTTCATAATTTTTTAATAGTCCGTTTTCTTTTTAGTACTTTACGCTGTTGCATTTTTTTTTATTCCAATAAATAAAAAGAAATAGTAATAATTTAATCTACGAAAGTTACATCGACTGGAGAAAAACACCCACACGCGCGCATATAGACACAAGTGAAGTTGTCTTATAACTTTATTAATATAGAGATTAAAAGGACAAACAAATATGCTGTCACGTGATCGTTAAAAATGAAGAAACAACATAGGAGGAGGAGGGGGGCGAGGCATGATGAAGAAGAAGAAGAAGAAAAAAAACTGTGTCACGTGATGACCTGGCTCGAGCGTCGTTCTACAAAAGGCTGCTTTTTCCTCCATTCCGCGTCGCCCACGATTACTCTCTTTTCGTCCTTTCTCATTCATGTTCAATAACCATTCATAAAAAAAGAGAAAGAGAGTGTGTGTATTTTTTTTTTTTGGGGGGGGGGGGGGTCACTATTAAAACTACTACGCCTACCACTTTTAATACCTCTACCCTCTCTCTCTCTCTCTCTCTCTCTCCCTTTCATTTTGTTTATTTTTTATTTTATGATCTGCCCTCCCCCCATAAAAAAAAAAAACTTAATCATTTTCTTTCTTTTTGTTGTCTTTCTTTTTTTATTCGTATAATTGCCTTTTATTCGTCGTAACCCTCCTTCCTCTCTCTCCCCGTCCCCCAACCTCTCTTTCTCTCTATCTATCTATCTATCTATCTATCTATCTATCTATCTATCTATCTATCTATCTATCTATCTATCTATCTATCTCTCTCTCTCTGTCTGTCTGTCCGTCTCTCTGTCTCTGTCTCTGTCTCTGTCTATCTCTCTCTCTCTCTTACACGCACACATACACACTCTCTCTCACACACTCTCTCTCCCACACAAACATACCCTCTTTCTCTCACACACTTTCTCTCTCTCTCTCTCTCACACACAAACACACAGTCTCTCTCTCTCTCCCTCTCTCTCTCTCTCTCTCTCTCTCTCAACTCTGATATTAATAGTACCGTAATAGTATCGAATACTAAATTCACAGAATTGACTCTTCCGTTCGTTAGTGTGCGTGTGTTAGCGTCTGTGCGCGTGTGTTGGTGCGTGTACGCATGCGTGGTGCGTGTGATGTGTGTGTTTGCTTGTGTGTGTGTGCGTGTACATGTAATGTGTGTGTATTTTTATGTGTTTGTATCTAGTGCGTGTTTATGTGTAGTGTGTGTTTGTATGTAGTGTGTGTGTTTGTGTCTGTAGTGTGCGTGTGTGTGTGTCTGTAGTGTGTTTTGTGTGTAATGTGCACGCGCGTGTGTGAGTAGTGTGTGTGTGTCTTTAGTGTGTGTGCAGTGTGCGTGCGTGTGCGTGTGTGTCTGTAGTATGTGTGTGTGTGTCTAGTGTGTGCGTGTGTCTGTAGTGTGCGTGCGTGTGTCTGTAGTGTGTGTATGTGTAGTGTGTGTGCGTGTGTGTCTGTAGTATGTGTGTGTGTGGCTAGTGTGTGCGTGTGTCTGTAGTGTGTGTGCGTGTGTCTGTAGTGTGTGTATGTGTAGTGTGTGTGCGTGTGTGTCTGTAGTATGTGTGTGTGTGGCTAGTGTGTGCGTGTGTCTGTAGTGTGTGTGCGTGTGTCTGTAGTGTGTGTATGTGTAGTGTGTGTGCGTGTGTGTCTGTAGTGTGTGTATGTGTAGTGTGTGTGCGTGTGTGTCTGTAGTATGTGTGTGTGTGGCTAGTGTGTGCGTGTGTCTGTAGTGTGTGTGCGTGTGTCTGTAGTGTGTGTATGTGTAGTGTGTGTGCGTGTGTGTCTGTAGTGTGTGTATGTGTAGTGTGTGTGCGTGTGTGTCTGTAGTATGTGTGTGTGTGGCTAGTGTGTGCGTGTGTCTGTAGTGTGTGTGCGTGTGTCTGTAGTGTGTGTATGTGTAGTGTGTGTGCGTGTGTGTCTGTAGTGTGTGTATGTGTAGTGTGTGTGCGTGTGTGTCTGTAGTATGTGTGTGTGTGGCTAGTGTGTGCGTGTGTCTGTAGTGTGTGTGCGTGTGTCTGTAGTGTGTGTATGTGTAGTGTGTGTGCGTGTGTGTCTGTAGTGTGTGTATGTGTAGTGTGTGTGCGTGTGTGTCTGTAGTATGTGTGTGTGTGGCTAGTGTGTGCGTGTGTCTGTAGTGTGTGTGCGTGTGTCTGTAGTGTGTGTATGTGTAGTGTGTGTGCGTGTGTGTCTGTAGTATGTGTGTGTGTGGCTAGTGTGTGCGTGTGTCTGTAGTGTGTGTGCGTGTGTCTGTAGTGTGTGTATGTGTAGTGTGTGTGCGTGTGTGTCTGTAGTGTGTGTATGTGTAGTGTGTGTGCGTGTGTGTCTGTAGTATGTGTGTGTGTGGCTAGTGTGTGCGTGTGTCTGTAGTGTGTGTGCGTGTGTCTGTAGTGTGTGTATGTGTAGTGTGTGTGCGTGTGTGTCTGTAGTATGTGTGTGTGTGGCTAGTGTGTGCGTGTGTCTGTAGTGTGTGTGCGTGTGTCTGTAGTGTGTGTATGTGTAGTGTGTGTGCGTGTGTGTCTGTAGTGTGTGTATGTGTAGTGTGTGTGCGTGTGTGTCTGTAGTATGTGTGTGTGTGGCTAGTGTGTGCGTGTGTCTGTAGTGTGTGTGCGTGTGTCTGTAGTGTGTGTATGTGTAGTGTGTGTGCGTGTGTGTCTGTAGTGTGTGTGTGTGTGGCTAGTGTGTGCGTGTGTCTGTAGTGTGTGTGCGTGTGTCTGTAGTGTGTGTATGTGTAGTGTGTGTGCGTGTGTGTCTGTAGTGTGTGTATGTGTAGTGTGTGTGCGTGTGTGTCTGTAGTGTGTGTGCGTGTGTCTGTAGTGTGTGTATGTGTAGTGTGTGTGCGTGTGTGTCTGTAGTGTGTGTATGTGTAGTGTGTGTGCGTGTGTGTCTGTAGTGTGTGTGTGTGTGTGTGATGCATAATTATAGAGCTACTATTATTCAAAGTGAATTTGCTGACGAAAAAGAAAATCGGGTACTTCTGCAGCTTACGGACCGGGCTGAAATAATAACGTTATTATTTAGAAAGCCATTCTTAACATGGGGAGAAGGAGGGGGACTTTATTAACTATTCTACACTTTCACCTAACAATTTAATACACAAAAGATACCGTAAAAATCGAATTTAACTCGAAATTTCTATCTAAAAAATATCCCGGTCCGCAAACTGCATAAGCACCAAAATTTCTTTACTCCCTATCCGGTGTTCTTATTTACTTACCTCCCCACGAGGGCAAAGTAAAACACAAGGTAGGATTTTAATGTGGAGAAAATTCAGCTTCCCTAAAAGGGACACTATATACAAAAATAAAAAATCGTCTCAGTCTAGAAGGAGTTCTCTTTCACTGACCGAGGACAGAAAAGACTAAGCGTAGCATCAGAACAGATACTACACTTTGTTCCTAGCCAAAAGTTTTTTTTTTATTTTCCTTTTTGTTTCACACTTTTTTTTTTTCTAAAAAGAAAAGAAAAATGCGTTTTTTTTTGGAGGTGGGGGGGGGGGGGGTATTTTATAGAATTTTGAGAGTTTAATTCCGGTATTATTTAATGATTTAAATTATTTAATGATTTAAATTATTTAATGATTTAAATTATTTAATGATTTAAATTATTTAATGATTTAAATTATTTAATGATTTAAATTATTAATTGGACCAAATTGTTATAAAACTATATGCTGTTAATGTTGTTTTAATCTTCTCTATTTAGGGTTTGAATGGAACGATCGTTTTGTGCTTCGCAGCTGGCAGCTCCGCTACCGGATCCAGCACTACACCATCATCAGGAGGAACCACTTCGCAGTTTCAGCCCCTATTCCTGGTAGGGGCGCCTCAGGCGATTAGCAATAAACTAATCCCTTCTCAAAGGGTGAGAAGGCAAAGCGTGGACCTGTAATAGAAGGGGGGGGGGTGTTGGTCCCTTCCTTACATTTATTGCACAAAATGAAGTGAACGAACAACAACCGAGTAACAGGCAACAAAAAAGGGTTTATTTAACAGAGGGTTGGAACTGTGTCCCAGTGAAGAAAAGAGGCTGCCGGGTCGTCAGCAAATATATTCCCAGTGGAGACGGCTGCTGCTGGAACGATGCAGGGGAAAGGCAGGAGAGAGATGTTTCTTCGTTGCTGGCTGATTTCTCTCTGCTGAATTCTTCAACTGACCAGGTGGTAGAAAATAGTCCATGAGGGGACAGTTGATATCAATACGCCCTGCAAGCCGATTGGTCAGCGTATGACCAATTTGCTCACAGGGGACGAGAAGAAATAGATCCTATTTCAGTCTGCTACAGACCTCCTAGAACTGCACAGGACAAACCCACAGACCGGCGGAAATCAAGCCCTGAAGGCCAAGACAATACCGGTCTATAGGGTGTAGTATCCATTGGAACAGATACTACACTTTGATACACCTTTCAGCCACTATCAACATCAACAACTGATTTTGATTGCATTGTGACGTCATAAACTACCCTGCATATGGCGTCATCACTATCTCCTTCATCTCCCTTCTTTCACCATTCAAAATTCACCTCTCCTTCCAGTTCATATCATCCCTCTTCAGCCATATCCAATAAGATGTTTTCTCTGCTGTTTCATGAAGATCTTTAATCAATTTTCTCAATTCAGAGTTGTTACGATAAAAGCAATGTCGAAATAAGTTTACAACCATTCGCTCTACATTTCCTCTTGCCCCAATGGCCAAATGATGGAATTCGATCTTCCATCCTTTATCTTGACACTCCAATACCAACTCTTCATATCTGATCTCTTTGCTATTTTCTGCAGCAGCAAAGTTTTCTTCCCATGGTACTGTTAGTTCCAGCATTATTCCTTTCTTTTCTTCACACCACACAACAATATCTGGTCGTTGTCCAACCGGAATACCAAAACGTTTTCCAGATCTACACTTAACTTCCAGTTTCCAGTCCATCTGTCATCTTTTTTTGTAGTCGTTGGATGACTACTCAGATTATTTTTTGTGCCTGCTTTGTGGAATTCCATCTTCATTTGTTTAATCCTGGGTAATTCCTCATCACAAAATTGCTTTATTTTTTACTTGACTTGTTCTTCGATTATTGTGACGTCACGTATACCTTTCTGCTGTCAGCTCACAGTCTTATTTACTCCTCTCCAGGAGTTAGGCACAAGGCCAGTTTTATCCTACTCCCACAAGTAAGATGTGACCCAAGGTCGGGTCGGAAAGTGGGGGTTGAAAAGCCAGCGCCCGAGAGGTGAGCACTCTGACCATCAAAAATTGCCTGGGCAGCCCCGTCGGCATTCCCCGGTAGGGGCGCCTCAAGCAGTAAGCAATTAACTTACTCCTCCCCAAAGAGGGGAGGCAAAGCCTGGGAGGGTGGACCTCCTAGAACTGCACAGGACAATCCCATAGACCGGCGTAAATCAAGCCCCGAAGGCCAAGACAATACCAGTCTATAGGGTGCAGTATCCATCGGAACAGATACTACACTTTGATCTCGACCAAAAGGCCGAGCAAGAGTTTGGATGTAAATAGTTCCCAAAACTTTCAATCTTGATAAGAATTTTAAAGCCACTTTAAATGATTTTCTATTCGACAGTTTAAAGGCTTCCAAATTCCTTTCAAAATTTCAAACGGTCAAAGAACGAATTGCTTCATTTTTTTTATTTTCTTTAACTATTAAACAAATGAGATTAAAAATGTCAGACTTTTTTTACGAAGAAACGGAAATGCATTATGGTGGATTTGATTTCGTCATAAAATTATTTTAAAATAAGATTTTTAGAAAGATCGTTTTAGTACTTTATGCTATTGCATTTTCGATATCAATAAATGATCGATTAATAGTAGATAAGAAAAGAATGCTTAAATGTGTAATTATCGAAGTTACGTTGACCAGCGAGAAATACACACACGCGCGTGAAGTCTCGTAATTTTATTAATATAGAAGTTTTATGGCAATTTTAAAGAAAAAACATTACCTGCAAGAAAAAAAAGAAAATGAATATTAAATCCAATTACAATATTAAATTAATCTATTATATAAAGGGCAGATGTGTGTGTGTGTATGTGTATGTGTGTGTATGTGTTTGTGTGTATATGTATGTGTGTGTGTATGTGTGTGTGTGTTTGTGTGTGTTTGTGTTTGTGTGTGTCTGCGTGTGTGCCAAGCTAACACTATAAAACAAACACCCACAAAGTTTGTATTTTCTTGATCAGTGTTGCTCTGGAGGAATAATATCTATAATTTATAAAAGTATTAATTTTTTGCGAGTTAAGTAAGCCAGGTTCCGTCATGGGGGAGAGTCGGGTTTTTCAGCCATTTCATATGTTATCTATTATATAAAGGAGGGGGGGTGGATTACTTACATTATTATTATTTTCAATAGAGAGGAATGGGCTGGGCATAGGTGAAAGAGGGGTTAGAGGAGAGGGATGTGGGAAACGAGGAAGAGGGAAAGACAGAAAGATAGAGAAACGGATAGAGAGAGAGAGAGAGAGATAGAAGTTTTAATATAAAGATGTTGCATACATTGTTTAACTTCTATTTTGATTTCTTATGGCCAACGCCGAGTAGCCCCCCCCCCCGCTAGTCTTCTATTGTATAAAGGGCAGTTGTGTGTGTGTGTGTGCGTGTGTGTGTGTGTGTGTGTGTGTGTGTGTCGAGCTAAAAGTTTTAAAAAACTACAAAACAAAGTTTGTATATTCTTGATCACCATTGATTATTCTTTGGGGATCAACTGGGTCAGGTTTCGTCAGTGGAGGGGGGGGGGCAGCCATTTCAAACGTTATCTATTATATAAAAGAGATGAGAATGACTTACATTATTATTATTATTTTAAATAGCGAGGGTAAAAAAGGGGTTGGGGTAAGGGATGTGGAACAACGGGGAAGGGGGAAAGAGAGAAAGATAGAGTGAAATATAGAAAGACGGATTGAGAGGGGTAGAGAGATAAAAGTTTTAATATGAAGGTGTTGTACACACTTTTTAACCACTTTTATTTATTTATTTTTTATGGTCCCGGGCAACGCCGAGTAGTCCTGCTAGTATATAATAAAAGTAATAAGTAAAAATTATTTCTAAGATATCCGAATTTACTTGCCTCCCAACACCGGCAAACTCTATCTATCTATCTATCTATCTATCTATCTATCTATCTATCTATCTATCTATCTATCTATCTATCTATCTGTTTGTCTGTCTATCTGTTTGTCTGTCTATCTATCTATCTATCTATCTATTTATCTATCTATCTGTCTATCTATCTATCTATCTATCTATCTATCTATCTATCTATCTATCTATCTGTCTATCTGTCTGTCTGTCTGTCTGTCTGTCTGTCTGTCTGTCTGTCTGTCTGTTTGTCTGTCTATCTATCTATCTGTCTATCTATCTATCTATCTATCTATCTATCTGTCTATTTATCTATCTATCTATCTATCTATTTATCTATCTATCTATCTATCTATCTATTTGCCTATATATCTGTGTCTATATCTATCTATCTATGTATCTATGTATCTATGTATGTATCTATCTATCTATCTATCTATCTATCTATCTATCCATCTATCTATATATCTGTCTGTCTGTCTATCTATCTGTCTGTCTGTCTGTCTATCTATCTATTTGCCTATCTATCTATCTATCTATCTATCTATCTATCTATCTATCTGTCTGTCAATCTACCTATCTATCTATCTATCTATCTATCTATCTATCTATTTGCCTATCTATCTATCTATCTATCTATCTAAGTGTATTCCTATCTATCTATCGATTGATCTATCTATCTATCTATCTGTCTGTCTGTCTGTCTGTCTGTCTATCTATCTATCTATCTATCTATCTATCTATTTGTCTATCTATCTGTCTGTCAATCTATCTATCTATCTATCTATCTATCTATCTATCTATCTATCTATCTATCTATCTATCTATATCCAATCATATGTATCAATCTTTGACGTAATCTATATGCAATGCCTGTCTATGTGTCAACATCTGTCTACATCTGTAGTGGTGCTACAGTCTATGAAGCCAGGCAAGGCGAACGGACCCAACAACATCTCAGTGGAGGGTGTGGCAGTCGACACACTGGCGCCCTTGCTGCATGGTTGGCACGGCTGTTCAGTCATATGATTGCAGAGGAAGATCCCGTTTGACTGGAACCTCAGTACAACTACACGGACTTAGGGGAAAGGCGATTAGGTTGTTTTCATGCTTCTTGAAGATCTTTAAAAGAATCTCTGAACGCTGCGAGAAATCGTGTTGTTGATCAGCGCAGATTCGTGCCAAACTGTGGTACAGTTGACGGCATCCATGCTGCCGACGGATGAGCGGAGAAATAAGGCGAGAAAAGGATTCTGTTACATATCGTCTCTCTTGATCTGTAAAAAAAAAGCCTTCACTGTGTACCACATGAAGTTATCTGGCATCCTTTGCATGTGCATGGCGTTTCGGTAGAAATGGTAAACTAGGTCAAGATTGCGCTACGAGATAAACCAAAGCGTCAGGTGCAGTCGTCCGCTGGAATGTCACAGTTGGCATACATCAGAGATCAGCATCTTCGTGCGCTTCTTTTCAATGTCGTCACTCAGCATCTTTATTTGCTTGTTCCTTAGACCATTCTGTACGCGTACGTCGTCATGCTAATTTCCAAGAATAAACTCAATCCACAATAGTAAGTGAAATCCTGGAACGACCAGTTCACGCGGTCCGGCTTGAGACTGAACACCAGAAAGACTTACTTGACTACCAATAAACATCAACGAAAGACTATCCAGGTAGATGGCCAAGATTTTCCCAGGACGAGTGGTTTCAAATGTCTCGTCTTGATCATCGATAAAGATGAGTAAGGGACGATCTAGGTGTAACAGTTATACGTGACAAATTATTTTCTTTTGCACAAATTTACTCTTCCACATGGAGTGATTGATACATTATCCAATCAGAACACTTTGCATGGGAGGCACTTTCTAAATAGACGTGCACTTTTCCTATCTGAGCCGAATTATACTTGAAGTGAAAGCGAGACCCAACCCATTGGGCAGATGTATGCGCACCCGCAGACTCAGCATGCTTTGGTATTTCTGACTAGATAACTCTTTCCTGGTCCCTTGTTGCTTATTTATGAACGATGTATGAATAAAACTGATTTTAAATGTTGGAGGAAGAGTTTGTCTTTATATTCGAACTAACGGTCACCCCTACCAACAGGAACACAACGGTAGCCCCTTTTTCTTCTTAATAAGACCTACAAAATGGAGACTTCTTCTTAGAGATATTTTTAAATGTTGGACGTTTTGATGGATGTTACTTGAAAGATGTTCTTCACAGAAACAATTTAAAAAATAATAAACGTAGGGGAACATGTGCCAACAAGTCCCCTATTCTTCCTTTTATACTTTATGAGGCAAAATATGTGGACATAACAAGGCCTAAAAAAATGGACACTTCTTCTTACAGATATTTTTAAATGTTGAACTTTTTAATGAATGTTAATTTTCTAGGCGGAGTGATTGATACATTATCCAATCAGAACACTTTGCATGGGAGGCACTTGAAGTGGATGCGAGACCCAACCCCTTTGGCAGATGTATGCGCACCTGCAGACTCAGCGTGCTTTGATATTTCTTGAGAAAGAGAGCGATCAAAACTAATATAGTTTCGACTTCAGACAGACAGACAGATACATAATCTCCATTATCAATAGATAACACTATTACCTATGCAAATTGACTGCCAGCCAGAGTCATCTATCTGATACCAAGGACTGGTGGTACGTGGTGGGCATGTAGTGATTATAGGGCACTAAACTCTGGTACTAAACCAGACGGTTACCCTTGTATCGGTTATACGTGACAAACTATTTTCTTTTGTGCAAGTTTGTCTTTACACATGGAGTGATTGATACATTATCCAATCAGAACACTTTGTATGGGAGGCACTTCCACTGAACTGTTTGTACACTGCTTTCCCGCTTTTCATATAGTCGGACTTTTTACGTTAAGCCAAAGAGATGTGCAATGTTCCTGTCTCAGTTGAAACAAAAACTTGACGCACACTAGACAAGTGGATGCAACACCCAACCCATTGGGCAGATGTACGCGCGCCCGCCGATTCAGTGTGCTATGGTATTTCTTGTTACTTAAACTCGTTCATGGCCCCTTTGCTTTCTGTTGATGAAGCAAGGTATGAATAAAACTAATTTTAAATGTTGGAGGAAGAGTTTGTTTGTATATTAGAAATAACAGTAACCCCTACCAACGACAACACAACGGTAACCCCTTTTTCTTCTTACTAAATGAGGCCTACAAAATGGAAAACTCCTTCTTCTGAGAGGTTCTTCCCAGGATGAGTGGTTTAAAATATGGCTGAAATGACATATTGCCACTGGCGTCCTCTGTGATCCACAGATCAAAATCTACCAGACTGTTGCTTTGTACGGCTTCAAGTGCTGGTCGTCAAAGAAGAAGGTAGAAAGGAGACTATCAGTTATGGAGACGAAGATGTTTCATTGGAAAATCGTTTGCATGGGTACGGACATGTACATTGCGCAAACAACAATACCATCGTGAAAACAGGATTCAAAATAGAGGCACCTGGAGAAGACTGAGAGGATAGCCGATACAAAAGTGGTTAGATGCCCTACACCAAGATCTCAAGACGACCGGAATTCACCTTGACCAAGCCTTTGATTATATATGGTGGAGGAAGAAATCTAATGTGGACCCTAATGCATGGGATAAATGCATAAAAAATGATGATGCCTATTTTTGTATCGAGCACTATTGATTAAACATGTGATACTATATATTGTCCCCACCTTCACAATCAGGGCCACCGGGAGAGATTAACTTAGAAATGAATGACAATATGAAAGCATTTATGTACGTATAAAATAAATAATAATATATATATATCAACAAAAAATACGTCCTATAAAGTTATGGGCGACTAATAATGCAATTTTCTGCATCTTAATCACTTAGGAAGTGAAAGAATCGAAATAGTAGTAAGCGAAAAAACAACGAACGCTGCAATCACCAATAAAAACAATTACATAAAAGTACATTAAAAATATTTAGGTGATAAAGATCGTACATATTACTAGGCAGGGCGTCGTGGTCGAATGGTAAAAACGCTGGAATTGATCCTTGTAAAAGTTAGCCATGCTGATGACGGCTGTGAGCCAGAACACGTGTCCATGGATTACTTTTATATATGTATAAAATTAATATATATATATATATATATATATATATATATATATATATATATATATATAAATTTTAAAAAAAAATTACAACTTTAATATTAAAATGTTTTTCACCTACAGACGACGTCGTTTCGGGCTCTCTTACACATATCAGTGTGGGAGTGGCGGTTACAGGTGATTGCATGGGCTCGAACGCCGTTCATAGAGTCAGTCTAGAATCACAAGAAAAATGCTCAGGACCAAACGGCCACAAGAAATCGACACAGACAGTAATTGAAATTAAGGTACACTTACCCGGGAGACAGGGAAATTTAAAAGAAGAATCATCATCATCATCATCATCATCATCATCATCATCATCATCATCATCATCATCATCATCATCATCATCATCATCATCATCATCATCATCAGCAGCAGCAGCATCATCATCATCATCATCATCATCATCATCATCATCATCATCATCATCATCATCATCATCATCGTCGTTGTCGTCGTCGTCGTTGTCGTCATCATCATCATCAGTTTAATGTCCGTTTTACATGCTGGCATGTGTTGGACTGCTTTTAGAAATTGACTTCCAAACTTCCCATATTTGGCCAGGATATTATTATTTATCTCTCTTTCTCTCAAGTCCATTCTTATCAGTCCCTCCCATGTTTTCTTTGACCTTCTTCTGTGAAGTGGACCTGCTACTTCAACTGTTCTACATCTACTAACCCAAGAACTTTCATCCATTCTTTCAACCCGGCCATACCATCGAAGTTTCTTCTTCTGCACACATCTGCCTATACTGTCCAGATTTAATTTCCATCTGAGGTCATTAATCTAATTAGATATAAGTCTATCTTTAACAATACCAAACATTATAAAATATTTAAAAAAAAAAACACCCACTGAACGACGGTTTCCAGTGGAATTAATAAATTATAAAAATAAAATCTTAATTTCTTGAAAATAAAACCCTGTGTTATTACATCTTTTTTCTTTTGATAACAATCTTTTTCCTAACATAAAAGATACATTTTAATATCTTCGTAAATCTTAGTTCCAAAGGTTTGGCATCGGGAAGTTAGCAAATGTTTGAGATATCATTTAATCTAAGAAAATATATTTATATTTTAAGCAATTGTTGGCTGAATCACCGTTGTAAATCTTTGGCATCAACATTTTTATCGAAGGAGTAATTTACTTTTTCAATATAAAACTTTTCAATACCATTTTGAACTGTTATGAAACATGCACCACCAGAACTTTATCGTAATTTCCCAAATTCATTGTCCCTATTTACTTGCGTCCCCACGAGGACAGAATTAGACACAAGGGCGATTTTTAATCTGGCAGAAAATACAGCTCACCCCTAAAACGTCACTCTAGAACGATTTCTCGTCCACTAACAAGCGACAAAAACGATGAAATGTAGTATAAGAACAGATACTACACTTTGCTCCTAGTCAAAAGGACAAGTAGAGACTCCTTATTTACTTGCCTCCCCGTGAGGGCAGAGGTAGACACAAGGTCGGTTTTTAAATGTTGAGGGAAATACAGCTCCCCAAAAAGGGTCACTATGGATTGGTACAAAAATGAAAATTGCCTCAGTCTAGAACGATTTCTCTTTCACTGACCGAGGACAGAAAAGATGAAATGTAGTATCAGAACAGAACACTTTTCGGCACATGTTCGTCTTTTCTCACAGTCCGTTTTTCACAACTTTTTACTGACCAGTTTTTTTTTCTTTTTTCGGTGTACACTTACCTATCAGGCTGCTAGAGAATTCCGGGGTTTTTGGAAATTTTTTTCAAATATTTTACATTTTAGGAGGGGGGATCAGTTTCCAATGTAAATTCAACGTAGACTGATCCCCCTCTTTTTGACCATCTCAATTTTTTTAAAAATCTTTTTCGGTGTATAATTACCTATCATGTCAATAGAGAATTCCGGTGTTTTCGGAAAGAAATTTTAAAAAATTGAGATTTTAAGACGGGGGATTAGTTTTCAATGTAAATTCAACGTAGACTGATCCCCCTCTTTTTGACCAAATTGAGATGGTCAAAAAGAGGGGGATCAGTCTACGTTGAATTTACATTGGAAACTGATCCCCCCTCCTAAAATGTAAAATATTTGAAAAAAAAATTTCCAAAAACCCCGGAATTCTCTAGCAGCCTGATAGGTAAGTGTACACCGAAAAAAGAAAAAAAAACTGGTCAGTAAAAAGTTGTGAAAAACGGACTGTGAGAAAAGACGAACATGTGCCCACTTTTCTCCTAGTCAAAAGACCAAATTCATAGTCCCTAGTAAATTCATAACAAAATTAAATCAACTGTTTAGCAAAAATCTACAAGAGCCTTTTGGCTAAGATCAAAGTGTAGTATCTGTTCCGATGGATACTGCACCCCATAGACTGGTATTGTATTGGCCTTCGGGGCTTGATTTACGCCGGTCTATGGGTCTGTCCTGTGCAAGGAGGTCCACCCTGCCAGGCTTCACCTCCCCTCTTTGGGGAGGAGTAAGTTTATTGCTTACTGTCTGAGACGCCCCTACCGAGGAATGCCGACGGGGCTGCCCAGGCAATTTTTAAACCCCACTTTCCCGACCCGACCTTGGATCACATCTTACTTGTGGGAGTAAGATAAACACTGGCCTTGTGCCTAACTCCTGGAGAGGAGTAAATCAATACAAGAGTTGATTAAATAAAGTCAATTCGCATGGTACAACGTTTTTATGAATCTACTAGGGACTATGAATTTTGCCTTTTGACCAGGACAGGAGCAAAGTGTAGTATCTGTACCGTAAGTCGTCAGTCCACGGCGGTATCCGCTTCACGACAATCACCTCCCAAGAATGAATTAAACCATTGCAAGTATTTTCAATAGCTAAATAATATCTCTCGTTGATAATTTATTTCTTGTTCCTTTCGTTTTATTTTACTATTGGGATCACCAAGACCAAGAGCCACTCGAGGATAAGGTTTAATGAGACGGAAAGGGTTGCCAGACGAAAAGTTGAGGAACACTATGGGAGCACTAACAATGAACTGCGTTTTTATTTTATGGAAATCCCTCCAGACAAGACATGAAACCACTTGATGTAAGAGGCCAACAAGAACGAAAGATGACTATAACAAAAGCAGGAGATGCCTATTGGCCTTAGTCTTGAAAAGACCAAGATTATAGGTAGGAGGAAAACAGTCAGCAGGAAGAGAGTTCCACAAGTCTGCAGTTCTTGGAAAGAAGCTACTGGAATAGGGAACTGTATTACAATGAGGTATCAAAACAGAGAATTGATGGAGACCACTAGACCAAAGAGTCAAACAAACTATAATAGAACAAAAGAAGCAGGGAATAGATCAGACAATTCTGAAGAACACATGACATAATAGTATTTATAGAAAAGACTTAGACTATCAACATCACGTCTGTGAGAGAGGGTGCAGAGAAGAAAAAAGGGTGGGACCAATCAAATTACAAACACGCTTCTGCGCCTTATCAAGAACCCTCAAATGGGACATAGATTCACTAGCCCAAATATGACAACAGTACTCCATAAATGGTCTGATAGTAGATTTGTAGAGATAGAGAATAGCCTCAGGTGTGAGAAAGTGTTTGGAGCGATAGGGGGAACCGACTTTACGAGAAGCAGAAAGAGCAATGGATCTAATGGATGAACTCCAAGAAAGATTTGATGAGAAAGAAAGACCAAGAAGTTTCAAAGTCGATTTCTCCTCAAGAGCAGAGAGAGAGAGAGAGAGAGAGAAAGAGAGAGAGAGAGAGAGAGAGAGAGAAAAAGAAAGAAAGAGAAAAAGAGAGAGAAAGAGAAAAAGAAAGAAAGAGAAAAAGAGAGAGAGAGAGAGAGAGAGAGACGGAACCGACTTTACCATTTGATTGCTTATGTTGCGGTCCATGACAATAATTTGTTGACATTGGCTTGGAAGACGACCCAGTTGTAATCAGCAGGGGAGCAGTCTCGCGGTAATGTGTTTCACAGACGGGAAGCCCTCACAAAGAAGCTCTGTCCATGGAAATTCTGCCTGATGCTAGGCACATGGAAGGAAGAAATACTTTTTTAGTTGTGGTAAAAAGACGAGTTCTTGCTGTAATTATATTACATGGAGTAACCAAAGACTGAGCCTCAATCGAGTACCCTCCATGTAAATAACGATAGAGTAGAGAGAGACTAGTGAAGTCTCTTCTGTTAGAAAGGGGTTGTAGGGAAGAGAAAAGATCGGCAACTCCCCCCCCCCCCACTAGATTGCGAAGTCGACTTTTTACTTTGTCCAGGTAGGAAACGATGCTCTGCTGAGCGGCACCTCCCCAGATGTTCGGCACTTCCCCAGTGGATCATTTTTCTTCATGTCGCCATAAATTTCTTTGACTTTGAGAATTTTCCAAAACTTCGAAACCTTTTGGTACTTTTTTACATTAGGACCCGTGCTAACATTGACCATGACCCTAACCCTAAACTAACCCTAAACCCTAACCCTAACCCTAATCCTAATCCTAACCCTAACCTCCACTTTGACCCTGACCCTAACCCTTATCCTTACCCTAACCACTAGACCAACGAGTCAAACGAGCTGGAACAAAAGAAGCAAGGAATAGATCAGACAATTCTGAAGAACACATGCCATAATAGTATTTATAGAAAAGACTGAGACTAGCAACATCACGTCTGAAAGAGAGGGTGTAGAAAAGAAGAAAGGGTGTAGTCAATCAAATTACAGATACGTTTTGGCACCTTATCAAGAACCCTCAAATGGGACAGAGATTCACCAGCTGAAATATGACAACAGTACTCCATACATGGTCTGATAGTAGATTTATAGTGATAGAGAATAGCCTCAGGTGTGAGAAAGTGTTTGGAGCGATAGAGAGAACCGACTTTACGAGAAGCTGAAAGAGCAATGGATTTAATGGATGAACTCCAAAAAAGATTTGATGAGAAAGAAAGACTAAGAAGTTTCAGAATCGATTTCTCCTCAAGAGCAGAGCCATCCATGAGAATCTCAGGAAGAAAAGGGACACACCTACGATTGAAAGACATTTTGTATCCCAATCAACAACTGAATCCAGGTCAACTTCTAGATCAGCTGCATTTTTCAACTGATCCCAGTGGCATGGACGAGAAGCAACTCAACTCTATAAGACGTTCTGTGCCATACAATGAATTTGTAAAATCGTCATTTGATAAGGTCTGGTAAGTTATTTAATTGTATTTTTATTTCCCCTATAAGAGATGGAAATGATTTATTTTTCAAGTAATCTATTAATTGTGACGGAGGCATATCTCCGAACAGAATGGTAAGGTTCGGTTCATCATAGTATTTCTTGTGGGTATTCGTATATTTTGCAGAGTCGATTAAAATATGTTTTAATGTCGAAAAAAAAGGTTTTATACTCTTTTATACAACTAAGATTACGTTTAGCAGCGTAATATTAGAAGAAAGAATTTCTAAAAAGCCGTATTCTAAAAGGACTTATTCATTTCGGATGATAACACCTTCTTCAGAGAAAAGAAAGTCTGAATCAAATCAAAGGTAATACCTTTATTTTCTGTCATGGTAAGGTCTGGTAAGTTATTTAATTGTATTTTTGATTTTGAGCTGGAAGTGATTTATTTTTCAAGTAATCTATTAATTGTGATGGAGGCACATTTCAGACAGAATGGTAAGGTTTGGGGAATCATAGTATTTCTTGTGGGTATTCGTGTATTTTGCGTTGTTGATTAAAATGTTTCACCATGAGTAGATGGTCATAACAGGTGCACCGAGAGGTACAGCTTCTTCTTTAAGTTGCGTGTTCAAGGAATAGATGATGTTGGATATAACCCTTACCTAACCCTAACTCTAACCTTTTTAACAAACGCAAAACCTTTAATAGCAAATTACAAGAAAAAGACTGAGAAAGAGAAAGACAGAGTTGGAGACATGTTTAAACCTGGTTACTTGATGTTGTGAAGTTTCTGTCGAAGCAGAACCTGTTCTGGAGAGATCATCGAGATTATTTATATTCTTTTTTATGAAGGGAACTTTATAGAATTTATTGCAAACATGAGCAAGTATGAGCCTGTTCTTGGAAAACATTACTTTGAGATTTTTTGTTTTACGACACATCAAACCTATAAGTCATCTGGTGTCATACTATATATCTTGGGTATTATGTGCCAGTTTATTGTCAATGGTGATTATGTACGATTTGCGTGTGGCACTGTAGATCCTTTTTTTTACAGACGAGTCACCTTTTATCAAGGCCCAAAGGACACTCGAGGATAAAGGTGAAGTAATGTTTGGGTTTTTTTTGTGGGGGGGCGCTGTCCATAGTATCATACTATTATGGAAAAAATTTAACTTTTTTTTATTTTACAAAGCAGGCCCTGTTCTGTAGAGGTCACAGACAATATTTATATTCTTTTTATGAAGGGAACCTTATAGAATTTATTGCAAACATGAGTAAGTATGAGCCTGTTCTTGGAGAACATAACTTTAAATAAGTAAACAATAACCGACGCCACTTCTCACTTACATTTCAACATGAATTTATTTACATCTTAGGAAAGCACACAAAGGACATTATTTTGGGTCGGATTTGAAAAACCAATTATTTTGCGATCATACTCAACCAAATGAGTTCCATTTGGCGAAATGTTATTGTGGTAGATAAAGAAGTGGAGATGTGATAATCATTTCTCTTCTCACATAGTAAACAAAACTCACGCTACCGATCGACTCGAGGAAGTAAAACTTGATTTCAAAACAATATCGAGTAACAGGATTCGAGAATCAATCAATTTTATTGGCAAAAAAAAAAAAGAAAATAGCAAAGTGCATCAAAGCATGTAAGAAGACAGTTAAAAGATATTGCATTAATATACCGTCTGAATGTTTGTCTAGATCGAGTTTAAACATGGATATGGTAGGCATCATCACAGCCTCCTCTGGCAGGCTGTTACAGGAAGTAGAAAAACTGACAGAGAATGCTGCCTTTCTTCTGTTGAGACAAAAACGATGATGTTTCTGAATTTTTAATTTGTATAATTAATTAATTAATTAATTAATTTTTAATTTGCATAATTAATTAATTAACTAATTAATTAATTAACTAATTAATTAATTTTTAATTTGCATAATTAATTAATTAACTAATTAATTAATTAATCAATTAACTAATTAATTAATTAATTAACTAATTAATTAATTAATTAATTTTTAATTTGCATAATTAATTAATTAACTAATTAATTAATTAATTAATTAACTAATTAATTAATTAATTAACTAATTAATTAATTAATTTTTAATTTGCATAATTAATTAATTTTTAATTTGCATAATTAATTAATTAACTAATTAATTAATTAATTAATTAACTAATTAATTAATTAATTAATTTTTAATTTGCATAATTAATTAATTAACTAATTAATTAATTAATTAATTAACTAATTAATTAATTAATTAATTTTAATTTGCATAATTAATTAATTAATTAATTAATTAATTAATTAATTACTTAACTAATTAATTAATTAATTAATTTTTAATTTGCATAATTAATTAATTAACTAATTAATTAATTAATTAAACTTCGAATAAAAGGACAACTTCTACAAAATATTTGTGCTGCTAATAAAGAACATTATACGATCCAGTATTCTGAAGGTTGAAGGTTCAATCCTCAGTGCAGGCGATACTTGGAATTGCGAATTTCTGAAGACTTCTACCCGGTCATGGCTGACGGAACGAGAGCATACTACCCCCATAGATTAAATAAAGGGTTCCATTCGAAATTCAGTGCAGATTCCCGAGTTCGGCAGAAAGATTCGACAAGATACTCCTGAAGAAAGGCGGAGGTCACATCGGCCGAAACGTTGTGAGAATAACACTCAAGATGAGAACAGTAGTCCGAATAATCCAAATTATACAAAAGCGATGATGATACATCTGCAGGTAGCCGAGGAGACCGCGACCAGGTGTTAGAGTGAAAAACTCCCCTAAATGTAGATTTACGTTTCTGTTGATGAAGCTGTATGCCAGAATCAGGTCCCTTCTTCGCATCCTTCGCTGCTCAAGTGATGGCAGATTACGTCTTTGAAGCCGCTTTGAATGCGACTAGTATGGCGAGGTAGAACTTGTCCTTTAGAGGTCACCGAAAAGATTTATGCTGTTTTATGAAGAACTTATTGCAGGAATGAGCAAGTGTGACCTTGTTTTTTTTTGCGAAACATTACTTGAAATAAGCAAACAATAACTAGCGACACTTGTCACCTAAAATTCAAAATTAATTTATTTATATTCTGGGAAATTTATTTATCGATCTATCACTGTCAAAATCTATCTATACCCCTATCTATCTATGTATATCTAAATTTATATACCTATTCATGTTTCGGTAAAATCGCTTAAAGGTAGTAAGTAACATATAGATAAATGCGCCCGATTTCAACATAAATAAAATTAAAAAAAGGAAAGAAAGATTAAAAACTTAAAAATCGTTTTTTTTTATTTTTCATTTTTAGTTTTATTTTAGACACAAAAGATTAGGTGACAGTTCTCAATATATCTTTGTGTATAGTTACGATGCCACATGGAATGTATAACATCTTCTAATCAATCAATCAATTATAATTACAAGAGAATCCCAATCGATTTCATCGATTCCATACTATATTCGGACAGATATATTCTTTAGTAAAAGAAGTTTCACGATAAACACCGGTAATTTTCATTGGACAATCATCTATATTAATTAGTCAATCACATCACTGCGTTTAATGAAAATAAGGAAAAACGAATTCCTGAAAAGCACAAAGAGAAAAAGAGAGAGAGAGAGAGAGAGAGAGAGAGAGAGAGAGAGAGAGAGAGAGAGAGAGGGGGGGATATTTTGATTCGTAGAACGTTATAAACCTTAGAAAAAATTCTTACGGGACATTTTAAATAGAAATAATTGATATTTATATTATAAAAAAGCGTAGTAACCATCTTGTTTTTTAAAATAATATTTATAATATTATTGTTACGCCTCGTCGTCCGCCTCCTCTTACTACTACTACTACTACTACTACTACTACTACTACTACTACTTGTAAAAACACCTTATGCAAAAATTATTACTACTACTACTAGTAGTAGTAATAGTAGTAGTAATGTTTCCATAAGGCGTTTTTCCTATATATTTTGATTGCACAATAAAATATTACTCAGTTTTGGGATTGAGTTATTTGTTCTAATTAGGTGCAATTTGCAATTAACTCACTCAGTAACCGATTTCTTACTAAGTTTCTATTTATCACTCTCAGCCTCTCTTACTTTATGTTGGTATTTTATGCAGTATTTATCACTACTGCTTCTCTCTTTCTCTCTTTCTCTGTCTCTGTTTATTAACAGTCGAAGGTAATAAAATAATTAAAATCGATATACGATAGAACTACAATGGTTGATGGGGCAGGTTATCTTTGACGATGGATCTAGTCAGTGCCCGAGTACCGAACACAATATGTGTATTGGCAGACTACACACATTGTGTTTGGTACTCGGCTACTGACTAGATCTATCATAAAAAATCACTTGCCCCCTTCCATTGTAGTCCTATCATATATCAATTTTCATGTCAGTGGAAGGTTGATTATATAGGGAGGACTAGACAGCGGCTACATGATGGTATCATACAACATGTACCATCTAAAGTATGTAGCGGAAGTCTGAATAATTTGCATAAGTTATTCTCTTCATCTGAATCTGCAACAGAACACCTTTTAAATAGTCTGGAATGTACCTCGAAGTTTAGTGTGGATTCTTTCTCCGTTTGCGGCATGTCCCACTCGACTTATCACTTAAAAGTATTGGAGACGATATGCCTTCAGACCCAGCGAAATTTTTTGTGTGGATAGTTTTTGGAGCCTTAGTGTTATCTCTTGTTAGTTGATCTCTATTTATATATATATATATATATATATATATATATATATATATATATATATATATATATATATATATATATATATATATATATATATATACACCAATAATTTATTTTTAAAAAATCTATATGTTACATATTTCAGAGTCGTACCACTGTTTCATCGAGATGGGCTAACTTTTTAAATTAAAACAAAAACGTCTATCATCACCCATGAAGGAATCCTCAGCGTCTCTGAATCAAAAACAACATACAACAATATATATATATATATATATATATATATATATATTTCGTCTCTTGTTTCATTTTACTTCAGTCGAAGTTCTCAGGAATCAATGGGTCCCTACCTAGGACTCACACTTGATCTCTATATGAGATACATAGATATTCGAATATTTCGTTAAAGTTCTCCTTTACTTGTCAAATGTTGATTTAGTAAAGAAGTTAAGAACATTAATTTTCCTCTCCCCCAATTGACCAGTTAAATATGTTGTAGTATATCTTTCTTGTTGAGCTTTGGATACTATGTTATTTTGAATATAAGCATACTGTTTATTGTGGTTAGAGGAACATATGACACTCAGGTCTCTTCTTCTCCCCCGCCTTCTCCCCGCCTTCTCCCCCGCCTTCTCCCCCTTCTAAAGTTTGGGATCCCAATTTACTCTCCGTAACTCAAGGGAATCTCCCCTCTTGATTTGTCAGTCTTAATCCAATTAGAAATGGCTGTAATAGATCCAGATTGGGAAGAATTATCCAGCCATTCTTTGTTCATTGTTTAATTTCTTAAGGTTTCTTTTAATTGATCAACCAAGACGTGTTTTCAGGACTTTCACCTTTCGACCACAGAAGGAAAGAAAGAAAGAAAGAAAGAAGAAGAAGAAGAGAAGAAGAAGAAGAAGAAGAAGAAGAAGAAGAAGAAGAAGAAGAAGAAGAAGAAGAAAAAAAGAATAACAAAGAAAGAAAAAAAGAAAGAAAAAGAAAAGAAGACATAGAATAGGATGATGGTGAGGAGGAGTTGGAGGAGGAGGAGGAAGAAGAGGAGGAGGAGGTGAAACAGGTGGAGAAAATGTAGAAGAAAAAAGACAAGAAGATGAAGAAGAAGAAGAAGAAGAAGAAGAAGAAGAAGAAACAGTATGCTTATCTAAATTGCTTTCAACTCCAATGGATCATTTAAAAAAAGATAACGATGGATGTGTAATGTGAGTCTTAAAGACAGGTTTAGTTCTGATGACCTTAGAGATAGATTGAATCTGGGCAGTATAGTATGTGCACAGAATAGGAGACTTCCATGGTATGGGCACTTCCATGGTATGGGCACTTCCATGGTATGAGCACTTCCATGGTATGGCCACTTCTATGGTATGGCCACTTCCATGGTATGGGCACTTCCATGGTATGAGCACTTCCATGGTATGAGCACTTCCATGGTATGGCCACTTCCATGGTATGGCCACATTGAAAGAATGGATGAGAGTTATTGGCTTAGTAGATGTAAAACAGTTAAGGTAGCAGGTTCAGTTAAAAAAAACTGATAAAAATGATAAAAAAAAAGAAGGATAAATAAAGACCTGGGTAGAGATAGGTTAGTTTGGAAGTGAACTTCTCAAAAGCGCCCAATGCATGCCAGCATGTAAAACGTATGTTAAACTGATGATGATGATGACGCCGATTACATTGTTTGATGATGATGATGATGATGATGATGATGATGATGATGATGATGATGATGATGATGATGATTACATTGTTTTTATTCGGACTATTGTCTTCAAGTTACGTGCTACGTCGCAGAGGGGTATGTATTTTAAGGAAAGTGCACAATGATTGCGGAATACCAAAAATTACAAGCAGTTGTCGCTGACATAAATTGTGGAACAGGCATGCTTGTGGAATACTTGTTCCGGCAGCAACAGCTGAGAGACTCAGCTTGCCAAATGAACTCGTGTCATACATGACACGACTACACAGACTTCTTGTGAGCAAACGAACTCTGACCGTTGACGATTAGCTACTGGCATCTCGGCAAACAACACAAGTCGCAGTCACGGTCTATTAAATATAGTAATAGTTTATAAAAAAAACTCACGAACTCACTCACACACAAGTCCACACACATACAGACAAAACAGCACTTTATTCGTCTAGAAACTTTGAACTCTTATAAACTCTTTACTTTTGCTTGTCCAAACAAGTCGTAAATAAAATCAATATATTTATGTATCGATAGACTTTGCCATTACTTTTAATTAATGTCTTTTACATACTTACACCCTTCTTCTTTTTCTTCTTTTTCGGTCGATATTTTTCTTCTATTTTTACTTGTAATTTTTCTTCCTCCCCTCCTCCTCCTCTTTCTTCTTCTTCTTCTTCTTCTTCTTCTTCTTCTTCTTCTTCTTCTTCTTCTTCTTCTTCTTCTTCTTCTTGTAATTCTTATCTTTTCAATATTTTTTCTTCCTTTTCTTTTCATTTTGATTATTACAATGCTTTCTTCTTTTTTTCTTATTTACTTTTTACAATTCTTCTTTTTCTTTTAATGTTTCTTCTTTTCTTCTTCTTCTCTCTTTTTTTCTTCTTCTTCTTCTTCTTCTTCTTCTTATTATTATTATTATTATTATTATTTTCTTCTTTTTCTCTCTCTTTTTTCTTCTTCTCTCTTATTTCTTCTTCTTCTTCTTCTTCTTCTTCTTTGCATTAAAATTCCAACTTAAAATAAGGAACTCAAGAGATTATTTACTTTTCATAAATTTTTTTTTTTTTTTACTCTAATTCATCACAAACAAGGGGGGGCACATTGCCATTAAGACGTAAGGGATTACTGAGAATTAGGGGCCAGAATTATAGGGGCATCCCAAGTGGGGAGTTGTGCAGCGAGATGCTTGTTTACATTACATTTAAATTTCTGCATGTTGGTACAGTCAGGGAAGCAGGGAGCAGGGAGGGAGTTTCAAAGTCTGGCAGAATAGAAGTGGCGATGATAATTATGAATGACAATTTGTTGCTTTCATATTTATTTATTGATTTCGTTTTCTTTTAATTGATCGATCCGAGCGAGTTTCGATCGGTTCACCTTTCATTCACCACAGAAGCAAGCGGCATGACAGTGTTCACTCCCATGGACTGTGGACTCAGCGGCCGGAGTTATTACATTACTTTAAACTAGCAGGAGTACCCGGCGTTGCCCGGGGCTATCTCTTCCTCGGTCGCCCCCTTCACCGCCACCTCTCTCCCCGTTGCCCCGGAGCAAAAGCTGTCTCTTCCCCGGTCGCATGGCTCTACCCCCCCCCCCCTTCTCCGCGCCCCCCAACCTTTCCCCACTGAATCCCCCCTTCCCATCACCCCTTCCGTATCAAATAAAATACTCCATCCTTTCTTATCATGAAAGTAATTGTCAGTTTAATATCTTTTAAATAAATAAATTTCCGGCGATCGGGCGATCCCATCTTCTTAAAAAGGGGTGTCAAAGCGTGACACAGGTAAGTAGGTAGCCGCTCGCGTATTAATATATAGACTAGCAGGGCTACCCGGCGTTGCCCGGAGTCCTCCCCCACCCCTCTCCTGCTCCCTCCTCCCTCTCTGCATTTCCTATCTCTGGGCATATGCGCATACAACTCTCCTTGAGGAACAACTACTTCTTCTTCTTCTTCTTCTTCTTCTTCTTCTTCTTCTTCTTCTTCTTCTTCTTCTTCTTCTTCTTCTTCTTCTTCTTCTTCTTCTTCTTCTTCTTCTTCTTCTCTTCCTCACCCCTTCTTCTTCTTCTTCTTCTTCTTCTTCTTCTTCTTCTTCTTCTTCTTCTTCTTCTTCTTCTTCTCTTCCTCACCCCTTCTTCTTCTTCTTCTTCTTCTTCTTCTTCTTCTTCTTCTTCTCTTCCTCACCCCTTCTTCTTCTTCTTCTTCTTCTTCTTCTTCTTCTTCTTCTTCTTCTTCTTCTTCTTCTTCTTCTTCTTCTTCTTCTTCTTCTCTTCCTCACCCCTTCTTCTTCTTCTTCTTCTTCTTCTTCTTCTTCTTCTTCTTCTTCTTCTTCTTCTTCTTCTTCTTCTTCTTCTCTTCCTCACCCCTTCTTCTTCTCTTCCTCACCCCTTTTTCTTCTCTTCCTCACCCCTTCTTCTTCTCTTCCTCACCCCTTCTTCTTCTTCTTCTTCTTCTTCTTCTTCTTCTTCTTCTTCTTCTTCTTCTTCTTCTTCTTCTTCTTCTTCTTCTTCTTCTTCTTCTTCTCTTCCTCAACCCTTCTTCTTCTTCTTCTTCTTCTTCTTCTTCTTCTCTTCCTCAACCCTTCTCCTTCTTCTTCTTCTTCTTCTTCTTCTTCTTCTTCTTCTTCTTCTTCTTCTTCTTCTTCTCTTCCTCTCTTCCTCTCTTCTTCTTCTTCTTCTTCTTCTTCTTCTTCTCTTTTCCTACACCTTCTTCTTCTTCTTCTTCTTCGTCGTCGTGGTGACAAAGCCTTACATCTCTATCGTGTGTATGATGTGTGAGTTTTATTGATAACATGAGGTAGTCAAGCGAAGTAGACAGGGTGCATGGACATTAATTAATAATCCTGAATCGGCATTCATAGATAAATCAAGGTGTTACGTGGGGATACTTTATTATGAATGGAATCGATGAGCAGACAATGAATGAAGAATAGGTGTAACATGCTTGAATGGCTAAATGGAACGCATAACTATAACGGAAATTACTATCATAGCAACAGGTATTACGATGACTCCATTTACGTAGTGTTCGGAGAAGTTGATTGGTCGCTTATTGGGTTTTACGGTATGTCAATCGTGGGTGGGTCATTTTATGCCGGAACCGTACATATGTTTTTTTTTTTGTGGTACTTCTATCGATCCTGACCCAATCTCCGTGAATTTCGCGTCGGCAGCATTCGGGCATGCTACGTAAACACCCGAGAGATGACGAGCTGAATGGTGGTAGCCGATAACTTCGATACGTTGCTGCATCGTATTTTTTTTTCAGTTTTATTTCAAGAAAGATTGTAGCAGTTTCCTACAAGTCGCCATATTTGTTCAGATATCAATGACTCTTAGCTGCCTGCTGATTGGTTGAAGCAATCTACTTCCTCCTGGGCTTGACCAATCAGTGGCCTTCTCTAAGGCGAATCTGAGATGACTTGCATAACTATATAAACACTTGAGCGCCATCCGCTCTTTCTCTTTTTATTCTGCGGCACGAGAAGCCTCTTCTCTCTCTTTCCTTCTTTGGCACGGGCAAACACACGCCCCCTCTCTGGGGACGCAATAGACATCTTCCCGGACCTTTGGCCCTGGGTTCGACTTCGACAAGAAGACAAGAAGCCAAAATGGCTACTGCCTCATACACGTGGACTTGATATAACACACACACACACCCACACACCCACACACACACACACACACACACACACACATACATAACTGCTTACATGTGAACTGACTTTCACATTTGTGTACAGACACACATACTTACATACACACATGGACACGTCCTGACACCATAGCCGGTGTACAAACATTCAACAATATGAACAATTCTAACTTCCTTACTAATGGGGAATTAAAGTAATGGACTCCCTTTACTTCTGTCTTCGTCCATACTCATGGACATACTAACCCCCTTTCCTTTTTGTTCACGTAATAACGACGAAGACTCAATAAAGTTGTTCTATGTATTAGAAATAGACTTTGTCTCATTTTTCTAACAGATTGCAAAATAACAACAACAACAAAAAAGAACAAAACAGCGAATACTGTTAATAAAAAATTTTTTGGATTTTATTTTTGTAACAAAAGAATGCTAAACAACTGGTAATAAATAATAATAAAAATAATGATAATGATGATGATGATGCTGATGCTGGCGACGACGACGACGACGACGACGACGACGACGACGACGACGACGACGACGACGACGACGACGACGACGACGACGACGACGATGATGATGATGATGATGATGATGATGATGATGCCTTTTCTTTTTATCAAGCGGCACATGTAATAGCATTTCGGACATTTTTTTACTTTTTGCCAACAGCTTATTTTCCTGGCAGAAAGAAATTACTCCTTCGTGATATTCAACTCTGCTACACATTTGTTTTTTTGTTTTTTTTGTTTTTTTTTTAATTTAACAGAAAATACACATTGCTTCTGGTTTTAATCAATTTCAATACTGATTAGAAAAATTCTCGTCTGGTTACTGACAGCTGATTGGCTAATCGCTCGGCATCTCTCTGCCACCATTCGGCTCGCCATCTCTCGTGTGTTTACGTAGCATTACCGAACGTTGCCGAAGCGAAGTTCACGGAAGTTCACAGAAATTGGGTCAGGATCGATAGAAGTACCGTTATATATATATATATATATATATATATATATATATATATATATATATATATATATATATATATATACATATATATATGTATGTGTGTGTGTGTGTGTGTGTGTGTGTGTGAATAAATAAATAAATCAATTATACAGATTCAGGCTGTGTCTGTGGGTCGGGTTCGCGCCCTATGACCGCCTTATATTGTTATTTTCCATGCGCTGATGAGAGCCATGAGCTCGAAACGACATCGTACGTAGGTACAAATATTAAAAGTAATTTAATATTATTATAAGCCCCTTCCAAGTTAAAAATTGAAAGTTGAGCACTGTTGGAAAGATTAAAAATAAACATTCACCTAAAAACCTTCAGTGCAATGCTCCGACTCTGTCGTTGAGTGCTATCGAATATTTAGATATCTATGTTCGTCGCTTTCAGTGTAAATATCACTTAATTTATCCGTGATTACGTGACAATCTATCGTGGCCCAATTGGACTAGATTCAGGCTGTGTCTGTGGGTCGGGTTCGCGCCCTATGACCGTCTGAGATTGTTATTTCCCTGCGCTGATGAGAGCCATAAGCTCGAAACGACATCGTACGTAGGTAAAATATTAAAAGTAATTTAATATATATATATATATATATAAATTCCCGAAACAGTTTTTCATGGTAAACAACTGGTGATCCCTTAAAATAGTGTTAGAAACTAACTAATATAATAACTGTAAAAAATAAATTGACTTACATCAGTGATTTTTCACTGGAAGACTAGAGACTATAAGTTTTTTAAAGTTTTTTTTTTATATATATATATTTTTTTATATAGTTTTAATGGTTGAGAAACTTCCGAGACTATATATATATATATATATATATATATATATATATATATATATATATATATATATATATATATATATATATATATATATATATATATATATATATGAATAAATGCGAAAGTTTTTTAAATTTATCACTACTATCTAATAATCAAAAGTGGGTACTATTTATTTACCTCCTCTCCAGGAGGTTAGGCACAAGGCCAGGTTTATCTTACTCCCACAAGGTAAGATGTGACCCAAGGTCGGGTCGGGAAAGTGGGATTTGAAAAGCCAGCGCCCGAGAAGGTGAGCACTCTGGCCATTAAAAATTGCCAGGCAGCCCCGTCAGCATTCCCCAGCAGGGGCGCCTCAGGCAGTAAGCAATAAACTTACTCCTCCCCAAAGAGGGGAGGCAAAGCCTGGGAGGGTGGACCTCTTAGAACTGCACAGGACAGACACATAGACAGGCGTAAATCGAGTCCCGAAGGCCAAGACAATACCAGTCTATGGAGTGCAGTACCCATCGGAACAGATACTACACTTTGATCTCGACTAAAAGGCCGATATAATCAATATGTATATATAGTGAATATAAAAGATTAAGAGAGAATCTTTTGACTGCCTAATTAGCATAACTATTTGTTAAACCGTTCATAATTAACATTTGGTATTATTGATTTGGAATTACATTTGCTTATGTTTGTTATTTATATGCAATAGTTTCGTTCATATTAACAGTAATTACTTAAAGTTATTTTCTAAATAAATCGGAAAAATTATTAAAACACTTTCAGTTTAAACAACAAACGCTCGCTCACGACTTTGAAGGTCGAGCGAGACATAAGCGAGAATAGAAAGGGGGAGGGGAGAGAGAATGTGATTGTCTCGCTCGCTTTCTCTCTGATCCCTTCCTTCGCCCTCTTTTTTCAGTTGTTACATTTTCCCGAAAAAATAAATAAATAACTTAAGTGAATGCCTTTATTGTAAAGTTTAACAACAAACTTATTGTTTTATGTTTACAAAGTACTTATCACTAGTCTGATTGACAAATTAAAACAAATGTTTAGTAGCACTGTCCGAATTACGAAAAAATATTGATTCGTATTTTGGTATGATTGAAGATTAACATCCTCCGCAGAATTACCAGCCATCTACCCTAAAAGTATTCTACCTGTTTTAGGCGATCACGTATGAACACCCTGACAAACTTCCCGGACAGATGAAAAGAGAAAAAAGTATCATTTTGGAATTTAAAGGGAAGGAATTTTTTTGTCTATAAATATAATGTAAAATGATCCCCATTTTCCGAGCCAGTTTTAGGGCGGTTAACTAAATTCTTTTTTTCAATGAAGTTAAATCCGCTGCGTTTTTTTTTGGGGGGGGGGAGCTACGTTTTAGGCGATTACATGTCATTTTATGATCTTGCCACTCGGACTTAGGGTTAGTAGTAAAAACTTTTGGTAAGTTCCCTAAAATGATAGAATGGTCCGGAAATTGTGATCATAGTACGTTTGATATATATATATATATATATATATATATATATATATATATATATATATATATATATATATATATAACTGATCCCCCACTAAATTCTAAATAATTTGTTTTTCTTTATCTCCGTTTTCCACGGCGTTAACACGCAATTGCCTAAAAAAAACAGAATGTCATTTTTTCGGGGAGGGGGGATATAACAGGGTATTAATCTGCAAATTTACTCATATTTAATTTTAAAAAATCTTGTGCATTTTTTTTAACTATACGTCCCTAACTAAAATCAATTGCTCAAAATAAAAATAAAAAAAGGGACGGATTCCTTACAGCGCTCAGTTATCTTCAAACACGGGGTTAACAGGTACTGAAAAATAATATACTCTTCTATTACATCATGTTTCCACTCCAATTTATAGAAATTTATATGCATTACGAAACTGACGTGGACATTTTAGAAACCATGTTTGTGAAGAAAAAAGATACTATTTTTGCTACCCGGCATCAACAACCAGAAGAAAGCCTTGAGCAGTACCTTCAGATTCTAAAGACAAATCTGAATTTACAGCCTTAACTGCAAACCAAGCAAGAGATGTTTTTTATCACGGACGCATTTATTAATTGAATACAGTCCAACCAAATACGACAAAGTCTACTAGAGAATAAAGAGCTAGACTTGCCAACAGCTTATGAACAAGCAGTCTGTCTTCTATTTACAACCCGAGGTTTTGGGAGCTGCTATCGTAGCCCTCCTCTTCAGGTACAAAATTCTTCAATTGTTCAAGATACTCCCACACCCCTTCTAACGATCATGAACAACTTATCACTGCCACTTCAGCTGGATCCACATGCTACTTTTCTGACCTCCGTATACATTCTAGTTCGTCCTGCCTGGCTCGAGACGTTAGATGCCACAAGTGTGATAAGCAGGGACATTTTTCGAAAGTTTGCCGGTCAGCTTCTTCACAAATAAAACGTTCAGCTACTCTTGCTACTGTAGCACCAATTACAGTATCAGCTGTATTCCCTGGCTGCTTCTCAAAGACAATTGTGAGGGTTAAAATAAATGGATTGACTATCCATGCCGTTATTGGTACAGGCAGTTCCGAAACTTTTATTAATGCCAGTATCGTAAAAGCGAATAAATGGGAAATATTTCCTTGTTCCAACCAAATATTAATGGCAAATTCATCTTTATCGTCCCATGTAATTGGATATTGCATGGTTAATCTGAAACTACAAGGAATCTTGTATCACGGGATCAAATTATCGGTAATGAAAAACGTCTGCTGCAAGGTGATTTGGGGTTACAATTTCCTAAAACAACATTCATGTTTTGAAATCCCTTTTGGTGGCCCTAAGCCGGTCCTAAGCGTATGTGGACTGACTGCAAACCAATAGCAGTAAAATCAAGACGCTATTCACAAACGGACAAACAGTTCATAGCAGCAGAAGTAACAAAACTGCTTAAGGAAGGAATTATAGAGCCAAGTGAATCTCCATGGAGAGCCCAGGTCTTCGTAACAGCCACCGAAAATCACAAGAAAAGGATGGTCATTGACTATTCCCAGACCGTCAACAGATACACATTACTTGATGCCTATCCACTACCTCGTATTGACGAAATGATTTCTAATATTGCTAAATACCACATTTTCAGTACTTAAGACCTCAGAAGTGCCTACCATCAGGTACCTATCAAGCCAAAAGACAAGCATTACACGGCATTCGAGACCTGCTGTCGCCTATACCAGTTCTGCCGAATTCCTTTTAAGGTAACAAACAGTGTGGCTAGCTTCCAGAAGGTTATAGATGAAATAGTCTCCAATGAAAAATTGAAAGGTACTGTTGCGTATATAGACAATGTCACAGTATGCGGCCATAACCAAGCTGAACATGACCACAACCTTAAACGATTCATGGCTGCCGTCAAGAAATATAATCTGACTTTGAACAGTGAAAAAATTTTCCTACAACTTGAAAAGCATCAAGCTATTGGGATACATTGTCAAAAATGGCACCATGACGCCGGATCCCGAGCGACTGAAACCCCTAATGGAATTACCAATCCCTGGAAACATGCCCTCTTTACGACGAGCCCTCGGTATGTTCGCCCACTACTCCCAATGGGTTGCGTCTTTTTCAGAAAAAATACACCCATTGACGCAGGTATCTACTTTTCCTTTGTCCTGTTCCGCCATCAAAGCATTTCAAAACATAAAAAGGAACATTGCTCAATCTGACATTTCTGCTGTGGATCCTTTTATTCCTCTATTAGTTGAGACGGATGCCTCTGACTGTGCGATAGCTGCCTCACTGAGACAATCTGGTCGTCCTGTAGCTTTTTTCCAGAAAACTTTTGCGGTCCGAGTGACGATACTCGGCGACAGAAAAAGAGGTGTATGCCATAGTTGAGGCATTACGAAAATGGAGGCATTACCTAATAGGTCGACATTTTAAATTAATCACTGACCAAAAGTCGGTCTCGTTTATGTTTAAGCCGAAAACAACGAGCAAAATAAAAAAAACAAAAAGATAGCGAGATGGAGAATAGAGCTTTCTTGCTACTTATTTGGTGTCACTTACCGCCCTGGTAAGGAGAATGCCGCGGTCGACGCGCTTTCAAGGGTATATGGCCTGGTAACTAGCTCAGATGATCTTCAGTATATACACAGGGAATTGTGTCACCCAGGTATTACAAAAATGACTCACGTAGTCAGGAGCAGAAACTTGCCATATTCTGTCGAAGACGTAAAAAGAATTACAAACTTTTGTCGGATTTGCACAGAAAATAAGCCCAGGTTCTACAAACCCTCTCCAGCAACACTCATTAAGGCCACACAACTTTTCGAAAGGCTTAACCTGGATTTTAAGGGGCCTCTACCCTCTAAAACTAAAAATGAATACATGATCACAATAATAGACGAGTACTCAAGATTTCCGTTCGTCATCCCCTGCCCAGACGTAACGGCTGCAACAGTAATTCAAGGTCTCTGCTCCATTTTTGCCGTTTTTGGAGTGCCTGCATATATCCATTCAGATCGTGGATCTGCTTTTATGTCGGATGAACTCAAGCAATTTCTGCATAAATGAAGAGTAGCTGCAGATGTCAGTCAAACAACTCCTAACAACCCTCAAGGAAACGGACAGTGTGAGAGATACAATGGCATTATATGGAAGACAGTGTAGTTGGCGTCCGCAAATTGCAATAGTCCGATCTCTGATCTGGAAAGTCTCATCCCTGTGGTCTTATACGCTATTAGGACTCTATTATGTACAGCGACAAACGCTACTCCACATGAGAGGTTCTTCTTGTTCTCACGATTAAGCTCAGCAGGTACCTCACTCTCTTCATGGCCCACACAACCTGGAACAGTTTTACTAAAACGTTATGTTCGTCACAGTAAACATGACCCATTGGTAAGCGAGGTAGAATTAATCGAAGCGAACCCTCAGTATGCATTGGTTCGGAATTTGGAAGGAAGGTAATCTACTGTCTCCTTAAGGGATCTAACCCTGGCAGGGAATGTATATGAACGTAGAACTGCTTCAGATGGATATACAGCTCCGGTTCGTGGAACAAGTCCGACCCACTTAGGTGATCGTGCGCCAGATATGTCAAGTTCAGAGTCCCAACAAAACGAATCTGAATATTCTAACAGAGTCAGCATTCCCCGGTAGGGGCGCCTCAGGCAGTAAGCAATAAACTTACTCCTCCCCAAAGAGGGGAGGCAAAGCCTGGGAGG
>OY744550.1:53936178-53981178 GCA_963556195.1 Sepiola atlantica
TAAATATCTTTTAATTTTGTATAAATATCTTTTAATTTTGTATAAATATCTTTTAATTTTGTATAAATATCATGCAATTTTGTATAAATATCTTTTAATTTTGTATAAATATCTTTTAATTTTGTATAAATATCTTTTAATTTTGTATAAATATCTTTTAATTTTGTATAAATATCTTTTAATTTTGTATAAATATCTTTTAATTTTGTATTAATATCTTTTAATTTTGTATAAATATCTTTTAATTTTGTATAAATATCTTTTAATTTTGTATAAATATCTTTTAATTTTGTATTAATATCTTTTAATTTTGTATAAATATCTTTTAATTTTGTATAAATATCATGTAATTTTGTATAAATATCTTTTAATTTTGTATAAATATCTTTTAATTTTGTATAAATATCTTTTAATTTTGTATAAATATCTTTTAATTTTGTATAAATATCTTTTAATTTTGTATAAATATCATGTAATTTTGTATAAATATCTTTTAATCTTGTATAAATATCTTTTAATTTTGTATAAATATCTTTTAATTTTGTATAAATATCATGTAATTTTGTATAAATATCTTTTAATTTTGTATAAATATCTTTTAATTTTGTATTAATATCTTTTAATTTTGTATAAATATCTTTTAATTTTGTATAAATATCATGTAATTTTGTATAAATATCTTTTAATTTTGTATAAATATCTTTTAATTTTGTATAAATATCTTTTAATTTTGTATAAATATCTTTTAATTTTGTATAAATATCTTTTAATTTTGTATAAATATCATGTAATTTTGTATAAATATCTTTTAATTTTGTATAAATATCTTTTAATTTTGTATAAATATCTTTTAATTTTGTATAAATATCTTTTAATTTTCTATAAATATCATGCAATTTTGTATAAATATCTTTTAATTTTGTATAAATATCTTTTAATTTTGTATTAATATCTTTTAATTTTGTATAAATATCTTTTAATTTTGTATAAATATCTTTTAATTTTGTATAAATATCTTTTAATTTTGTATTAATATCTTTTAATTTTGTATAAATATCTTTTAATTTTGTATAAATATCTTTTAATTTTGTATAAATATCTTTTAATTTTGTATAAATATCATGCAATTTTGTATAAATATCTTTTAATTTTGTATAAATATCTTTTAATTTTGTATAAATATCTTTTAATTTTGTATAAATATCTTTTAATTTTGTATAAATATCTTTTAATTTTGTATAAATATCTTTTAATTTTGTATAAATATCTTTTAATTTTGTATAAATATCTTTTAATTTTGTATAAATATCTTTTAATTTTGTATAAATATCTTTTAATTTTGTATAAATATCTTTTAATTTTGTATTAATATCTTTTAATTTTGTATAAATATCTTTTAATTTTGTATAAATATCTTTTAATTTTGTATAAATATCATGTAATTTTGTATAAATATCATGTAATTTTGTATAAATATCTTTTAATTTTGTATAAATATCTTTTAATTTTGTATAAATATCTTTTAATTTTGTATAAATATCTTTTAATTTTGTATAAATATCTTTTAATTTTGTATAAATATCATGTAATTTTGTATAAATATCATGTAATTTTGTATAAATATCTTTTAATTTTGTATAAATATCATGTAATTTTGTATAAATATTTTTTAATTTTGTATAAATATCTTTTAATTTTGTATAAATATCTTTTAATTTTGTATAAATATCATGTAATTTTGTATAAATATCTTTTAATTTTGTATAAATATCTTTTAATTTTGTATAAATATCTTTTAATTTTGTATAAATATCTTTTAATTTTGTATAAATATCATGCAATTTTGTATAAATATCTTTTAATTTTGTATAAATATCTTTTAATTTTGTATAAATATCTTTTAATTTTGTATAAATATCATGTAATTTTGTATAAATATCTTTTAATTTTGTATAAATATCATGTAATTTTGTATAAATATCTTTTAATTTTGTATAAATATCTTTTAATTTTGTATAAATATCTTTTAATTTTGTATAAATATCTTTTAATTTTGTATAAATATCATGCAATTTTGTATAAATATCTTTTAATTTTGTATAAATATCTTTTAATTTTGTATAAATATCTTTTAATTTTGTATAAATATCATGTAATTTTGTATAAATATCTTTTAATTTTGTATAAATATCATGTAATTTTGTATATCTTGTGTCCGTTGAACAATCTTTTTTTTTCTTCCAGTCAATTTTCATGTATTTTTCTCTGTTTAAACCACATTTTTACATTTTCTAACATTTTTATAACAATTCAAGGGACGACATCCCTACACTACCCCCAATTACCACACACTTTTGGTGGCCTTGTGCCTAATTTGCTACATTGTGTATTTCTTACCTTATAGCAAATAAATAATTGATAGTGTAGTATCTGTTTTGATGCTACACTTATTCTCTTCTGTCCTTGGTCAGTGAAGGAAAATCGTTCTAGACTGAGGCAATCTTAATTTTTGTCCCAATCCAGAATGTCCCGTTTTTTAGGAGGCGAATTTTTCCCACGTTAAAAACCGACATTGTGTCTAACTCTGCCCTCATGGGGAGGCTAGTAACTAGGAACTCCCGGGCAACGCCGGGTAGGCACACACAGTAAACAAATAAAATAATAACCCTTTTTCGTTTTCAAACTTCTGAAACTGGTACCGATATATATTTTTGAAGAACGACACATGTGCCAGGCCATATCAAACGAAAGAAAATTAAACAAAAAAAAACATCCAATGGTTTTAATCTTCCTATTTACTTGCCTCCCCACGAGGGAAAAGTTAGACACAAGTTTGGTTTTTAATTGGGGGAAAATCCGCCTCCCCCCCCAAAAAAAAGAGGCACTCGATTGGACAAAAAATAAAAATTGCTCCAGTTTAGAAGGGTCCCTCCTTCACTGACCAATCAGATGGAAAGATAAAGTGCAACACCAGAACAGATACTACACTTTGCTCCTGGTCAAAAAGGCCAATCAGAAGTTTGAACAGCTAAATCTCTTATAGAAAGTTTTAGAAAGTGGAGGTCTAAGGCTGGTATGAACCGGGGGGGGGGAATATAATGGTGTACAGGAGTAAAGTGTAGTATCTGTTCTGATATTACACTTCAACTTTTTTGTCCTCGGTCAGTGAAGGAGAAACCCTTCTAGACTGAGACAATTTTTGTTTTTATTCCAACCCAGAGTGCTCCTTTTTAAGGGATCTTCCTCACATTTCATTCATTTCGTGTGAATCAGATGACTCTATTGTTGGCATTGGTTTCCCCGATATTTTTCTAGCTAGAATTCTTTCTAGAAAGAAATCGAGTACTTACAGGAGGGACCATGTGAAGGTTGGCAACATTCTAGGTGAAAGTGTTTCTGTGAAACGAACTGGATTCGAACTTGGCACCCCCAGGTTGTCAGTCCATGTTGTTAACCACTCAACCACTGTCACCTCCACATTCAAACCCGATCTTGTGTCGAACTCTTCCCTCTTAGGTAAGCAAGTAAATAGGAACAGTAGCAGCCGTCGGAATATGCGACGTCTCATTTGGCCGCCATAACACTGTTTTAACACCTTCAATACAACCAAAGAAGAAAGTCATATGATGCCGACAGGTGTTGATATCTCAGTAAAAGGTATTCGCATTTGTATATTTTTATATTCACCCCCACAAAAAAAGACTAGCGTAAGCATGAGTGAGGTTGGGTGTGTGTGGGTTAGGGTTAGAGTTAGGGTTAGAGTTGTGTGTGTGTGTGTGTGTGTGGGGGGGTAGGATTGTAAATAGTAAAAAAAAAAAAAAAAAATAGCAAGTCTGCGGGGTTAGCTGCATTAGAAAGTTATTTTCGTAAGTATATTTGTGGCATATCACGTCTGCTGAAAAGCAAGCTACCCAAGACCCCATTTACCGAGAACTAGTAACCACATTACATCATACCAGTTGGAGCGTTCTAGTTACCCTACAAAAGCAGCCGACAAACTAAACAGCAAAATAAAACAAAAAAAACAGACACTCATTTTATTATCGTGCCGTTGACGTTTAACCCTAACCCTAACCCTAACCCTAACCATCACCATAACCATAACCCTAACCCTAACCATCACCATCACCATCACCATCACCATAACCCTAACCCTAACCTTCACGATAACCCTAACCCTAACCCTAACCCTAACCATCACCATAACCATAACCCTAACCCTAACCATCACCATCACCATCACCATCACCATAACCCTAACCCTAACCTTCACGATAACCCTAACCCTAACCATCACCATAACCATAACCATAACCCTAACATTAACCCTAACCTAACCCTAACCTAGCCCTAACCCTAACCCTAACCTTCACCATAACCCTAACCATTACCATAACCATAACCCTAACCATCACCATCACCATAACCATAACTATAACCCTAACACTAACCCTAACCTAACCCTAACCTAGCCCTAACCCTAACCCTAACATTAACCCTAACCTAACCCTAACCTAGCCCTAACCCTAACCCTAACCCTAACCTTCACCATAACCCTAACCATCACCATAACCATAACCCTAACCCTAACCTTCACGATAACCCTAACCCTAACCTTCACCATAACCATAACCCTAACCCTAAAATTAACCCTAACCTTACCCTAACCTAGCCCTAACCCTAACCCTAACCTTCAACATAACCCTAACCCTAACCCTAACCTTCACGATAACCCTAACCCTAACCCTAACCCTAACCATCACCATAACCATAACCATAACCATAACCCTAACATTAACCCTAACCTAACCCTAACCTAGCCCTAACCCTAACCCTAACATTAACCCTAACCTAGCCCTAACCCTAACCCTAACCTTCACCATAACCCTAACCATCACCATAACCATAACCCTAACCCTAACCTTCACGATAACCATAACCCTAACCCTAACCCTAACCTAACCCTAACCCTAACCCTAACCCTAACCCTAACCCTAACCTAACCCTAACCTAACCCTAACCCTAACCCTAACCCTAACCCTAACCTAACCCTAACCCTAACCTAACCCTAACCCTAACCCTAACCCTAACCCAACATATGTCATATTTCTCAAAAATGCAATATCGTATTCTCCAAAAAATATTTTTTAATCTCTAAAATACTATGTTGATAACGGGGATGGCAGAGTGGCTAAGTGGTTAACAGCGTGAACCGAGGACCTGGGTGTGCCGGGTTCGAATCCAGTTCGTCCACAGAAACACTTACATCAAAACCCGCACCTGACCTTGTGTCTAACCTCATGAAGAGGAGGTAAATAAAATCCTATGTAGATAATAAAACGGATTGAATGGAAGAATCACTCGTTTTGTTATAACAGACATTTGATGTCGGATTTATTATCTATGAATTTGTTGTCAGCGCTGTCAATCTATCGTTAGAGCAATCTTCCAAAATGGTGCTCGATTTATTGGGTACCCGGTCGCTAATTTCAGACCTCCTATTTATCTACGTCCCACACAGTAGAATATGACACAAGGTCGGAAAGTGGGAATGCACCCCAGAGGAGGAGTGCTAGGGGCTTTTTTAAAAATTGCCTGGGCAGAGTGCCTCAGACATTAAGCACTAAACGCAATCCTCTACAAAGAGGGGAGGCAAAGCCTGGGAGCGCCACTTCCCAGAACTGCACAGGACAGACCCATTGACCGGCGTAAATGCAGGCCCGAAGATCCAGACAATACCAGTATGGGGTGCAGCATCCATCGGAACAGATACTACACTTTGATCTTAGCCAAATGGCCAAGCGGCACTGCTTTATTTATCTACCTCCCACAAGGGAAGATGTGACACAAGGTCGGGGAAAGTGGGATTAGATAAGCTAGCGCTCGAGAGGTGAACACTCTGGCCATTTAAAAATTGCCTGGGCAGCCCCATCGGCATTCCCCGGTAGGGGCGCCTCAGACAGTAAGCAATAAACTTACTTTTCCCCAAAGAGGGGAGGCAAAGCCTGGGAGCGCCAGTTCCCAGATCTGCACAGGACAGACCCATTGACCGGCATAAATGCAGGCCCGAAGATCCAGACAATACCAGTATGGGGTGCAGTATCCATCGGAACAGATACTACACTTTGATCTTAGCCAAAAGGCCAACAAAGCGCTAATTTCAGACCTAAAAGAAAGTAAAAAAAAAACAACAACAACAACAAAAGGGGTTAATGGAACCATAAGCCTCGTTTTAAAAAGTCCGAATTAAAAAAAATCAAACAGTTCTGTCAAAATACCATTGGTCACTGGGAGAAAGTAATCGTTTCCCAGTCTGTCTTATGTATAGCCAACACTCCCAATAGCTTAAATGAAACATGTAACATGTGCCTGGAGGAGAATATAAGAATTTTGAGGTATGAATACAAGAATATATTCAACCAAGGAGTGAGCTAATTTTGCAATGTCGACACAGAAACAAATTCACAATAACAGATCGATAAACGCGCTAAATACTTAATCCTCTAAAACTGGAATGGTACTAATTATAATTGTACATTTATTTAAATCAAACGAAACTTCCATGAACAAAGTTTATTTCCAAGAACTTTCAAGCTGTGGATATGTTACTATGAGAATGTTTCTATACAGACTATAAAATGGTCGTTTTCAAGTCCAATGTCAACAAATATCTATCATATTGCCCTGTGCATTAATAATAGTTCTAAATCCTTTCAGAGTACTGTTCCATAATTAAATTGAAAATCTAACTAAGCCTTATCCTCGAGTGGCGTTCGGCAGTGGTAAGTGATGAACCATTAGTATATATAAAAAAATATAATCCTGAAAAAAAAAATCTATTTGGGTTATGTTGCAAAAAACAGCTCTGAACAAATTGTGGTTTCTGATTTACAAGTGTTTGAACTGAGTCAGGTGTGAAATAGAGCCAGTTGAGTGTCGCCCAGTGATCTGGTTTTTGTATTTGAAAGGCTGCACACCAAAGGAGACTTTTGATGAAATGAAAAAAACTTATGGTGATGATGCGCCATCATATGACCTTGTAAAAGGCTGGCATTGTGAATTCAAACATGACCGAAAGTCTGTGGAAACAGCTCCCAGACCTGGTCATCCCGCTTCTGCCATTGATGAGGCATCTGTCCGTCAAGTTGAGGCTGCCATTTTGGAAGATCGATGCTTTACTATTCGCTAAATAGACCAAGAGGTCAAGATTAGTAGAGAGTGTGTGGAAACTATCATTCATGACCATTCGCATATGCATAAGGTGTCTGCCAGATGGATTCACAGGTTGCTCACACCTTTCCAGAAGCAAGAACTCGTCGAGTGCTCGAGGATGAATTTGGAGATGTGCCAAGAAGATGAATCAAAGTTTTTCAAAAGACTGATTACACAGGATGAAACTTGGGTCTATCACTATGATTCAGAGACCAAAGCCCAGTCAATGCAGTGGAAGCATTTGAACTCACCACCTCCAAAGAATGCAAGGGTGCAGCACTCCACTGGCAAGGTCATGCTCACAGTCTTCTGGGACCAGGACGAAGTAGTGATGACAGATTTTCTGATAAAGGGTACCACAATTACAGGAGCCTAATATGCTTCACTTTTGATGAAATTAAGAGAAGCTATCAAAATCAAGAGGCAGGGCAAGATCAGCAAAGGTATCCTCCTCCTGCAGGACAACGCTCCGGTCCACAACTCACATGTCGCCAGATCAGAAGCACGGGCATGTGGCTATGAAATCCTCCCCCATCCTCCTTACTCTCCTGGCCTTGCACCAGCTGACTTTCATCTCTTTCCAGCCATGAAGTTGTTTTTGAAAGGAAAGCGTTTCCCAGATGATGCAGCCTTGATTTCTGAAGTTACAAAGTGGTTGGAGGACCAATCTGGGGTGTTCTACAAAAACGGTGTCCAGAGCTGCATCAGACGATGGGAGAAATGCATAACTCTGGATGGGTCCTATGTTGAGAAAAACTAATAACTGTGCCAAGTTTCATTAATCTACTGCTTTGGGAAATGGATCAGAGGCATTACTTATTGAACGCCCCTCGTGTATATATATATATATATATATATATATATATATATGTAATAATTTTATTGCATCTTTTGTTGATATTGTTATACTACTTTATCGATTGTCTCACTTCCTAAGTGATTAAGATGCAGAAAATTACATTATTAGTCACCCTTAACTTTATAGGACGTATTTTTCGTTAATATATGTACTTTTATTAATTTATACGTAATAAAAGTAATCCATGGACACGTGTTTCTGGCTTACAGTCGTAATCAGCATGGCTAACTTAGACAAGGATCGATCTTTCAATATTGATATTTATAGTCCAGCATCTTCCCATTGAACTACGATGCTCTGCCTGGAAATATGTACGATTTTTATCATCTAAATATTTAATGTATTTTTATGTAATTTTTTTTGTTTGTGATTGCAACGTTTTTTACTTTTGTTATACTGCTTTATCAATTGTTTCACTTCCTAAGTGATAACGATGCAGATTATTTAGGTGATGACAATCGTACATATTTCCGGGCAAGGCGTCATAGCCTGCGGTAAAACGCCAGACTATAGACATCAACATCGAAGGTTCGATCCTTGTCTTGTGAGCCAGAAACATGTATCCATGGATTACTTTTATGTACGTATAAAATTAATATATATATATATATATATATATATATATATATATATATATATATATATATATATTATTTTTATTAAAAACTGTTCTGCAGCTACGGTAGTCAAATGACATCCCGTAGCTGCAATCAGTCCTCCATGCTAGTCCCAGACCATTTGGCCTTGTCATGTGCAAGTTGTCGTAGGCAATGAAGTTGTTTCGCTGTACATAGTGGTCCTAGTCCCGCCTGCTTGAGGTCAGCACGTAGTGTGCCCAGCAGATTTGTGCAGTGCCGTCCTAGTCGCGGTAGGTAGGCTTGCGAGCCAGTAACGGCAAAGTCTAGTGCCCTCTGTGCGGGAGTGTCAGGGTTCATTCGTAGGAGATGGCCTAACATAGACCATCTTTGTTCAGTGACCTTTGTGCAGAGGGGTTTTTCATTGCACAGCTCGTATAGTGCCTTGTTGCTGATAAGTTTTTTCGGCCAGCAGTGACTTGTGATGGAACGGACGTGTCTGCGGTGGCACGCATCCAGCTTGTCAAGCATGGCTTTTGTTATTGCCCATATATATATATAAGTATTTTATTGGCAAAACTATACATTACAGTGTCTGTTTGAGGTACCGGGGTTTCATTGCTACAAACAAACGATCCCTGGAGTAGAAAACGTCTTGTTATAGTTTGGTCTAATCATAAGCACTTTTCAGTAGTCGAAAAATTTCGAAAAGACCATTGATGATTAGACCCGGACTATAACAAGACGGTTTCTACCTCAGGGATCGTTTGTTTGTAACAATGAAACCCCGGTACCCCAAACAGACAGTGTAATGTATAGTTTTTCAAATAAAATACTTTTTATTAGCTCGTGTACAACCTACAGTCGAGCATTTTATTGTTCTTTCTTTCAACTAACTTGTGATGCATTCTATAAAACAAAACCCGCGCACACACACACACACACATGCACCCCTACACACACACACATGCACCCCTACACACGCACACATGCACCCCTACACACACACACACATGCACCCCTACACACACACACACACACACATGCACCCCTACACACACACACACACATGCACCCCATCACACATACATGCACCCCTACACACACACATGCACCCCTACACACACACACACATGCACCCCATCACACATACATGCACCCCTACACACACACATGCACCCCTACACACACACATACATGCAACCCCCACACACACGCACGCACATACTCACACACACATACAAACACACCCACGTACACACCTCCCTTTAGCTGTAAAATGTTGGTAACATGCACAAATAACTGAACAAAAAAAGAATATATACCAAGTTGACTATAATTAGCTAGCCTACCCTAAGCATTGGACTGACTCTTATGTAGATGTAAGTAGTTGGTAGCATAAATATCTCTGGGTGGTTTTGGTGTGGTGTGTGTGTGTGTTGGGGTGTGGTGGGGTGTGGGGGAATTTAATATCTCTGCCTTTCATTTCATCTTTCTTATTGTTCCATTACTTATATTGTTCTGAAGTGGTTTTGATGTTGAGATTAGTTTTATTGGGAGAGTGCATGTGTGTGCCCCGTGTCGGGGGGGGGGGGGTTGAAGAGTTTTTTGGCTGTTTTATCTGGCAGGGCAGGGTTATTTACTTGTTATCAGGTGCTTAATTGAGCCGTTAAAAACAGCCATAGACTGATGGAGTATGTTATACCAAGCACTAATACTCACTATAAATTCTCACTTTCAACCAGGACTGATTCCGACCCTCTCTCTATGAAATGCTATGAGAATGATACGATGGATGTGTAGTGTGATTCTTAAGAACATGGTTTAGATCTGATGACCCCATTGGAAGGTTAATATGGAGAGTATGTTCAGAACAGGAGGCTTTGATGGTATGACCACATTGAAAGAATGGATGAAAGCTCTTGGGTCAGTAGACGTAGAACAGTTGAGGTAGCAGATCCAGTTCACAGGGAAAAGCCAAGAAAAACATAGGAGAAAGTGATAAAGATGGAGTTGAGAGAAAGAGAGATAAATAAATACCTGCCCAGAGATAGGTTAGTTTGGAAGTTAATTTCTAAGTTAATTTCTAAAAGCTGTCCAATGCATGCACACATGTAAAACGGACGTTAAACCGTAGATGATGATGATGATGATGATGATGATGATCATCATCATCATCATCATCGTCGTCGTCGTCGTTGTCGTCGTAATCCTCCTCCTCATCCTCCTCCTCCTCCTCCTCATCATCATCATCATCATCATCATCATCATCATCATCATCATCATCATCATCATCATCATCATCATCATCATCATCATCACCATCATCACCATCATCATCATCATCATCATCATCATCATCATCATCATCATCATCATCATCATCATCATCATCATCAGCAGCAGCAGCAGCAGCAGCAGCAGCAGCAGCAGCAGCAGCAGCATCGTCTTCGTCGTCGTCGTCGTCATCATCATCATCATCAACATCAACACCACCATCATTATCATCATCATCATCATCATCATCATCGTCGTCGTCGTCGTCGTCATCATCATCATCATCAGTTTTTATAACTTATTGGATACAAGTTAATCTCTAGATTAAATAAATTATCATTCAAGACATTTAAAGAGCAATCGCTGACTTTAAAGAAAAGATTGATTAACATTTGATGTTATCCTATGCTGCTTGGAGCACAGGGAGGAGCAGGTACTAGTGTGATAGCAAGAGTTAGAGATAGATAGAATAAGTTCAAAGAACTTCTGCCATTACTAACCTACAGAGCGTTACCACTGTCGACCAAGGGAAGAGTCTATCAGACATGTGTATCCAGTGTGATGATGTATGGAAGTGCAATCTGGCCAGTGAGGGTTGAGGACATGCGTTGCATGGATAGAAATGATATGAGAATGATACGATGGACGTGTAATGTGAGTTTTTGTTGTAGACCCGTGCTAGGGGTCACAAAGAAATAAACCACAAATAGTGACAGGGCTAAAATATAACAATGTATTTATCATAAAGCAATACAGAACGCCACTAATGTGGTAGGAGATGAACGGGTTCATAACATGCGGTAAAACATGGTATGAAGGTCTCTCTGAGTCTCTGCAACCAGTGGTATTTATTATACCTGGTTGATACCATCAGTTCTCCAATAGGGGTGATTTGTACCCCACAACAGTTTTCGAGGCAGGTTTAGTTCTGATGACTTCAGAGGAAGATTAAATCTGGACAGTATAGGGAGATGTGTGCAGAACAGGAGACTTCGGCGGTATGGCCACATCAAAAGAATAGTCATCATCATCATCATCATCATCATCATCATCATCATCATCATCATCATCATCATACATCATCGGTTTAACGTTCATTTTATATGCTGGCATGTGTTGCACAGCTTCAAGAAATTGACTTTCAAACTAATCTATATTTATTTATCCCTCTTTCTCTCAAGTCCATTTTTATCGCTCTCTCCCATGTTTTCATTGGCTTTCCCCTGTGAACTGAACCTGCACATAAGTAGTTGGCTCATTGGATAGTGACGTCCAGTTATAAATGTGGCCGTAGTGGTGATGTAGCAGCCGAAATTTCTGTCTTACTCTCTCCGCGTATCTGAAATAATATAAGAAAATTAAAAAAATAACGTCAACAACATCTTTGCTCAATGGCGTTGTCCACTTTGATGTTTTATTCGTTTACAAATTATGCGAGCTTCCCTTGTTTGCTCCTCAGAGGGATGAACGAAGACAAAGCTTTGAAAACACAGTCTGCTCAAAGGACAAAGAGAAAGATATTTCTCTTTTTTTCGTCACGTCACCTTTCAAACTTCCTGTCCATGACGTCATATCCTTACATGTACTTTGCTACGTCACATTTCAAACTTCCTGTCTATGACGTCATATCCTGACACGTAGCTCTACCTCTAACTTTTAACATCTAATGCTCTGTTTAATTTAACCGTATGTAAAAAATACCGTTTTTAATGCAATTTTTTACACGCCCATTATGTTTATGGTAGGTGCTCGACTGAGCTCCAATCTCTGGTTCCTCTCTGTAAAACATTCACAGCAAGAACTCGTCTTGATACAACCACAGCAAAGAACTTTCCTTTCTCTCTCTTTCTGTACCAAAATAACGGAACTTCCACAAACAAAGTTTCTTTCGTAAAACATCTCATCTGCTTCCCAACCGACTACAGCGTGGTCGTCCTCAAATCTAATGTAAACAAATACCCGTCAAGTCGTCGTCTTGGAAAATCAAGTACAGTTAAGTAATCCTTTGGCTATACCACAGACGGTTTCCAATCCTCTCGTAACAGAGACCAACTTTCAACTAGCAATTCTTTTAACCCTTATCCTCGAGTGGCCCCCGGGCCTTGATAAGCAGTGATCCATCAGTAAAAAACGAAAAACCCATGCAAAAAATACCTATCTAGAAATGGACATAATTTGTTGCAGTTGTTACACTTTCATTTCCCGTCGGGAACCCAGGTTCTATTCGTCTGCTGGTGTAAGACCATATGCCCGTCTCGTCAACTATCGCCAATCCCAACGCTTGTGTGCTGTGGTTTTCTGTTCGTCTTCATCTTCTGCTTGTTCTCGTTTTGGCCGTGTCGTTCCGGCAATTGTTTACTGGTTTACAAGTATAGAAAAATAAAAGCAACGCAAACTCACAAGAAAGAACACAAACTCAAATACATTGTGTATAAATCAGTTGTACTACGGGTGTGTGTGTGTGTGTGTGTGATACCGTCAGTATGGAAAAAGGACCTCCAAAACGTTATCTGTTGATAGCTGTAATTATGTAACTGCTACAACATTATAAACACTACCAAAATTATATCCCCCCCCCCCCGGTCACATATTTTTTGCTTGTTATTATAATGTTGAGCTTGTTAATGAACAACCAATTGCGACAATTTCTTGTTGATATATGCTTCCCCATTCCCTCTAAAAGAAGAGGTAATGCATTGGGGATAGTTTCATGATTACAAAACAGATATTACATTACCCATCCACCCCAAAAAAGGAGGAGGTAATGCCTTGGAGGATGGTATCATAACAAACCGACATATACTATATTATTCACTCTCCTCCCGTCCCCCAAAAATAAATATGAGGAATTAATGCCTGGAAGGATGGTCTCATGACAAAAGATCATATACTACACTACCTTCTGAAGGAGGAGGTAATACGTAGGACTACCCCCCCCCCCATGAATCGACCATTGAAAGATTGTACAATAGTACATTGATAGAAGTAAAAAACGGTTTCAGCTTTCCAATCACCAGTTGTCATGGCTGATCGCACCCTTCCTGACAGTCAAACGTTCAAACTCCTCTGTCTAACATTCACAGGCAACATGAACTGGAATAAATATATAGAAGATGCTGCCAAGTCTGCTGCAAAGAAGTTAGCTCCATCTACCCGACTAGAAAACTTCCTACACCTGCCAGTATCCTATATCTCTACAAAGCCACCATTCGCCCATGCATGGAGTATTGTTGACAACAATACTGGGCTGGTGCACCAACCACTAGTCTCTGTCTCTTGGGCAGGTTTCAAAAGAGAGTCTCTAATCTAATAGGTCCAACACTGTCTACCAAGCTCCAGCCCCTGCCCCATCACCGTAATGTTGCATCCCTGTGCTTGTTTTACAAGTACTTCCACGGAATGTGCTCCGATGAACTTACTGCACTTTTACTCTTTAACGTAAATACACGTGACTGACCCGACTAGCAGCAAAATCCCACCCCTTCACTGTAGAGGTCCCAAGATGCCGAAAAACGTTCTATTCAAATAACTTCTTTTTTTTACTTGAACCGCTTGCCTTTGGAATTCCCTCCCTGCTCCCTGTTTCCCCGACTATATCAACATGCAGAAATTTAAATGTAATGTTAACAAGCATCTTGCTGCATAAATCCCCACTTAGGATACTGTGATATAATCGTAAGAAAAAAAAGGTTACAAAGGCAATCCAACTTTCCAACAGATTTCCAGCACCACCACTCTCTCTCTGCTCTCTGAAAATCGCCCCCTGCTTTCCATCAGTCCTTTCATTTATCTCAGTTGGTCTCCACATATGCTAATTAGTTTTGACTATAAAAGTCTATACTTGTGAAGAGAAGCCCTTTTTTACTCTATTAAATAGGCAGTCACGACATGCGAAGCAGCGCATTCTCTTTTCAGCTGGTAAGTGTTCTTCTTTATTGTTACACTCCCTCCTGATCGTATGATCACACAAGTAACAGTGGGTGACTGGTCGTTTTAACATAGTACTCCTCCATATTAGGACAGTTATTTCTTCCTCTCTGTCTAAAGCGTCAGAAGTACCAGGATCGGAATTGGTAATGGAATAAGGCAGATCAACCAAAGTAGATTCGGCCTCCCCCTCAATCTCAGACGTGGAACCACTACTACTTGCATCGGAATCTGGTTCTCTCCATTCAACACTCTCAATCTGATCATGTGTCATCATAATTGTCCACTACCAGTGCTGAACTGAGATGTGGCCGTAAACCTCCCATGTACTGAGGCGTGCCATTGATGACCACCGACTTTGGACTTATCACTTTGGTGATACGAGCAGGTCTGAATTTTGTTATTCAGATATGAAGATCAGTCCAAACTATAAAAGTCTACAATTGTGAAGAGAAACTCTTTTTTTTTTACTCTGGTAGATGGGCATGCACAACATGCAAAGCATCTCATTCTCTTTTCAGCTGGTAAGTGTTCCTCTTTATTGTCGCAGACAGTAAATCTCGGATTAGACATGGCAGACGAATTTGGTGAAATCGTTCGTTTTGGCTTTGGTGACGTGATCGAACAGTACTCCTTTTTGAATCTCTCTCTCCCCCCCTCTCTCTCTCTCTCTCTCTCTCTCTCTCTCTCTCTCTATATATATATATATATATATATATATATATATATATATATATATATATATCTCTCTCTATCTATCTATCTATCTATCTATCTCTCTCTCTCTCCCTCTCTCTCTCTCTCTCTCTCCCTCTCTCTCTCTCTCTCTCTCTCTCTCTATATATATATATATATATATATATATATATATATATATATATATCTATATATATATATCTATTAGTTATTCACATATGCAGATCAGTCCCAACGATAAAGAGAAGCCTGTTTTTTACTCTGGCAGATGGGCATGCACGACATGCGAAGCATCTCATTCTCTTTTCAGCTGGTAAGTGTTCCTCTTTATTGTTACAGATGCCCACCATAAACCTAGCTCCTAATCACAGTAACCCCTTACATCTCGGTGGCAAATTGCCTTGTATGGGGTGAAATATTTTTTTTTTAAATAAAGATAGCAAATCTCCATTTGTAATAGATAAAAAGAGAAATAAAAAAAGAAAACCATTTTAGTTATGTCCACTACCAGTGCTGAACTGAGATGTGGGCGTAAACCTCCCATGTACTGAGGCGTGCCATTGATGACCACCGACTTTGGTCTGAATTTTGTTATTCAGATATGCAGATCAGTCCAAACTATAAAAGTCTATAATTGTCAAGAGAAACCTTTTTTTTACTCTGGCAGATGGGCATGCACGACATTCAAAGCATCTCATTCTTTTTTCAGCTGGTAAGTGTTCCTCTTTATTGTTACAGATGCCCACCATAAACCTAGCTCCTAATCACAGTAACCCCTTACATCTCGGTGGCAAATTGCCTTGTATGGGGTGAAAAAATTTTTTTTTTAAATAAAGATAGCAAATCTCCATTTGTAATACAGGGTGTCTCAAAAAAATGTACTCACTCTTAGAATGGTAAAATGTGCAGAAGATGTCGAGTTTGCACACAAAATTGTGTGGAGCGATGAAGCAAAGTTTTCTCGTCATTCTACGAGTGAGTAAATTTTTTTTAGACACCCTGAAGATAAAAAGAGAAAAAAAAACAAAACAAACATTTTAGTTATTTTTTTGGTAATTCCTTACAGAACTGAGGCTCTGGATTTCAAGAGTTAACATAATCTCTAACTTTCCAAGCTGTGTTCCTCTCGAGCCGGCTCTTTCAATAAAAGAACAATGGTATTGTTTATCCATGAGTAGTAAAACCGGTCAACTGATTGCTTTTATCATTTTACTATCTATTTATTGTTAATCATAAATTATGGATGGACAAAAAGCTAAATAAGTTATTATATTGATGTATGTTGAATGGCTGAATGATATTAATGTATTTTGAATGTTGCGTCATAGAATTATGACACAAAGCAGTCCGAAAGTGGCTTTGCTGTTGTCGGGCTGAGATATGGTTCTGTTCAGTCCTAGAAGGTCCAACCTCCCAGGCTTTACCTTCTTGCTGAGAAGGGGTCATTTTAGTTCTAATCGTCCGAGGCTCCACTACCGGGGTATGCCGAAGAGGCTACTCAGACATTGTAGTTTAGTAACAAAAAATAAAGTGGTCGACCGTAGTCGAGGGCGACCAGAAAGGCTCCCTTTTCATTGGCTATTACACCGAAATGTAGGAGAGAGCGCCACTCCTTTTCCAGGACTACACCACTTACCCTTGATCCTCACCTTATAATTACATTTTTTTACGACTTTGGTATGACTCGACCGAAGATTGAACCTCCGTCTCCAGACATTTAAATGAAAAAAAAATATATCAAACTGCCTCGGACACGCTCTGGAAAGGTATTCACCTCTACTCCACCCCACCACCCCAAAATATTCCTTTCTTTCTCATATTAAAAAGCATATAAAAACAAAGTCTGTATTTAACCGATGGTTTCTATTGAACCGATAGATTATTACCCTGTATTCAATGTTGAAGTAACTATTATTCTTACATAGCGAATATGTTTCATTTCTAGGTATTCTGTCAAGCTTAGAATAGATCCCCTAGCATTTATCCTCCTTTGTCGGCCCTTTTTCTATGGGGGATTCATTCAAACTTGTCACTGGTGAGAGGCTTCCGGTGCTTGTCCCTAATCTATTTAGTGGCTTTCTTCACGATCCCTCATGGTACAGTTTTTTATCTTTTTAAATATACCTACCTTTTGAGCATCGCCGGTAAGAATTATTGCTTTTCTTCACTCTAAGAATAGAATTAAATAGTGCTAGTATTATTTTTTGGTATTGTTTCTTTTATCTGATTCTAAACGAACTTTTTAAAAATCTTTCACCACGTGTGAAACTCTATTTAATCGCTTGTAACTCAACTATCACCTAGCATAATTTGTATTTTTCCTTTCTAGCATTATTTTTAGGCTCAAAATATTTTCTATTCTGTAATTTTATTAAGCTTACGGCTCTCCTTATATCTTAGTAAACTCCTCATCTTTGCCTTGTCTCCATTCTGTATTTACATGTTTATGAAACAATGTTTTTATTCCTTTTCAGTTTTACCGTTGTCGATAAACTTGTGTCTAAAATGTACCATGCCTCGGAGTCTTGATTGTCGATAAGAGTTTATTCTAGCTGTCCAACGTTTGCACACGTTTCTATGAAACAAACACATCCCAGAGACGGCATATAGCGTTTCATGGCACTGATAGCGAAATATAAATTGGAACCCTGCTGCAACTTGACTCTTGACTGACGTTGATGATGATGATGATGATGATGATGATGATGATGATGATGATGATGATGATGATGATGATGATGATGATGATGATGATGATCTCGGAAAAATGAATGTTAGGACATTGGTGTGGGGTAAGAGCGAAAACCTTGCTCATGGTTGTCTGGGACAAATTCCATTTAATTCCTGACACAAAACTGCACCGAGTGTCGAGGCCGTAATTTGGGAGTTTTGGGGAATGTTGAACGATCCGTTAGTTGTCACTACTCCCAAGTCAACTCTACCAGAGAGTGAAAATGCCTGTGAGGGACCCCCTCTATGGGAGTACTGAACATTTTGAAAATAGCGCAAACATGAGAATGGTCTATTGAGCAAAAAAATCGTTATCTCTAAGTTAATAAAATTTTGCGACCACTTCTTGTGTGTCTGTGTACGTGTGAAGTTTGTGTTTGTTTCTCGTCTCTATGTGACTTACATTATCGATTATGAATCGATTATCGAGTGAAATAAAAAAAATACAACAGCTAAAGTACTAAAATTATGTTTTTAAAAATCATAGTAGAAATAATTGAATTACGAAATTTAGTCCATCAGAATGCATTTCGGTTTATTCTTAAACAAATCAGCCATTTTAACCTTTTGGTTCTAGCTGAAAAGAAAAGAATGTATTGCCTCATGATCTTTTTGAAATTTGAAAGGAAGATTGAAGCATTCAAACTGTTGAATAGAACGTGATTTCTGGCTTTAAAATATTTAGCAAATACTCATTTAATTAAAAGATTTAAAAAATAAAAAACTTTTTTTTATTGAAATCGTTCCAGACAAGGCATGAAGCCAAAAAAAGGAGCAAAAAAAGGAGCTAAAAAAGGAGCCAAAAAAGGAACCAAAAAAAAGGAGCTAAAAAAAGGAGCCAAAAAAAAAGGAGCTAAAAAAGGAGCCTAAAAAAAGGAGCTAAAAAAGGAGCTAAAAAAAAGGAGCAAAAAAAAAGGAGCTAAAAAAAGGAGCCAAAAAAAAGGAGCTAAAACAAAGGAGCCAAAAAAAAGGAGCTAAAAAATAAATACTACTTTAAGGTTAACAACTAGACAACGATAAGTCTTAGACGGATAGATTCCAACCAAGAAAACAGCAATTCTCCCCCCTTTGTCAGAAACATCGCTCATAGAGTGTGAGGACTAAAGGACAAAATAAGGGAAGCAAGAGTTACGACGCTGCCGAAAGTAAACCCAAGTTAGTCACTTTCTACTCACCTATATTTAAAGTTTCAGAAGCTATTTGTATCCAATCACTTTTGTAAATGCAAAAAACACATAACCTTAACAAAAATAAGTTCTAGTTTTCCGTAAAAAACTTTAAAAATACTATTTAAGAAAAAACAATTGTTAAAAATTGTAAAAAGAAAAAGGCATAGTTAAAAATAAAATGAAAATAAAATTAATAAGACTCCCGGACAACGCCGGGTAGGAATAACTAGTTGCTTTGATAACTTTTTACATAATATATTTATTCATATTAAAGTTAACTGACTATTTACATCATCATATGTTATAACTTATAACATCTTCCAGTATCATATATATCTCTAATGATTATGGATCAAATTCTATGTAAATCTGAAATATTTGAATTTTCGAATGGGAGGTGGTGCCTATATTATGCAAGCTAAGAACCCTTTAAAATATTCCAAAGAAACTGAAATTTGGGGTATCAATTGATGTCTAATACCTATTGTTAAAATTTCATAAAAGTAGGAGGTATCTGAATTTTCACAAAGTGCTTCCACCCCTTCTTTGCCCTCTTTGCATAGAATTAAACTAAACTAAATATAGCCCACATTACCACCCCTTATGCTTAGCAGCTGTGTTTCCAAATTCACAATGATCAGTACATTAGTTTTGGGAGTTTATCCTGTACAATAAAGGATATATATATATATATATATATATATATATATATATATATATATAGAGAGAGAGAGAGAGAGAGAGAGAGAGAGAGAGAGTGTCAGGTTGTATATGAAAAGAAATCAAATAAAGTGCTCAATTATATAAGAGAGCTAATATAATTTATTTAGATACTGTATATTACATATTTCAGCAATGTACCGCGGTTTCATCCAAAAGGGCAGATGTCTAAATCTGCCCTTTTGGATGAAACCGCGGTACATTGTTGAAATATGTAATATACAGTATCTAAATAAATTATATATATATATATATATATATATATATATATATATATATATATATACACACACACAGATGCCTAACTTTTTATATATGAACCCCCTAAATGTTAACATTTACAAAAGAAATAATGTGCTCATGTTGCTCACCGTGTTGCCTAGAATATATATTTAAAAATTCATAATAATCCGTACATTATGAAACTAAATTAAACTAAATATAGCCCACATTATCACCCCTTATGCTTAGCAGCTGTGTTTCAAATTGCATAATGATCGGTTAATTAGTTAAGGAGTTTAGAGTTAGGGTTAGGGTTAGGGTTAGGGTTAGTGTTAGGGTTAGGGTCAGGGTCAGAGTTAGGGTTAGGGTTAGGATTAGGGTTAAGATTAGGGTTAGAGTTAGGGTTAGGGTTAGGGTCAGCCCACATTATCACCCCTTATGCTTAGCAGCTGTGTTCCAAAATTCATAATGATCCGTTAATTAGTTTAGGAGTGAATCATATACATAGAAATATATAAGCATATGCACATACCTAACTTTATATAAGTAGAGATTGTAGGGCACAAAATGACTCATAGCAGTCATAAACATTGACATTTGTTTGCCCTTGTGGAGAGCAGCTCCAGCGAGGTGGTTTGGTCACACAATGATTAATCAGACTCCTGGGCATAGATAATTTCGACTGGCCCTTTGAAGGACTACATTCAGTGGTTTGCAGAGCAGGCAGACAGTTTCTTGTTGTGAGCAGTATGTCCTCCGGTCTCTTTATCACATCACAGGAAAAGTATGCGATGCGAATGGAATACACAATGATTCCGTTTATGAAAAAATATTAAAAGGTTTTTTCTCAGATTCGAATATTTACGGGAATGACAACAACATGTGTGAATAACAAACACACCGAATTCCTAAATACATATAGCATTTGGCACGCTAGGAAGTAAGTGTAGTATCTGTTCCGATGGATACTGCACCCCTATAGACGGGTGTCGTCTTGTCCTTCGGGACTTGATTCCACCTGTCTGTGGGTTTGTCCTGTGCAGTTCTAGGAGGTCCACCCTCCCAGGCTTCGCCTCCCCTCTTTGGGGAGGAGTAAGTTTATTGCTTACTGCTTGAGGTGCCTCTACCGGGGAATGCCGACGGGGCTGCCCAGGCAATTTTTAAATGGCCAGAGTGCTCACCTCTCGAGCGCTGGCTTTTAACCCCACTTACTCGACCCAAGCTGTGGTCACATCTTACTTGTGGGAGTAAGATAAAACTGGCCTTGTGCCTAACTCCTGCAGAGGAGTAAATAAATATAGCATTTATTGAAATAACCAATGAATTGTTGTCATGGGATAAAATAGGAACAAGAAAATTTAAAAAATGGTTTGCAGCATTTGTATGCTTTTGGCAATAAAAGAAATGTCACTTATCTGAAAAGGAAAGCGCCCTTTTTTTTACTTTGCATTTAACTTCTCCCTTTTTTGTTTGTTTTTGTTTTACGTTTGTTTGTTTTGCTTCATCTCAGAAATGTCATTTGTGTTTTCATGTTAATTTTGTAATTTCAAATTCTTTCATAATAGAATCTTTTGGTTTTTGGGGTTTATTCTGCTGAGTCACTCTATCCTGAATATTCGCCACTTATCGTGTGATGTCAGTAGATCATCGGCTTCACACATATTTCTTTCGTATCGTCGACTTCGGCTTTGTTTATATTCCGCCTGGATCTAACCGGTTAAACATGTATTTTCATATTGTTGCTTTATTGCTTTCAATGATCATACTCTCTTCTTAGGCCTTGTTTGGTGGAGGTCTTTTCAGGAACTAATTACTTTCTTCGTTTTTTCCTGAATTCGGCATCTTCATTTATCCATTACTTTTTCTTTTTCCTTCTATCCATCTCAGACAGCGTAGGAAGGGGGTTTATGCTGCTGCTGATTATACGGGAATGGGCATGTTAAATTAACGTAGGATCGATGAGTTTCTTTGTGTCTGTGTGTTCGCTCTTGTTTTGTTTTTGTTTTGTTTTTGAAATATTGGCGTTTCTTTTTTAACAATTTATTTATTTTTTCTAAAGTGTGCTCATATGTCACATTCTAGACACCTACGAAGAAAGACGTTGACACTCCTCTCCTGTCTCTGCTGCATAGACACCGAGCAAGGCTATCTTCACTTGAAGGTATACTGCTCCAAGAAAATACTTTTGGCAATAAGCCTTTATTATTACTATTCATTTCTTCACTGTTTTTAACTTCTGACAACAAACACAAAAGATTTCTATGTCTTCAACAAGAAAAGATAATTAATAATAATAAAAAATTGTCTATATTTGAGAAAGACATTTTTATTTAGAAAGCTAATATGTCTTTAAGGTAAATAAATCATTATCTAGAAAGCTAATATGTAATTTATTTAAAGATATTTAAGATATTTCTAATATGTAATATGTAATAAGATATTGCTAATATGTAATATTTTAAGATATTGTTAATACGTAATTTATTTGTAATTATTTAGAAAGCTAATATGTAGTTTATTTTAAGATATTTTAAGATATTGCTAATATGTAATATGTAATAAGATATTGCTAATATGTAATATTTTAAGATATTGTTAATATGTAATTTATTTGTAATTATGTAGAAAGCTAATATGTAGTTTATTTTAAGATATTTAAAGATATTTCTAATATGTAATATGTAATAAGATATTGCTAATATGTAATATTTTAAGATATTGTTAATATGTAATTTATTTGTAATTATATAGAAAGCTAATATGTAGTTTATTTTAAGATATTTAAAGATATTTCTAATATGTAATATGTAATCAGATATTGCTAATATGTAATATTTTAAGATATTGTTAATATGTAATTTATTTGTAATTATGTAGAAAGCTAATATGTAGTTTATTTTAAAATATTTAAAGATATTTCTAATATGTAATATGTAATAAGATATTGCTAATATGTAATATTTTAAGATATTGTTAATATGTAATTTATTTGTAATTATGTAGAAAGCTAATATGTAGTTTATTTTAAAATATTTAAAGATATTTCTAATATGTAATATGTAATAAGATATTGCTAATATGTAATATTTTAAGATATTGTTAATATGTAATTTATTTGTAATTATTTAGAAAGCTAATATGTAGTTTATTTTAAGATATTTTAAGATATTGCTAATATGTAATATGTAATAAGATATTGCTAATATGTAATATTTTAAGATATTGTTAATATGTAATTTATTTGTAATTATGTAGAAAGCTAATATGTAGTTTATTTTAAGATATTTAAAGATATTTCTAATATGTAATATGTAATAAGATATTGCTAATATGTAATATTTTAAGATATTGCTAATATGTAATATGTAATAAGATATTGCTAATATGTAATATTTTAAGATATTGCTAATATGTAATATGTAATCAGATATTGCTAATATGTAGTATTTTAAGATATTGTTAATATGTAATTTATTTGTAATTATGTAGAAAGCTAATATGTAGTTTATTTTAAGATATTTTAAGATATTTCTAATATGTAATATGTAATAAGATATTGCTAATATGTAATATTTTAAGATATTGCTAATATGTAATATGTAATAAGATATTGCTAATATGTAATATTTTAAGATATTGTTAATATGTAATTTATTTGTAATTATTTAGAAAGCTAATATGTAGTTTATTTAAAGATATTTAAAGATATTTCTAATATGTAATATGTAATAAGATATTGCTAATATGTAATATTTTAAGATATTGTTAATATGTAATTTATTTGTAATTATGTAGAAAGCTAATATGTAGTTTATTTTAAGATATTTTAAGATATTGCTAATATGTAATATGTAATAAGATATTGCTAATATGTAATATTTTAAGATATTGCTAATATGTAATATGTAATAAGATATTGCTAATATGTAATATTTTAAGATATTGTTAATATGTAATTTATTTGAAATTATTTAGAAAGCTAATATGTAGTTTATTTTAAGATATTTAAAGATATTTCTAATATGTAATATGTAATAAGATATTGCTAATATGTAATATTTTAAGATATTGTTAATATGTAATTTATTTGTAATTATTTAGAAAGCTAATATGTAGTTTATTTTAAGATATTTTAAGATATTTCTAATATGTAATATGTAATAAGATATTGCTAATATGTAATATTTTAAGATATTGCTAATATGTAATATGTAACAAGATATTGCTAATATGTAATATTTTAAGATATTGTTAATATGTAATTTATTTGTAATTATTTAGAAAGCTAATATGTAGTTTATTTTAAGATATTTTAAGATATTGCTAATATGTAATATGTAATAAGATATTGCTAATATGTAATATGTAATAAGATATTGCTAATATGTAATATTTTAAGATATTGTTAATACGTAATTTATTTGTAATTATTTAGAAAGCTAATATGTAGTTTATTTTAAGATATTTTAAGATATTTTAAGATATTTCTAATATGTAATATGTAATAAGATATTGCTAATATGTAATATTTTAAGATATTGCTAATATGTAATATGTAATAAGATATTGCTAATATGTAATATTTCAAGATATTGCTAATATGTAATATGTAAGAAGATATTGCTAATATGTAATATTTTAAGATATTGCTAATATGTAATATGTAATAAGATATTGCTAATATGTAATATTTTAAGATATTGCTAATATGTAATATGTAATAAGATATTGCTAATATGTAATATGTAATAAGATATTGCTAATATGTAATATTTTAAGATATTGCTAATATGTAATATGTAATAAGATATTGCTAATATGTAATATTTTAAGATATTGCTAATATGTAATATGTAATAAGATATTGCTAATATGTAATATTTTAAGATATTGCTAATATGTAATATGTAATAAGATATTGCTAATATGTAATATTTTAAGATATTGCTAATATGTAATATGTAATAAGATATTGCTAATATGTAATATTTTAAGATATTGCTAATATGTAATATGTAAGAAGATATTGCTAATATGTAATATTTTAAGATATTGCTAATATGTAATATGTAATAAGATATTGCTAATATGTAATATTTTAAGATATTGCTAATATGTAATATGTAATAAGATATTGCTAATATGTAATATTTTAAGATATTGCTAATATGTAATATGTAATAAGATATTGCTAATATATAATATTTTAAGATATTGCTAATATGTAATATGTAAGAAGATATTGCTAATATGTAATATTTTAAGATATTGCTAATATGTAATATGTAATAAGATATTGCTAATATGTAATATGTAATAAGATATTGCTAATATGTAATATGTAATAAGATATTGCTAATATGTAATATGTAATAAGATATTGCTAATATGTAATATTTTAAGATATTGCTAATATGTAATATGTAATAAGATATTGCTAATATGTAATATTTTAAGATATTGCTAATATGTAATATGTAATAAGATATTGCTAATATATAATATTTTAAGATATTGCTAATATGTAATATGTAATAAGATATTGCTAATATGTAATATTTTAAGATATTGCTAATATGTAATATTTTAAGATATTGCTAATATGTAATATGTAATAAGATATTGCTAATATGTAATATTTTAAGATATTGCTAATATGTAATATGTAATAAGATATTGCTAATATGTAATATTTTAAGATATTGCTAATATGTAATATGTAATAAGATATTGCTAATATGTAATATTTTAAGATATTGCTAATATGTAATATTTTAAGATATTGCTAATATGTAATATGTAATAAGATATTGCTAATATGTAATATTTTAAGATATTGCTAATATGTAATATGTAATAAGATATTGCTAATATGTAATATTTAAAGATATTGCTAATATGTAATATGTAATAAGATATTGCTAATATGTAATATTTTAAGATATTGCTAATATGTAATATTTTAAGATATTGCTAATATGTAATATGTAATAAGATATTGCTAATATGTAATATTTTAAGATATTGCTAATATGTAATATGTAATAAGATATTGCTAATATGTAATATTTTAAGATATTGTTAATATGTAATATGTAATAAGATTTTGCTAATATGTAATATTTTAAGATATTGCTAATATGTAATATGTAATAAGATATTGCTAATATGTAATATTTTAAGATATTGCTAATATGTAATATGTAATAAGATATTGCTAATATGTAATATTTTAAGATATTGCTAATATGTAATATGTAAGAAGATATTGCTAATATGTAATATTTTAAGATATTGTTAATATGTAATATGTAATAAGATATTGCTAATATGTAATATTTTAAGATATTGCTAATATGTAATATGTAATAAGATATTGCTAATATGTTATATTTTAAGATATTGCTAATATGTAATATGTAATAAGATATTGCTAATATGTAATATTTTAAGATATTGCTAATATGTAATATGTAATAAGATATTGCTAATATGTAATATTTTAAGATATTGCTAATATGTAATATGTAAGAAGATATTGCTAATATGTAATATTTTAAGATATTGTTAATATGTAATATGTAATAAGATATTGCTAATATGTAATATTTTAAGATATTGCTAATATGTAATATGTAATAAGATATTGCTAATATGTAATATTTTAAGATATTGCTAATATGTGATATGTAATAAGATATTGCTAATATGTAATATTTTAAGATATTGCTAATATGTAATATGTAATAAGATATTGCTAATATGTAATATTTTAAGATATTGTTAATATGTAATATGTAATAAGATATTGCTAATATGTAATATTTTAAGATATTGCTAATATGTAATATGTAATAAGATATTGCTAATATGTAATATTTTAAGATATTGCTAATATGTAATATGTAATAAGATATTGCTAATATGTAATATTTTAAGATATTGCTAATATGTAATATGTAATAAGATATTGCTAATATGTAATATTTTAAGATATTGCTAATATGTAATATGTAAGAAGATATTGCTAATATGTAATATTTTAAGATATTGTTAATATGTAATATGTAATAAGATATTGCTAATATGTAATATTTTAAGATATTGCTAATATGTAATATGTAATAAGATATTGCTAATATGTAATATTTTAAGATATTGCTAATATGTAATATGTAAGAAGATATTGCTAATATGTAATATTTTAAGATATTGCTAATATGTAATATGTAATAAGATATTGCTAATATGTAATATTTTAAGATATTGCTAATATGTAATATGTAATAAGATATTGCTAATATGTAATATTTTAAGATATTGCTAATATGTAATATGTAATAAGATATTGCTAATATGTAATATTTTAAGATATTGCTAATATGTAATATGTAATAAGATATTGCTGATATGTAATATTTTAAGATATTGTTAATATGTAATATGTAATAAGATATTGCTAATATGTAATATTTTAAGATATTGCTAATATGTAATATGTAATAAGATATTGCTAATATGTAATATTTTAAGATATTGCTAATATGTAATATGTAAAAAGGTATTGCTAATATGTAATATTTTAAGATATTGCTAATATGTAATATGTAATAAGATATTGCTAATATGTAATATTTCAAGATATTGCTAATATGTAATATGTAAGAAGATATTGCTAATATGTAATATTTTAAGATATTGCTAATATGTAATATGTAATAAGATATTGCTAATATGTAATATTTTAAGATATTGCTAATATGTAATATGTAATAAGATATTGCTAATATGTAATATGTAATAAGATATTGCTAATATGTAATATTTTAAGATATTGCTAATATGTAATATGTAATAAGATATTGCTAATATGTAATATTTTAAGATATTGCTAATATGTAATATGTAATAAGATATTGCTAATATGTAATATTTTAAGATATTGCTAATATGTAATATGTAATAAGATATTGCTAATATGTAATATTTTAAGATATTGCTAATATGTAATATGTAATAAGATATTGCTAATATGTAATATTTTAAGATATTGCTAATATGTAATATGTAAGAAGATATTGCTAATATGTAATATTTTAAGATATTGCTAATATGTAATATGTAATAAGATATTGCTAATATGTAATATTTTAAGATATTGCTAATATGTAATATGTAATAAGATATTGCTAATATGTAATATTTTAAGATATTGCTAATATGTAATATGTAATAAGATATTGCTAATATATAATATTTTAAGATATTGCTAATATGTAATATGTAAGAAGATATTGCTAATATGTAATATTTTAAGATATTGCTAATATGTAATATGTAATAAGATATTGCTAATATGTAATATGTAATAAGATATTGCTAATATGTAATATGTAATAAGATATTGCTAATATGTAATATGTAATAAGATATTGCTAATATGTAATATTTTAAGATATTGCTAATATGTAATATGTAATAAGATATTGCTAATATGTAATATTTTAAGATATTGCTAATATGTAATATGTAATAAGATATTGCTAATATATAATATTTTAAGATATTGCTAATATGTAATATGTAATAAGATATTGCTAATATGTAATATTTTAAGATATTGCTAATATGTAATATTTTAAGATATTGCTAATATGTAATATGTAATAAGATATTGCTAATATGTAATATTTTAAGATATTGCTAATATGTAATATGTAATAAGATATTGCTAATATGTAATATTTTAAGATATTGCTAATATGTAATATGTAATAAGATATTGCTAATATGTAATATTTTAAGATATTGCTAATATGTAATATTTTAAGATATTGCTAATATGTAATATGTAATAAGATATTGCTAATATGTAATATTTTAAGATATTGTTAATATGTAATATGTAATAAGATATTGCTAATATGTAATATTTTAAGATATTGCTAATATGTAATATGTAATAAGATATTGCTAATATGTAATATTTTAAGATATTGCTAATATGTAATATGTAATAAGATATTGCTAATATGTAATATTTTAAGATATTGCTAATATGTAATATGTAATAAGATATTGCTAATATGTAATATTTTAAGATATTGCTAATATGTAATATGTAAGAAGATATTGCTAATATGTAATATTTTAAGATATTGTTAATATGTAATATGTAATAAGATATTGCTAATATGTAATATTTTAAGATATTGCTAATATGTAATATGTAATAAGATATTGCTAATATGTAATATTTTAAGATATTGCTAATATGTAATATGTAAGAAGATATTGCTAATATGTAATATTTTAAGATATTGCTAATATGTAATATGTAATAAGATATTGCTAATATGTAATATTTTAAGATATTGCTAATATGTAATATGTAATAAGATATTGCTAATATGTAATATTTTAAGATATTGCTAATATGTAATATGTAATAAGATATTGCTAATATGTAATATTTTAAGATATTGCTAATATGTAATATGTAATAAGATATTGCTGATATGTAATATTTTAAGATATTGTTAATATGTAATATGTAATAAGATATTGCTAATATGTAATATTTTAAGATATTGCTAATATGTAATATGTAATAAGATATTGCTAATATGTAATATTTTAAGATATTGCTAATATGTAATATGTAATAAGATATTGCTAATATGTAATATTTTAAGATATTGCTAATATGTAATATGTAATAAGATATTGCTAATATGTAATATTTCAAGATATTGCTAATATGTAATATGTAAGAAGATATTGCTAATATGTAATATTTTAAGATATTGCTAATATGTAATATGTAATAAGATATTGCTAATATGTAATATTTTAAGATATTGCTAATATGTAATATGTAATAAGATATTGCTAATATGTAATATGTAATAAGATATTGCTAATATGTAATATTTTAAGATATTGCTAATATGTAATATGTAATAAGATATTGCTAATATGTAATATTTTAAGATATTGCTAATATGTAATATGTAATAAGATATTGCTAATATGTAATATTTTAAGATATTGCTAATATGTAATATGTAATAAGATATTGCTAATATGTAATATTTTAAGATATTGCTAATATGTAATATGTAATAAGATATTGCTAATATGTAATATTTTAAGATATTGCTAATATGTAATATGTAAGAAGATATTGCTAATATGTAATATTTTAAGATATTGCTAATATGTAATATGTAATAAGATATTGCTAATATGTAATATTTTAAGATATTGCTAATATGTAATATGTAATAAGATATTGCTAATATGTAATATTTTAAGATATTGCTAATATGTAATATGTAATAAGATATTGCTAATATATAATATTTTAAGATATTGCTAATATGTAATATGTAAGAAGATATTGCTAATATGTAATATTTTAAGATATTGCTAATATGTAATATGTAATAAGATATTGCTAATATGTAATATGTAATAAGATATTGCTAATATGTAATATGTAATAAGATATTGCTAATATGTAATATGTAATAAGATATTGCTAATATGTAATATTTTAAGATATTGCTAATATGTAATATGTAATAAGATATTGCTAATATGTAATATTTTAAGATATTGCTAATATGTAATATGTAATAAGATATTGCTAATATATAATATTTTAAGATATTGCTAATATGTAATATGTAATAAGATATTGCTAATATGTAATATTTTAAGATATTGCTAATATGTAATATTTTAAGATATTGCTAATATGTAATATGTAATAAGATATTGCTAATATGTAATATTTTAAGATATTGCTAATATGTAATATGTAATAAGATATTGCTAATATGTAATATTTTAAGATATTGCTAATATGTAATATGTAATAAGATATTGCTAATATGTAATATTTTAAGATATTGCTAATATGTAATATTTTAAGATATTGCTAATATGTAATATGTAATAAGATATTGCTAATATGTAATATTTTAAGATATTGCTAATATGTAATATGTAATAAGATATTGCTAATATGTAATATTTTAAGATATTGTTAATATGTAATATGTAATAAGATTTTGCTAATATGTAATATTTTAAGATATTGCTAATATGTAATATGTAATAAGATATTGCTAATATGTAATATTTTAAGATATTGCTAATATGTAATATGTAATAAGATATTGCTAATATGTAATATTTTAAGATATTGCTAATATGTAATATGTAAGAAGATATTGCTAATATGTAATATTTTAAGATATTGTTAATATGTAATATGTAATAAGATATTGCTAATATGTAATATTTTAAGATATTGCTAATATGTAATATGTAATAAGATATTGCTAATATGTTATATTTTAAGATATTGCTAATATGTAATATGTAATAAGATATTGCTAATGTGTAATATTTTAAGATATTGCTAATATGTAATATGTAATAAGATATTGCTAATATGTAATATTTTAAGATATTGCTAATATGTAATATGTAAGAAGATATTGCTAATATGTAATATTTTAAGATATTGTTAATATGTAATATGTAATAAGATATTGCTAATATGTAATATTTTAAGATATTGCTAATATGTAATATGTAATAAGATATTGCTAATATGTAATATTTTAAGATATTGCTAATATGTGATATGTAATAAGATATTGCTAATATGTAATATTTTAAGATATTGCTAATATGTAATATGTAATAAGATATTGCTAATATGTAATATTTTAAGATATTGTTAATATGTAATATGTAATAAGATATTGCTAATATGTAATATTTTAAGATATTGCTAATATGTAATATGTAATAAGATATTGCTAATATGTAATATTTTAAGATATTGCTAATATGTAATATGTAATAAGATATTGCTAATATGTAATATTTTAAGATATTGCTAATATGTAATATGTAATAAGATATTGCTAATATGTAATATTTTAAGATATTGCTAATATGTAATATGTAAGAAGATATTGCTAATATGTAATATTTTAAGATATTGTTAATATGTAATATGTAATAAGATATTGCTAATATGTAATATTTTAAGATATTGCTAATATGTAATATGTAATAAGATATTGCTAATATAGACAGTATAATCACGTTGACACACTGGTCAGATCACTGAAGTTAAGCGACGTTGAGCCTGGTCAGTACCAGATGGGTGACCATTTGAGAACACCAGGCGCTGTATGTGGTCACCTAGGTATAGGCAAATAGAGTGGCCAACCCGTAGTGCCTAGCGTGGTAACTATGGTAAAAAACCCTGAATGACAGTCACCAATAAGGTGTCGGAAACCAGGGAGGGGTTCATTCTCCAAGAGTGATCAAACACCGTGATGGTGATAGTGATGATTGCTAATATGTAATTTATATGTACTTATTTAGAAAGCTAATATGTCTTTAAGGTAAACAAATTATTTATTTCATAAATTTTTCAAATAATCAGAATCGGTAATTGTATTGGAATCGAGAAAATATTATCATCGCGTCACTAATTTCGACTCAGCCTTTTAAGGACTAATACCATTGCTAGTACTAATGATAACACGATAAATATTTATTGATTTTAAAATACCAATAAAACTAAAATCTATAGATAACCCCCACAAGTGTTTTTTGGCATTTGCGAAAATATATGCACATATTACACCCATGTAATATGTGCATATTCATATTGTGCAGGTCATCCAAAAAAAAAAACAAAAAAAAAACAATAACTTTAGCTAAATATTTTTAAATAATCAGAATCGGAATCGGTAATTCTATCGGGTATTTAGAACAGAATCGGTAATTGTATTAGAATTGAGAATTTAGAACAGAATCGGTAATTGTATTAGAATTGAGAATTTAGAACAGAATCGCTAATTGTATTAGAATCGAGAATTTAGTACAGAATTGGTAACTGTATTAGAATCGGGAAAAATATTGGAATCGTCCTATCACTAATTTCGACCCAACTTTTTAAGGACTTCATTCGGAGACCTTTAGGGAATTGTAGAGCAGGCAGCCATGAAGAAAGACGTTGACACTTTCTCCTGCCACCCGTCGACTGGACAAGGTTACCCTAACTTGAAGATGGACTGCTCCAAGTCAAGACCTTCGGCAGCCGACATTTATTATCGTTATTAACTTTAATTACTTTCTTCGCTGTCTGAACTTCTGGCAACCTACACCCACCAGTGTAGGTTGTATAAATAAATAAATATATACTCTGTTGTTTATAGAAGGCCTTGTTTTCCTTTTGTTACAGATTATTATATGAGATAGTCTTGGAGTTCATGTACAGATTGTCTCTCCTTTAAACTGCACTCCAAATTCCAATTTCATCGGTATCATGATTAATATCAATGCTTTCTGCAGTCAAGTTGTTTACCATGAATTAATGGCGTTGGCATTTCACATTATCTGACTGTACACACATTAAGGCTGAAATACTATCGGCATGTTTGGGTTAGTTAATCTATGACGTGTACTGAACAATCACAAATGATGCTGTTCATACACACCTTCTTAATGATGCGTGAAAGTGTTAATGAAAGCGAATAAACTGAATCCAGTACATTTTTGTTGTTTTTTTCTATCATTGCTTTACATGTTTCTTGATTGTTATAGAGTTTCAGGACATGTGTTTTGTATTGGCATATTACTTGTTTCTTTATTATTGTTCATGCAGAGAGAGAGAGAGAGAGCGAGAGAGAGAGAGAGAGGGGGGAGATAGATAAATAGATAGATAGAGAGAATGACAGATGGAGAGGAAACAGAAATAGAAAGAAAGAAAGAAAGAAAGAGAGGGGAGAGATAGAAGGGGAGGCAATTCTTAGGTGATTGCATTTAGCGTGACAATCAAGGTACGGAAAAGGATTTTCTTCACGTAGATACTGTTCTTCTCATTGCCACCGCTTCATAAACAAAATGATGGGCATATTGAATGACACTGAAAACTTTGTCGGCACCGATGATACAACAGCTTCCTTAGAAACTAAATTCCAGAAACAATTGGTAAAGTGGATGAAAAGCGGTGTACTCCCTTCCGATATAGCCAGTGAGATCAGACCCTCTGGCTCTATCCCCCTACGTCCATATGGATTACCCAAAACTCACAAGACGGATATCCCATGAAGGTCCATTCTCTTTATGGTAGAGTCATCACAACATATGTTTGGAAAATGGATCTTTAGTATCTTACAGCTAGGGAGGGGAGGGTTGAGGAAAAGAGAGGAAGGTAGAGAGAAAAAAGGGGAAGGTAGAGGAAAAGAGGGGAAGATAGAGGAAAAGAAGGGAAGGTAGAGGAAAAAAGGGGAAGATAGAGGAAAAAAGGGGAAGATAGAGGGAAAAAGGGGAAGGTAGAGGAAAAAAGGAGAGGGTAGAGGAAAAGAGGGGAAGATAGAGGAAAAAAGGGGAAGGTAGAGGGAAAAAGAGGAAGATAGAGGAAAAGAAGGGAAGGTAGAGGAAAAAAGGGGAAGGTAGAGGAAAAAAGAGGAAGGTAGAGGAAAAGAGAGGAAGGTAGAGGAAAAAAGAGGAAGATAGAGGAAAAAAGGGGAAGGTAGAGGAAAAGAGGGGAAGATAGAGGAAAAGAAGGGAAGGAGGAGAAAAAAAGGGGAAGGTAGAGGAAAAGAGGGGAAGATAGAGGAAAAGAAGGGAAGGAGGAGAAAAAAAGGGGAAGGTAGAGGAAAAGAGAGGAAGGTAGAGGAAAAAAGGGGAAGATAGAGGAAAAGAGGGGAAGGTAGAGGAAAAAAGGGGAAGGTAGAGGAAAAAAGAGGAAGGTAGAGGAAAAAAGGGGAAGATAGAGGAAAAGAGGGGAAGGTAGAGGAAAAGAGGGGAATGTAGAGAAAAAGAGGGGAAGATAGAGGAAAAGACGGGAAGGTAGAGGAAAAGAGGGGAAGGTAGAGGAAAAGAGGGGAATGTAGAGAAAAAGAGGGGAAGATAGAGGAAAAGACGGGAAGATAGAGGAAAAGAGGGGAAGGTAGAGGAAAAGAGGGGAATGTAGAGAAAAAGAGGGGAAGATAGAGGGGAAGATAGAGGAAAAGACGGGAAGATAGAGGAAAAGAGGGGAAGGTAGAGGAAAAGAGGGGAATGTAGAGAAAAAGAGGGGAATGTAGAGAAAAAGAGAGGAAGGTATAGGGGAAGGTAGAGGAAAAGAGAGAAAGAAGAGAACGTGCAAGGGGGTTCCGCTATCAGTGGCGGAAGTAATAATTTTATGAGCATTAAGAACATTTCCAAAACACCTGGATACCTCATGCAAAGCATGGCACTGATGAAATCAACTGATTTATTAAGAAAAATCCTTGAATGCGAAAGCCAGTTCATATTAGCAAGGTGACACTGACCAACCAGATATAAGTTGAAATAGAATAATGCCGCATAACACACAACTAGAAATACCAAAGAAACTGAAACTGCCAGAGTCGATATGTAAGAAAAATCCCATAAGTTGATACAACCTCCCCACCCCCAATTGAGCAAAGTGTAGTATCTGTTCTGATACTACATTTAATCTTTTCTGTCCTCGGTCAGTAAAGGATAAATCTTTCTAGGCAGAGACAATTTTAATTTTTGTCTCAATCAAGAGTGCCTCTTTTTAGGGAGCTGGATTCTTTCCCCTACATTAAAAACTGAACTTGTGTCTAACTCTGCCCTCATGGAGAGGAAAGTAAATAGGGACTCAACCTCCTCCCCACTCATCGTTAAAAGTCATAAAAAAACACGTCTTATTCTTTAACCCCATCACTAACACTAATTTTGGGTGGCAATACAAACACAATTTCTTTTTTTTTTTTAACTTTCTCACTGTCTGTCTGCCTTATGTTTTTTTGCTGTTGTTGTTGTGGGTCAGCCATTTTGTTCGGGACCATTCAACTTTTAGTGACTTTTAAAGGGTTAATTTAGCCATGATTGGTTGATCTCACAGGAAATGCTTCAGAAGAGTTTGGTAGGATGAAAAGACCAAGGAGGGATAGCACCGTTCATGCCTCTACTTGAAGGATGCTGAGAGTACCAGGATCCTGGGAAGGCTTACTGCCACTCAAATTCCAGATGGGAATCACAGGCCACTTTTTAGAACCTCTGCTGATTCCCACGTGAGCGGGTTTTTCAAAGTATCTTACTCTTTCCTCCTTGCATAATAAGACACAAACTGCTGTGTCTCTTCAGCGCCCTTCCTGAGCAAGCAGACATGTATTTTTGTGTGTATTATACGCACGTAGACGACCCCGAAGCCCCATATTCAAAAGTAAAAGTCCTTTGAATATACTTCTTTCCACTAAAACCACACGGATCACAAGAGAAGTTAACAGACGAAACTCCAGTTAAGTCCGCAAGAATACCACTTTTTTTTTTTGCAAGCAACACTTGTTTTTCTCATTCTTCTCTATATTAACTTTGCCATTGTTTATTCTCTTTCTTGTAAAGCCTTTTTTTCCTATACAGCGGACCTGAAATTTCGTCCCTTATTTTAATGGAAAAAAATCCCAATATTTTGCAAAAAATTTTTTACTTACAATTTGCAAGAAAATAAGAAATGTTAATGAGGCATTACGTAACTGAGAGATAATTATTATTATCGATGAGAATTCAACGATAAACATATTTGGTACTTTATTAGATTGGGACCCATGCTAAAAGTCCATCGGTGTTGCTGCTTTCCGGCGTTTTACGTAAAACGCCGGAAAGCACCGAAGCAGTTGGTCAATGAAACTGCGAGAAAATGAATAACTGATTGAAATGAATAAGCATACGACATCTAAAGTTGATAATTTAATTTTTGACTAACCCTGCCCAAACCCTAACCCTGCCCTAACCCTAATTCCTAATCCTGCCAAAACCCTAACCCCAAACCTTAACGAAAGCAACAATAATAATCAGAAAAAAAAAATAAATAAATAAATAATTTTCGTAAAATAAAAAACAAAAAACACTTAATCACTGTTATTTCTTCGTTATAACTTTTTGATTTAAACACTTATTTCTTCATTAAAAAGATAAATATTCATTTCATACCAAATTTTTTGCTGTAATTTTTTGCTTGTTCCCCCCGCCCCCCCGCTTGTAAATCCTGCCTCGTTTGTGCTTTTTTGGCCGCAGGTAAGTCAACGGATTTTTCATTCGGCACTGTCCGGCGTTTTACGTAAACATCCGGAAAGTACCAACGCCGAAGCACTTTTATCACGGTAAAAAAGCACCACATATTTATGTATTTGCAGACTTTCAAATCTTTATGTATTAGATCGCATGATTGCTGATATTTCTAAAGATCTGCTTAGTAATTTAAGGGCATGCCCCACCCCCAAGGAGATTTGTGGGTGGTGTAATATTTACACATGCTGACAATATACATGTTACTCGACGACACTTGATTGTACTAGTATCCTTGAGAAACGTATACCTCTATCTCGAACAGTGCTTCCCAACTTTTTTTTTGGTTCGCACCCCTCAAGAGATTTCACTCAAACCTTGCATCCCCATAAATTTATATTGTGTTCAAGAATAAGTTGTGCGAATTTCGACTAATATTTTATTAAAAAAACATCGTAACTTTATTCTTTAATATAATTTGCAAGGAAAATTACATATGTAGTCAAAAAACAAATCATGAATTAATATTGGAATAAACCTTAAGAACGGAAAATAAAAATAAAAAGTCATTCCAGGCGCTGCTGAAGTCACCCATCTGGTGGTCCCCAGCAGACTCGTGCACACTCCTCTCCTGGGTCTAGGGTTCGAAAGTAGGTAACCACTGGCTCCGATGACAACAGTTACATGACAAAAAGTGAATGCACTGACTAAATTATTTAATAGAAGATATACTTGTTATACACAGTAGATATAGGTACATATTATTTGGGAGTAATATGCTTTTGAAGTTAAATGTAGATGTGATTTGTCAGGTGTATTAACTTGTTAGGGTTAGGGTTAGTGTAAGGGTTAGTGTAAGGGTTAGGGTTAGTGTAAGGGTTAGGGTTAGGGTTAGTGTAAGGGTTAAGGTTAGTGTAAGGGTTAGGGTTAGAGTTATGGTTAGTGTAAGGGTTAGGGTTAGGGTTAGGGTTAGTGTAAGGGTTAGGGTTAGGGTTAGGGTTAGGGTTAGTGTAAGGGTTAGGGTTAGGGTTAGGGTTAGTGTAAGGGTTAGGGTTAGGGTTAGGGTTAGGGTTAGGGTCCGGGCTAGGGTTAGGGTTAGGGTTATGGTTATGGTTAGTGTAAGGGTTAGGGTTAGGGTTAGGGTTAGTGTAAGGGTTAGGGTTAGGGTTAGGGTAAGGGTTAGGGTTAGGGTTAGGGTTAGGGTCCGGGCTAGGGTTAGGGTTAGGGTTATGGTTATGGTTAGTGTAAGGGTTAGGGTTAGGGTTAGGGTTAGTGTAAGGGTTAGGGTTAGGGTTAGGGTAAGGGTTAGGGTTAGGGTTAGGGTCCGGGCTAGGGTTAGGGTTAGGGTTATGGTTATGGTTAGTGTGAGGGTTAGGGTTAGGGTTAGGGTTAGTGTAAGGGTTAGGGTTAGGGTTAGGGTTAGTGTAAGGGTTAGGGTTAGGGTCAGGGTCAGGGTCAGGGTCAGGGTCAGGGTCAGATTGATATTCTGATACTATGGTGGCCTGAGGAGTTGCATAGTGTGTATTTTCAGCGACTCGATACTGAATATCATCCAATGCCACAAAGTTTTCACTACTAGTGTTGGGACGATTAATCAGAATCGGAATCGAAAAAATCGAAAAAAATCAGAATTATTTGAGATACTGGAATCGGTGTCGGAATGGAGAAAATTTTTAGCCTAATTTCCGATTCCAAAAACGATTCTTTTAATTCTCTTTTTTGTTTGGGTTTTTTGTTTAAAACTTAATTTTCCATTGCCGGTACTAATGATAAAATGATAAATATTTATTGATTTTAAATCTACCAGTAAAACTAAGATCATAATAACGACTTTAGGTAAAAATAGCACTGGAGAAAATGGCACAAATGGATAAATAGGAAAAAATGGTGCAAGTAAACATGGCACGAGTAAAAAATATAGATGAAAATCTCACAATGAGTTTAGCGAATCACTATTTTCAATCAATTACGAGGAAAATATTAAAGAAAAATAAATTAGAAAGATCTGTTCGTGTAATGTATGACCACCCCTACCAAGGGAAATGTTACTTTTGAAAAATATACATATCCATTACATAGGTTTTTACGGTAATCCGAAAATTAAAAAAAAAACAAGAACTTTATAACTAAATATTTAGAAATTTTAAAAGAATCAGAATCAGAATCGGTAATTCTATTGGAATCGAGAATTTAGAACAGAATTGGTAATTTTCTCAGAATCAGGAATTTAGGATAGAATCGGTAATTGTATTGGAATCGGGAGTTTAGAACAGAATTGGTAATTGTCTAAAAATCAGGAATTTAGAACAGAATCAGTAATTGTATTGGAATCGGGAATTTAGAACAGAATTGGTAATTGTCTCAGAATCAGGAATTTATGATAGAATCGGTAATTGTATCGAAATTCGGAATTTAGAACAGAATCAGTAATTGTATTGGAATCGGGAATTTAGAACAGAATCAGTAATTGTATTGGAATTCGGAATTTAGAACAGAATCGGTAATTGTATTGGAATTCGGAATTTAGAACAGAATCGCTAATTGTCTCAGAATCAGGAATTTAGGATAGAATCGCTAATTGTATTGGAATTCGGAATTTAGAACAGAATCGGTAATTGTATCTGAATTCGGAATTTAGAACAGAATCGGTAATTGTATTGGAATTTGGAATTTAGAACAGAATCGGTAATTGTATCGGAATTCGGAATTCGGAATTTAGAACAGAATTGGTAATTGTATTAGAATTCGGAATTTAGAACAGAATCAGTAATTGTATTGGAATCGGGAATTTAGAACAGAATTGGTAATTGTCTCAGAATCAGGAATTTATGATAGAATCGGTAATTGTATCGAAATTCGGAATTTAGAACAGAATCAGTAATTGTATTGGAATCGGGAATTTAGAACAGAATCAGTAATTGTATTGGAATTCGGAATTTAGAACAGAATCGGTAATTGTATCTGAATTCGGAATTTAGAACAGAATCGGTAATTGTATTGGAATTTGGAATTTAGAACAGAATCGGTAATTGTATCGGAATTCGGAATTCGGAATTTAGAACAGAATCGGTAATTGTATTAGAATTCGGAATTTAGAACAGAATCAGTAATTGTATTGGAATCGGGAATTTAGGATAGAATCTGTAATTGTATCGGAATTCGGAATTTAGAACAGAATCGGTAATTGTATCGGAATCGGGAATTTAGAACAGAATCGGTAATTGTATCAGAATCGGTAATGGTATTGGAATTTGGAATTTAGAACAGAATCGGTAATTGTATCGGAATTCGGAATTTAGAACAGAATCGGTAATTGTATCGGAATTCGGAATTTAGAACAGAATCGGTAATTGTATCGGAATTTGGAATTTAGAACAGAATCGGTAATTGTATCGGAATTCGGAATTTAGAACAGAATCGGTAATTGTATCGGAATTCGGAATTTAGAACAGAATCGGTAATTGTATTGGAATCGGGAATTTAGGATAGAATCTGTAATTGTATCTGAATCGGAAATTTAGGATAGAATCTGTAATTGTATCGGAATCGGAAAATTTTTTGGAATCGTCAGCAAAGGATATAATTCATTTTAAATTACAGAATATAACAGTTACTCACCTTAAATTTTAAAATGTACAAACAAATAAAAAGATTTTTTACAAATGATTTCACTGCATTTCTGTAATTGAAGTCAATTGAACGTTTATCCATTGTCTCTTAAGAATATTCGAGAGTGATTTAAATCGTTTCAAGAGAGTGGGTATTTGTCTAAAGAAAAAGTTCAGGATGACCACTAGTTTTGGTGCAACAATTGGTGAGAATCCATGCTGCATTTGAGGGGCATCGTCCCGTCACTAGTGCCTACTAACTTCTCTATTAAACCGTTCCAGCCCACGTTGTGTTGAAGATCTGTGGAACTTGTAGTTTTCTGAAGCTATGTCCAAACTGGGAGAGGGGTAATCCGGTCGCATTAGGCATTAATCATTAATTCTCTGCAAAGAATTATCTTGTCTTCGGGGATGAGGAATTATTGAATTCTCCAGCTGAAAAATGGAATGGTTTGATAAAAAAAATGAACAAGACATTTTCTTGCCTTTTTTTTTTTTATAAAAGATAGAATTAATTTTTTTAAAAGCTTTATTCATTTCATCGTTTATCAGTCGGCTAGGAAATAACCGCTTTTGGCGCTTTGTGCAGAACTGAAAAATAATTATTCACATGGAAAGAAAGGGAAAAAAGAATTCAACCATAGAAAAGAAAAATGGAAGGATTAACCCCATAAAGAAAAAGAGGAAAAATTAAACAATACTGTGTCATTCATGGTGCTCTACCTCCACTCTTTGTCCATGTATATGCTTGACAGCTGTCATCTCAATGAGCTTGTACAACTTTGACCTTTTAACGTGTTGTGATCTTTCACCTAATATTTTATAACTAGGTTGATTATCGTTTCAATCCGGGACAGAGTGGGGCAGTGGTGCGGTTCCTCAGCTATGTATGTCTTTGTAAAACGTCACCCGTTGCCGATGGAAGAAAATATATTTTAGTTGTTTCTTTGGTCCAAGGCTGAAAAAAAATTGAGCACCTCTCCCTGCCTTGTGCCACAACATGCGTGACATTTGTGGTTAGCTGTGTCCCCATGTGAGGGTGGATATCTGATTGATTGATTTAATAATGTGAAATGAAAGAGGTTATGAGTTGGATTTTAGTTGCTAGCAAATTCTTGGTGAGGAAACATGTAGTGTAAGGGAACTTAAGCCTCTTGCAGAAATGGTTAGGGTTAGATTACAAGCAACTCTTTGTTAAGGAAGTGGATATCCAAATATTTAGATTTAATTTGGAATATATTCTAAGTCAAAATTGTTGCCACCTTGCTTCTTTTTTTTTTTTACTTTTTGGTCATCACTTAATTGTAGTCTGCAGGAAAGCTGTCCTGTGATAATATGTTCCACGGGCAGGAATCCTTTGCAAAGAAGCTCTGTCCATGGAGATGTCTCCTGACGCTAGGCACATGAAGAAAGAAGGGAAAGAATGGCGAGTTATGAATGTCTTGCGAGGTGGAACCAGAGATTGGAGCTCAGTCGAGCACCTTACATGGAAATAACGATAGAGTAGAGAGCGACTAGCAACGTCTCTTCGGCTGTAAAGAACATGAAAATATCATCCTCCACTAGATTTCGGAGTCAATTTTGAACTCTGTTTAGGCAATGGAGAATGGCACCTCCCCAGATGTGGTAGCAGTACTCAATCTTAGGACGGATCTGACTCTTATATAGGTATAAGGTTGCATTAGGAGTCAGGTACTTTCTGGAGCAGTAGAATGATGCAACCGGCGTTTGCCATTTCACTGTTCTTTTTGTTGTTGACTCTGGCACTGTTTCTTCTTCTTCTTCTTCTTCTTCTTCTTCTTCTCCTCCTCCTCCTCCTCCTTCTTCTTCTTCTTCTTCTTCTCCCCCTCCTCCTCCTCCTCCTTCTTCTTCTTCTTCTTCTTCTTCTTCTTCTTCTTCTTCTTCTTCTTCTTCTTCTTCTTCTTCTTCTTCTTCTTCTTCTTCTTCTTCTCCTCCTCCTTCTTCTTCTTCTTCTTCTTCTTCTTCTTCTTCTTCTTCTTCTTCTTCTTCTTCTTCTTCTTTGTTTAACGTGTCTTTCACATCACGCAGGTTGTATGTTGACCATGGCAGCACAAAGCGACTTTCTCCATGAAACTCTATCATTTACATTTATTTCAATGTGCCATTGCTTGAGTTCATTTTCGAGTGAGTCATTCCCCAACTCTTTCTCGGCCTGCCTTTTCCTCGCTTACCCTCAATTGAGATGTGTGTATAACTGTTTATCCAACCAGAGCCTCGTTCAACGTGTCCATACCATCATAGACAGTTGCAACGCAGAGCTGACTACAGTCTGGGCACCTTCAGCCTCGATAGCTGGGAGTCAGAACTAACTCTGCCGTACAGATGCACACCACAGATCCACTAAATCTTAGACCTGTCATTCCTCTGTATCCGCAAAAAGACCGAGCTAATGGGAGCCTAGCATTCACTTATATGCAACATGACACTACGGACATGTGACAATAGAGACGAAAACGAAAACTTACCAACTGAAAAATGAATCAGGTGCTTTGAATGTCGTGTGTGCCCGTCTACCAGAGGAAAAAAGAAAGGCTTCTATTTACAATGGTATATTTTTATAGTTTGGGCTGATTTGCATACATGAATAACTAATTTGCATGTCTGGAGACCAACTGACTTAAATAAAAGGACGAATTGAAAGCAGACAGGCGGATATTTGAGACAGCAAAGAGAAAAAGAAAGTGTTAGTGGCAGAAATTGATTAAGTTTCATTTTAGCGTTTGAGGAACAGGAATTCTGATTGAAGTTTGGATGGCTACTGTGACCATTTTTCTTCTTCTTACAGTCAGATTACAGGACATTTACGCTGTTGTAAACTCGACCCCAAGTAACAAGTGAGAGTGTACGACAGGTTAGGATAGCAAGAAGTTCACAAAACTTGCCCCATGCAGTCCGATTTTGGCAGTGCTAATAAGCCTCTCAATATTTTATTATTATTTATAAGCGATAATAGTAGTAGTAGTAGTAGTAGTAGTAGTAGTAGTAGTTTTTTTCAATTTAAGAAGGTACTTAAGCCGTTTGTGTGGATGGCCTAGTTAGAAGCAAATCTTAGTTAAGGAATTGGAACAAATATATAGAAGACATTGCCAAGGCTGCTGCAAAGAAAGTGGGCTCCCTTTACCATGCTAGAAAACGTCTCACACCTAACAGTATCTTATATCTCTACAAAACCATCATCCGCCTATGCATGGAGTATTGTTGTCACATCTGGGCTGGTGCACCATCCACTAGTCTCTCCCTCTAAGAAAAGGTCCCAAAAATCGTCTCTAATCTAATAGGTTCCTCACTATCCACTAAGCTCCAACCCCTGTCCCATCGCTGAAATGTTGCATTCTTGTGCTTGTTTTACAAGTACTTCGATGGAATGTGTTCCGATGAACTTGCTGCTCTGGTACTCCCTCGACATGAATACACTCGACCAACCTGACAATCAGCTAAATCCCATCCATTCATTGTGGAGGTCCCCAAATACCGGAGAGCCTTCTACTCCAATAGCTTCTTTTCTCGAGCAGCCGGCATTTTGGAATTCCTTCCCTGCTCCCTGTTTCCCCAACTGTACCGATATGCAGAAATTTAAAACTAATGTGAACAAGCATCTCGCTGCACAGCTCCCAATTTAGGATGACCCCATAAACTTTCACCCTAATTCTCAGTAGCCCCTTACTTCTACAGTGGCAACTTGCATTGTTTGGGGTGAACTAAGTTTTTTAAAAAAAGTGGATATCCGAATATTTAGGTTAAATAGAATTTATTGTAAGTGAAAGTTGTTGCCACCTTGCTTTTGTTTCCCGTTTCACTGTTCTCTGTATTGTTCAAACTGGCACTGTTTTGGGCGGTGGTAATCAGCCTCTCCATATTTTATTATTGATATTATAAGTAGTAGT
>OY744550.1:53986178-53993678 GCA_963556195.1 Sepiola atlantica
GACAAAAATTTATAGAGGCAAGAAATGATTGCAAAGTAGTGATAGATGAAGCAAGGAGGAGGTATACAGACATAATCAAAAAACGCATTCAGTCACAGAAACTAGGTACTCGTGATTTCTGGAAAATTTACAATAGTGTGATGAACAATGGACAAGCGACAATTCCCCCGCTATCAAATCAGAACGATGTTGTTTGCACAGCAACTGATAAGGCTGAACTACTTACCCAGCGTTTCGCCTTAAACTCCACTCTGGATTCGGTAAACAACCCCCTCCCTAAATTCCCATTGCGGACTGAAGCCACATTTGAGAACCTGATCATCACCCCGTCTCAAGTGAGAGACATCATAAAAAACCTTGACACCTCCAAAGCCTGTGGGCCTGATCTTATACCAGTAATAGTAATAAAGAAATGCTCTGCTGAGCTGGCTCCTGTCCTCTCAAAACTATACAACAAATGCCTTACTGAATCTTGTTTTCCTGATAGTTGGAAAAATTGCCTCTGTGGTACCAGTCTTCAAGAATTCTGGAGATAGAACTGATCCTCTAAACTACCGCCCAATCAGTCTACTCCCGATTTTTGCTAAAATCTTTGAATCATTAATCAATCTAATGATAGTCAGGCACCTAGTTAATGCTAAACTTCTTTCTGATATTCAATACGGATTCAGACAAGCACGATCTACTGCAGATATCCTAATGGTCATCTCTGAACGCATATACCATACACTGGACATGGTAGGTGAAGCTAGGGTGGTAGTGCTCGATATATCCAAGGCCTTTGACAAGGTCTGGCATGAAAGGCTTCTCATAAAACTGCACTCATATGGTATTACTGGACAAATATTTAATATAATTAAATCCTTCCTAACAAAACGAAAGATCCAGGTTGTACTCGATGGCTGTTCTTCTAAGCAACATGGCATAAATGCTGGTGTACCTCAGAGATCTATTCTTGGACCACTATTGTTCCTGATTTTCATAAATGACCTCCCTGATGCCATTGCGACTGAGATAGGAATTTTTGCTGACGACACCACGCTCTACTCTCGTCATGTGGGCAAAACCGATGCACACATATCTGAGGCAATGGCTAAATCCTTAGAAAATGACCTCCAGTCTGTAGTGGAATGGGGTAAAAAAATGAATGGTAACTTTTAATGCCACAAAGACAAAGCTACTTTCCTTCAATAACTACAAGAAACCTCTTCAACCACCGATTGTCATGGCAAATAGCACCCTGCCTGAGAGCTCATCATTCAAACTCCTCAGCCTAACTTTCACAGATAACATGCATTGGAATAAATACATTGAAGACATTGCCAGGGCTGCTGCAAAAAAGGTGGGCTCCCTCTACCGTGCCAGTAAACTTCTCACACCTGACATTATCCTGTATCTCTACAATGCCACCATCTGCCCATGCATGGAGTATTGTTGCCACATCTGGGCTGGTGCATCATCCACTAGTCTCTCCCTCTTAGACAAGGTCCAAAAAAGAGTCACCAACTTGATAGGTCCTTCACTATCCACTATCCACCAAGCTCCAGCCCCTGACCCATCGCCGAAATGTTGCTTCCTTGTGCCTGTTTTACAAGTACTTCAATGGATTGTACTTTGACGAGCTTGCTGCTCTGGTACACCCACGACGTAAATTTACTAGACCGACCCAACAATCTGCCAAATCCCATCCATACACTGTGGAGGTCCCCAGATGCTGAAGAGCTTTCTACTCCAAAAGCTTCTTTCCTTGTGCTGCTGGACTCTGGAACTTCCTCCTTGCTCCCTGTTTTCCTTACTGACATGCAGAAATTTAAAACTAATGTAAACAGACATCTCACTGCGCAGCTCCTAAATTAGGTTGATCCCCCCAAAACCTTCACCCTTTTTTCTCAGTAGTCCCTTACGTCTAGAGTGGTGGCCTGCCTTGTTTGGGGTGAACTATGTTAAAAAAAACAATTAAAAAAACACCACCATTGTACAATTAATATAACAGAAATAAGTAAGTGTCATTACTAAATTTTATTAACTACCTTTGATTAAACCAAGATATAACTAAGGGAGATAATTCTTCGAGATCAAGATTTTTTTGTCTTTAGATCACCTGCCCGGAAATAGACATGCCGTCATTAAATGGTTAAAATATCGGAACATATGTAGGGATATCAATTTCTAGGTCCAGAAAACCGATCTGAAATGTCTGAGATATGCTCCTCCGGTGTTAAACGAATTAGATCAGGTTGCGAAGACTGTATTATTAACTGACTTTCTTGTGATATGATTTTTGCTACAGCCTGTTTGTTTGCATTCATGGTCAGCGTAACTTCTTTCTTTAGATTAGGGGTTCCCAACCTTATTTTGCTTGTGGACCCCCTGAGAACTATTTTATTATCCATGGACCCCATAGATGCATATATAATTTTTTAAATCAATTATTTATTTCTAAGTTAATAGAAACTCACGATAAATCAATTTCGTTATATTCATAACATAAAACCTATATTCAAATTTGGAAAATTTTAATAATAAATAAAAAGATAAATATTTTTTTTTTCGTGTGTGTCTCCTTAAAGCTTATGTAGATCCCGGGATGGTCCATGTGGACCACGGTTGGTAATCTCTACTTTAGATTAAAGATTTTCTGCCACTATTTTATTAGTGTCTGTTTCAAGGTTTCAAAGTTAGGCTTTGTGTCCATTTAAACTCAATGCTTTTTTTTGCATAACTTTGTGAATGACTCAATCCGGTCACTGTATCATAGTAGATATTTAACATATCAAGTTATGTTGCCGGATTTTCAAAATCAAACGCAAATAGCAATCGGCCTAACATATCGATACTTGATTCGGACTAGCCTTTCTTCTTCTTTTCCTTTCACTATGTTATCTGCATGAATATATTTTATTTCGCTTCATTTTTTTTCTAAAAAATAATTGTTCTGGCTAAGACAACACTTAGAGTGGATATATTTTCCCTTACTCAACGAATGTTTTTGCACATTAAAGGGAAGTAATCATGTAATTAATTATTTTCCTTGACTTCTGCAAAAATAATTATCTAAATCTTTAAACATTAAATTACATATTATTATTGGTTCTTTGGGAGGTTATGGTGGTTAAGTGGATAATGACACGGACTGAAGAGCTGGGTGTTCCAAGTTCGAATCCAGTCGGTTCCACAGGACCACTTTCACTTAGGGATGTTGGCAATCTTCTCGTGGTCCTTCCCGTAAGTACCCGATTTCTAATTAGAAAAACATCGGGAAAACTAATAATAAGACCAGAATCATCTGATTCACACGAAAGAAGAAGAAGATAATTGGTTCTTTACGATTAATGGATATTATATTCCTTCTTTAGGCGTTTGATATCCTAAATACGATATCTTAAATATAATATCCTAAATATGTTATCTTAAATATGATATCCTAAATATGATATCTTATCTTAGATTAAGACACATTTTAAACAAATGATGATATTCCTTCTTTAGGTATTTGATATCCTAAATATGATATCTTATATTAGATTAAGACACATTTTAAACGAATTTGATATCCCAAATATGATATCTTAAATATGATATCCTAAATATGATATCTTATCTTAGATTAAGACACATTTATGCTCGTTCTTGATCATGCACACATTATTTAACTCATTAAATTATTAACTATTAACTATTAACTTATTAACTTATTTAACTTATTTATATATTAAAAAACGTAACTTATTAAACTTATTAACTATTTAAAAAATTGCTTCGTTTTTTCTTTCAATAATATTTCTGTGACCCATCATCCTGGCAAACTAGCTACTCGAATGGTGCAGAGTCTACGGGATCTGCTCTATGACAGCCGACTCAAGAAGCTTTTTTTAAATATGGAAATCGCTCCAGACAAGGCATGAAACCACTTGATATACAGTGCTAAAAAAATACTACTTCAAGGTCAAAAAATTAGCCAACAATAAGTGTTATTCCGACCCAGAAAACGGCAATTCTTTTCCATTTGTCAGAAACATGGAATGTGAGGACTAAAGGACAAAATAAGGGAAGCAAGAGTTACGAGGTAACTGCCGAAAGTAAAATATATATATTAAAGCTCTAATATATATTGAACACTTTTGACAAGTATTGGTTTTGTTCATTTTGTTAATATTTGAACTTAACTGATTAATATATATATATATATATATATATATATATATATATATATATATATATATATATATATATATGGGAAGAGAAAGATGAAAGTAATCCAACGTGATGGGAAAATGAAAAAGGAAAACCAAAAAACGTTTCGTCTTTATTTATAAGACTTCATCAGGATGATAAAATAGAGAAAAAATGTCATGCAAGCACAGATACATGTGGGGTAGACATATTGGGAAAAATAGACTGAAATAGTGGCCAACTGCTGGGTGGACGTCCACTGTGCTTGCATGACATTTTTTCTCTATTTTATCATCCTGATGAAGTCTTATAAATAAAGACGAAACGTTGATGTACACATAAAAAACATCCATTTTTTGGTTTTCCTTTTTCATTTTCCGATATATATATATATATATATATATATATATATATACATATATATATATATATATATATATATATATATATATATATATATATATATATATATATATATATATATATATCGAGCCATGCTGACGATTAGTAAAACTATGAAACGCATACATGGATTACTTTTATGTGTGTATAAATTATATATATATATATATATATATATATATATATATATATATATATATATATATATATATATATATATATATATATATATAAATCCGTCTTATTGTTGAACACTGTTATGGTAGCCTGCTAGATATGTCTGCTTGTAAAGACATAAATAGACTTCTATTCTCTTCTTTCCCATGGCTGTTGGGTTGGCTGCATTGATCTAGCGGTTAAGACTAAAAAGTTAAAAGGTGACATGTGTCACCGGCAAAAGAGTCATCCTCCACATTAATGATTCCCAGTATAAATTGTGAAACACATGTGTATGTATATAAAATTAAACAATATTTTTCATAATATATATATGGTGGCAGCAAACTCGATATCCAGTATTGCCATCGCTTGTTCATTTAATTAACACGTGAGAATAATGAATATGGCTTTTCCACAGTCGCCACAGACCCAATCACGGAGAATCACAACCATTTTCCGACCGAATGACAGCGTTGTGGATTCTCTTATGTCGTTTCAAACCTGGCACAAATTAGCACTCTTTACCGCATACGTTGCAGATTGCTATCCCTTAGAAGAGATAGTTCACAAGGAGACGACTGTGACTGTGACTTGTATACTTGTATAAGGTATACTTTACCACAGTCTCAACAGACCCAAGCCTTGCTTTGCCAAGGTATACTTTACCACAGTCTCCACAGACCCATGACTTGCTTTGCCAAGGTATACTTTACCACAGACCTCACAGACCCAAGACTTGCTTTGCCAAGGTATACTTTACCACAGTCTCCACAGACCCATGACTTGCTTTGCCAAGGTATACTTTACCACAGACCTCACAGACCCAAGACTTGCTTTGCCAAGGTATACTTTACCACAGTCTCCACAGACCCAAGACTTGCTTTGCCAAGGTATACTTTTCCACAGTCTCCACAGACCCAAGACTTGCTTTGCCAAGGTATACTTTACCATAGATTGCGCCATTTTGAGTCTTATGCGCATTAAAACCGACCTTGTGTCTAACTTTGCCCTCGTATTCAGAAGTCACACACACACGTGCACACACACACACACACACACACACACATGGACGGAGAGAGGGAAGAAAAGTTTATATAAACATATGTAAATGAGTAAGTTATTATACTCAATAATGACATGTTTTTCAAACAAAAACACATTTCTCTACAAATATAACCCTAACTCTAACCCTAACTCTGACCCTAACCCTAACCAATTTACCTACAAGTTTTATAATTAAATTCACTTGGTTGTCGTCGTGTTTACATGGCAGACGATAATAACACACAGGCAAATGTTGTTGCTGACGTTCTTTTGAATATATACTGAATTACCTTCCTTAGTGTGACACATAACGAAATAATAAGAGATTGATGAAAAAATAAATTAAAAGACTTTTGATCTGTTTTGTCCTTTTGTCTAAGATCAAAGTGTATTTATAAATAAAAGTTAAATTTTCAACACATTGGTCATATTTTAAGTAGGATGATCTCTCGAGTAAATGTGGTATTATGGTGACTGCAATGGTTCTAGTTAAGAGTATTGATTTACTCCTCTCCAGGAGTTAGGCACAAGGCCAGTTTTTATCTTACTCCCACAAGTAAGATGTGACCCAAGGTCGGGTCGGGAAAGTGGGGTTTAAAAATTGCCTGGGCAGCCCCGTCGGCATTCCCCGGTAGGGGCGCCTCAGGCAGTAAGCAATAAACTTACTCCTCCCCAAAGAGGGGAGGCAAAGCCTGGGAGGGTGGACCTCCTAGAACTGCACAGGACAGACCCATAGATCGGCGTAAATCAAGCCCCGAAGGCCAAGACAATACCATTGGTTCTAGTTAAGAGTAGGATAGACAAAGTAGAATAGACAGAGGATGGTCAAAGGCACCTGCAATCCCCACACTTTTGATATCCTTGTGCCTAATTTTTCAAAATGTATATTTTATTTAAATAATTCAAAGTGTGGTATCTGTTCTGATACGACACTTCATCTTTTCTGTTCTCAGTCAGTGAAGGAGAAATCCTGCTAGACTCAGGCAATTTTTATTCTTGTCCCAATTGAGAGTGCCTCTTTCTGGGAAACTGAATTTTTTCCACATTTCTTGTGTTAACTCTGCCTTCGTTGGGAGGCAAGTAAAAAGGAACACCCTTGGCCTTTTGTTTAGGAGCAAAGTGTAGTATCTGTCCCAGTATTACACTTCATCTTTTCTTGCCTTAGTCTAGAAAGATTTCTCCTTCACTGACTGAAGGCAAGGCGATGCTTCTCCAGATTAGAACCCTAGCTAACTTTGACCCCATCGTTAGCGTTAGGGTTAGGGTCAGGATCAGAATAAGGGTTAGGTTTAGGGTTAGCGTTAGAGTTAGGTCCAGGGTCAGAGTTAGCGTTAGAGTTAAGGTTAGGGTCAGGATTAGGGTCAGAGTTGGCGTCAATGTTAACTCGGGTCCTAATCTGAAAAAGTACCGGCAATTTTTATTTTTGTCCACATTAAGAGTGCCCCTTTTGGGGGAGCTTGTTTTTCCCTCTACATTAAAAGCCGACCGTGTGTCTAACTCTGCCCTCGTAGGGAGAAAAAGTAAATAAGACAGCTCCCCCCCCAAAAAAAAAAATTAAAAGCACAACTAATGGAAATCTGTTGATTATTATCAATCTCTATCTGTCGATAAAATTTAACAGGTGCTTCATCTGCAGCTGACTGACTTTTAATCTAAATCGATTGACTATGTAAATCTGAAATCTTCAATGTACTTACCTTATACTATAAAAGCTTGCTGTTT
>OY744550.1:54001178-54021178 GCA_963556195.1 Sepiola atlantica
TGTCTGACTGATTGTCGAGGACATATCCTCAACTGGTATGAACAACAACCCCGAGTGATACAGTGCAAGGGTGCTGTCGGGATTTACACGTTAGCCTTCTCGGCTGTCTGGCAAGTGGGGAACATTTTACCGAATTCTGGCACGTCATCAGTTATGGCCAGCAAAACTACCGGGTGATCTTTTCGGATGACTTGTTTAACCCTAGATGGCCTGCTAATTATATCTCATTAGCTGTCCTAACCCTAACCCTAACTCTTTTTCTCTCCCTCCTTCTTTCTCCTTCTCCCCCTACTCTCTTTCTCTCCCTCTCTCTCTCCCTCTCTCTTTCTATCTCTCTTCCTCTCTTTTCCCCTCTCTCTCCCTCTCCCTCTATCTCTCTCTTTCTCTCCAGTCTCTCTTTCACTCTCCCTCTATCTCTCTCTTTCTCTCCAGTCTCTCTTTCACTCTCTCCCTCTATCTCCGTCTCTCCTTCTCTTCCCCTATTTCTCTCTCCCTCTCTCTCTCTCTAGCTCTCTCTTTCGCTCTCTCTCTCTGCTCTTTCTCCCTCTCTCTCCCTCTTTCTCTTCTTTTCCCCCCCCACTCTCTCTCTCCACTTCTCCTCCTCTCTCTTTCTATCTTTCTCTCTTTCTCCCCCCCTCTCTCTCCTGGATCTGTAAATAAAGCATATGTGTTACCGTAGATTAATTCCTATTTTAGTTACAAAAAATATTAAGATCAAGAAAAAAATGTTTGTGTCGCTTAAAAGATAAATAATTTTTTCCTTTACTTTTTATTATTATCAGTTATTATTAAGATTAAGTCTCCCCTTCTTTGCTCATGAATATAAATTTGCATACGTTATTATTGAAGCAATTAACTTTTATTTTAGTCACAAAAAATATTAAGAACAAGGGAAATTTTTTTTTCGTGTCGATTGAAAGTGAAAAGAAATTCTTTTCTTTATTTTTTGTTATTATCAGTTTTTGAGATTAAGCCTCCTCTTCTTTGCTCATGAAAATTAAATTTGCATACATGATTATTCTTTCCTTTCTCTGTTATTATCAGTCGTTATTAAGATTAAGATTAAGATTAAGATTAAGCCTCATTGTCTTTGATCATAAAGATACATTTGCACACATGTTTATTCAAGCAAACCGGATTCACATACGTTCACTTTTATTATTATTTTTTTTATTAATGTTTAAAGGATTTCAAGTAGCGAAGTTTGCAAAGCGATATCGAGTTGGCAGAACTAGTTAGTATGCATATCTATGTAATTCCATATGCAACTTTAGTCTGTGAGAGGCGTCAGATATAATAATATACGCGATGTCCTAGATACACGTGATGGTATTGAATTTAAGCTCAGCATCGGCGCCACCAACTGTTACGTCAAACTCTGCGTATCAGTCACTTCTGTATGTTGATCCTGCAGAATTTTCATTTCTTCAAGTACTTAAGCAGACCTACTACCTCCCATTACTATTGAACAACATAAAAAAAAAAACTATTTCTTGCTCCTGCTGCTTCTTCAAAGATTTTAAACATTTTTTTTTTTCGACCTTACATTCTGGTGATGGTGTCACAATAAAAACATTGGTTTCTGGTCAGCCACAACCAATTTAGGGGTAGACATTTTTTGTAACCCCTTCCTTTCCTATTTTTTTTTTTTTTAATTTTTTTAATGGGAAATCGCTTCAGACAAGGCATGAAGCCACTTGATGTAACAATCTAACAAGAACAAATATTATTATTGCAAAGACAGGAGATGCCTATTGGCCTTAGTCTTGAAAAGACCAAGGCTATAGGTAGGAGGAAAACAGTCAACAGGAAGAGAGTTCCACAAGCCTGCAGTTCTTGGAAAGAATCTACTGGAATAGGAAGCTGTATTACAATGAGGTATCAAAACAGCAAATTGATGGAGACCATTAGACCAACGAGTCAAACGAGCTGGAACAAAAGAAGCAGGGAATAGATCACATAATTCTGAAGAACACATGTCATAATAATATTTATAGAAAAGACTGAGACTAGCAACATCACGTCTGTAAGAGAGAGCGTGCAGAGAAGAGATAGAGCCAATCAAATTACAGATACGTTTCTGCACCTTATCAACAACCCTCAAATTGGACAGAGATTCACCAGCCCAAAAATGACAACAGTACTTCATACATGGTCTGATTGTGGATTTGTAGAGATAGAGAATAGTCTCAGGTGCGAGAAAGTGTTTGGAGCGATAGAGAGAACCGAGTTTACGAGAAGCAGAAAGAGCAATGGATCTAATGGATGAACTCCAAGAAAGATTGGATGAGAATGAAAGACCAATAAGTTTCAGAGTCGATTTCTCTTCATAAGAATTTGGAGTCCAGGGGATTGAAAGCTGGTGGTGGGATCTCTTTCAGGCTTGGTTTGTCTCGAAGTGATTCTACCTTCCTCTCTCTTTTTATTATCATGATTATAAACTTACATCAAGTGGCTTCATGCCTTGTTTGGAGCGACTTCCATAAAATGCATTTTCATTTCTTTAGAGTTTTAAACATACTTTCCACCTTTCATTACTATTGAACAACATAAGAAAACGGTATGTCAACTTATCGAATGATAACATTTCTTTACTTAATACAAATATATCTTCTGCCCTACTGCAACTATAACATATATATATATATATATATATATATATATATATATATATATATATATATATATATATATATATATAAGGTTAATACAACAAAAGATATATAAGAGGCAACTAATATCTTTAATATTCAACCCCAAGTGAGTTTTCTGAACTTTTCATATGATTTGTTTTATCTATCGCTTTTTCTATCGTTTTATTAATTTGCATACACCTTGAATATACTTTTCACTGTCATCTACTGCATCGATAGCAAACAAATTTCCCGCCTGGATAACTTTTTTCGTTTTTGGACCACCATTCACCACTTGGATTATTTTTTAATCAACCTCTTTGATATCTTTCCTGGAGCTATTTGAAACTTTTTGATTTGGATGAACTGTATAGGTTTACAAAAAAGTATGTTTTGGGACGGTATATTTGATGTTTTATTGTTGTGGGGTACAAATCACCCCTATTGAAGAACTAATGGAAGCAACCATCTATAATAAATACCATGGTTGCAAAGACTCAAAAGAGGACATTCCTATCATGTTTTACCGCATGGTAGGAATCCGGTCATCTCCTACCACATTTAGTGGCGTTACTGTATTGCTATGATATAAATACATTGTATATTTTAACCTGTCACAATTTGTGGTTGTTATCTTTGTGACCCCTAGCACGGGTCTACAACATTTATATACCTTTATGTATTTTTATATATATTTTTTTATATATTTTCAAAGTTTAATTTTTATTATCTGCAGTAATGTCATTGCGGCAATGGTCTTCTGAGGAGAAGATTTTCTTTGAAAACTCATGAGTTAAGGACTTTAAAGTACTTTGCCTGAACATTGAACTGTAATAAAATTTGATTCGCACCTTATTTTATTCTTTCACTTCATCTATTGCTATATATATATATATATATATATATATATATATATATATATATATATATATATATATATATATATTGGGTGTATTTAGGCAGCATATTTTTATTTAGGCAAACATTATTAAATAACACGGAGTGTTTTTACTTGATGAGACTTTTTTTTTACTTTTTCAATTTTTCACTCAAATTGCTGTATGTAAGTTCCGTGAGTTTCTTGTTCCATTTTCTTTCCTTTTTCGTCTACAGGTGATGTTAATTTTGGTTTCTTAAAAAATATGTCTTTACTGTTGAGTTTTTAAAATTATTATTTTTTAAGAAACCAAAATTAACACCGCCTGTAGATGAGTTGACGAAACAAATCGAAAGTACTCGTGAAAAAAAGAAAGAAAATGGAACAAGAAACAGATGGAACTTACATACAGCAATTTGAGCGAAACACTAAATACACCATTCGGAAAATAAAAAAAATAAAAAAAATAAAAAAAAGTCTCATCAAGCAAAAACACTCTGTGTTACTTAATAATGTTTGCCTAATATATATATATATATATATATATATATATATATATATATATATATATATATATATATATATATATATATATATATATATATATATATATAATTAATTAATTAATTAAGTTTAAATATTAACTAAATGAACAAAACCATTACTTTTCAAAAGTGCTCAATATATATTAGAGCTTTTATATTAAAATAAACATAGTTTGAGTATCCGACAATCGTTTCAGAACCTTCTAGATTCCTCCTCAGGGATGTACTGGTGATTTAAGAGTATACCCGCCAATACACAATCATAAGAAAGAAAGAAAAAACACAATCAGACAAAATACATTTAAAAAATCTTCAGACGAGAAACCCTTTTCCATAATATGACACCTATCTCTCAACTCTCCAGAAATTGGGTCATGCTCAAACTTTTGACGGGATCGAGCAGACTTGACTGTCTCTTCTTCAACCACATGCATAGACACCGAGACACAATCATACCCACGCTAATACGTACATATTTATATACTAACAAACATACATACACACTTATATATAGAAGTAAAATTAAAAACATATATACATATATATACACACACACTCACACACACATCCATATATATATATATATATATATATATATATATATATATATACATACACACACACATTATATATATATATATATATATATATATATATATATATATATATATATATATATATATATATATGATAATTTTATTTTCACAGACATGTACAAAATCTGCGACACTGGCATGTCGATGTTATCGATCAACAGTTACTATAAACTGAGATCTCATCATATATATATATATATATATATATATATATATATATATATACATGCATACACATACATATATATACAAATATACACATATATACATATATACACACACACAAACACTTATAAATATATCTATCCATTGAACATTTTTTAAAGGAAAGATTTTCTTTAATCTTTCATCTTTCGAAATGCTGAAAAGGCGATAAACTAAACTTCTTTCCTATTCATGTTTGGGCGTTTTTTTTTTGTTTTTTTTTCTGACTGTATCATATCTAGGGCCGAATTAACCATAAGGCAAATAAGGCCAAAAATGCAGGTCACAAAAATTTGGGGCACAGTATTTTTGGCCGTACACTGTTACGCTCAAGAGAGCGAAAAAAGTGCACAAGTTTGTATCTATAACGAAAGAAAGAAATGACAGCATTTTTTTAATGATCCAATTCCACTTGCCAACTAATATCTTATATTTCTGCGCGAATTTCAATTTGATCTAAATTTTCTTAATCAGGTATAAATTGATGTTGCTGTTAAAGAATTGGTTACTGTGTATTCAAAAGACGTTTGTTCTGATTTTCCAGCAGAATTTCGACAATTTATGTGCTGGTATAAAGAACAGAGACCCAATGAAGAAGGCTCAAGTGCTGAGAAAATGTTTCAAATGTTGCACATTTCTGGTGTTTATCAGCATTTCAAAATACTGAACTAGCTCTGCGGACCTACTTATGTTCGATAGCAACCAATTGTTCAGTTGAACGCTCATTTTCACAATTGAAAAAAATGAAAGATGTAAAACGATCAACAATGGCCCAACAGCGTATTGGTGTACTGTCACTTCTCTGCATTGAAAGTGATTTGCCCAAGAAGATTAATTTAAAAAAACTAATTGACAAATTTGCAGTTGTAAAAGCATACAAAGTTGTAATGTAATTTTTGACTAATAAATATTATATTTTAAATTTTTGCTTTTCTTCTTTTTTGTTGATAAGTCCAAGAAACAAACAGTATTTTCACTATTTCGGGCCACTTGTTAAAAATGTGCCTTAGAGCCAGTAATATCTTAACCCGGCACTGATCTGTATTCTGTACGATTGAGATGAATATTGTAAATAAATATTTTTGTTCATTCTGTTAGAAACTTTTTCTCTCATTAATTACAATTTATTAAATTAAAATGGCGTTAATTATATATCTATTTTTCTCATTAAATTTCATAACATATTTCATTGAGCCATTTGTTTATCCTAACCTCTTCCACCTAAATTTCATGAAATTTCCTGCTCTGTCCTATATTATTTAGTATTTACAAGTAGGAGCAAGGTGTAGTATCTGTTCTGATACTACACTTCATCTTTTCTCTCCTCGGTTAGTGAAGGAGAAATATTTCTGTCTAACTCTACCCTCGTGGGGAGGTAAGTAAATAGGAACTTATTTGAAAATAATGTTAGAAATGTGTTGAATTTTCAACAGGTTCTTTTAAAGTGCAAATGGAGTGGGGAAAGGGGCAGTTCCTTTTTTAGGAATGGAAGCCACTCCCAAACTAGTTGAACGGATAAAACCCTGTGTGTCTACACCGATGATTCCACAAGGATGAAACGTGTACGTCTGTAGATCACTAAATATTTATTATTAAATAATTATTTGTAGCCCCCCCCCCCCCTTCAGCTGGGCGGTCTAATGAGAAGTAATACAGGCCGTCAAATCTAAGCTATAAATGCAAGTTCCTTCCTGTTGAACACTGTTATGACCACGGACTATCATTTCCCTCCTACTCGGCATAATAGGATTTATTTCTCATAACTTTGTGTAGCTATTATCAGAATCATCGGTGTAGACACACAGGGTTTTATCCGTTCAACTAGTTTGGAAGTGGCTTCCGCTCCTAAAAAAGGAACTGCTCCTTTCCCCACTCCATTTGCACTTTAAAAGAACCCGTTGAAAATTCAACACATTTCTAACATTATTTTCAAATAAGTTCCTTAGGGCGTCGGGATTTGGAGTTAAAAGTGACTTTTGTCAATACATGTTTTTAACAAATTGGATCTTATGACTCTCCCAGGATATATTAAATACTGTAGATAAAAATAAGCTCAATGGTTCTCAAGTTATGTCAAACAGAGCTTTCATATTATAATTTGGTAGATTATAAAAATAATGACATAATTGATTCACATTTCTAATATTATAATCTAGCTCCAAAAATCAACACGTAAGAATGTTTATCCATATGTACGCGCGTTTCAGAAAATCATTTCATTAACACTATTACATGAGACAAATGCTTGAAAACTTATATGATTTTCCTCATCAGCATATAGACTTTATTAATTACAATTATTCATTGGATATATCCTCAACCAGTTCGAGTTGGAGAGATCAAATAACACATTTGTTTTTTTCAATAATGACGAGAGGCGAAACATATTAAAATCACAAACACATTCCAGGGTGGGATCAAATATAGAAGAGTATCGATTGTACTCAAATTCAGTTTGTAATCGATTTTTTTTTATCATAAACAAAACTTAATTTAAACAATAATGATAAAAAATAGGATGGTCATATTTTTAAGAGTAGATTTTTCAAAAAAAAATCAATTGTTGAGCTACTATTAATTTCTTCTCTTTGATATTTTCATGTTAACCATTCAAATTAACTCTTAACATATGTTTATTTACTCCTCTCCAGGAGTTAGGCACAAGGCCAGTTTTATCTTACTCCCACAAGTAAGATGTGACCCAAGATCGGGTCGAGCAAGTGGGGTTAAAAGCCAGCGCTCGAGAGGTGAGCACTCTGGCCATTTAAAAATTGCCTGGGCAGCCCCGTCGACATTCCCCGGTAGGGGCGCCTCAGACAGTAAGCAATAAACTTACTCCTCCCCAAAGAGGGGAGGCAAAGCTTGGGAGGGTGGACCTCCTAGAACTGCACAGGACAGGCGTGCAGTATCCATCGGAACAGATACTACACTTTTTAACATATGGCGTCACTTTCGCTTGGAACTCTAAATACAAGGGAGGTAATAACGTTCCTTCACCGGGATCTGTTCAGTTGATTTTCAAATATTTAAATAGAGGGAAAGTAATAAAAAAAGAAAATTGACACAGTCTAGACAGATTTCTCCTTCAATTTTTTTCCTTTTCGGTGAGAGAGGGATAACTCTTATTATTTTTTTTACATTTTTAATCCTTAATATAAGTTTTTATTACAAGTTATGGATTCTTATTTATAAATTAATATCATATTCCGTAAATATTCAAAGTTTGCAATATTATTCTACAATATTACATATTAGGGTACAATCAAACCTATATCAACTTAATTGACTTTTTAGCATTTAATATGAATACTTAAAAAATAGATTCCAGTCTCTACTGTATTTTTTTTATGGAAATCGCTCCAGACATGAAGTCACTTGATGCAAGGAGCTAAAAAAAATACTACTTCAAGGTCAAAAACTAGCCAACGATAAATGTTAGATGGATAGATTCCGACCCAGAAAACAGCAGTTCTTCCCCCTGTGTCAGAAACATCGCTCATGGAATGTGAGGACTAAAGGACAAAATAAGAGAAGCGAGAATTACGAGGCTGCCGAAAGTAAACCAAATTTCACTTTCTACTCTCCTTAATAACAATTCAAAGCTTGACAAAAGCTTGATAAGCTAAAATAAATAAAATAAAAATATTTTTCTATTAACTGGAGTTTTAACTTAATTCGATTCATTTTTAATTATTATTCTTAAAACTTCTATTAATAATGTAATCTAAATAGTCATAGTGTACTAGGTTATTTTTAAATATAGGATATTTTAGGTACATTTAAAATGTATACATTTAATTTACTCGTTTATATTTTTATTCTCACAGTAACTCTAATAATAACATCTGAACAGTGATGTTTGTCTTGGCCTTTTGGCTAAGATCAAAGTGTAGTATCTGTTCCAATGGATACTGCACCCCATACTGGTATTGTCTTGTCTTTCGGGGCTTGACTTACGCTGGTCAATGGGTCTGTCCTGTGCAGTTCTAGGAGGTCAATCCTCCCAGGCTTTGCCTCCCCTCTTTGGGGAGGAGTAAGTTTATTGCTTACTGTCTGAGGCGCCCCTACCGGGGAATGTCGACGGGGCTGCCCAGGCAATTTTTAAATGGCCAGAGTGCTCACCTCTCGGGCGTTGGCTTTTCAAACCCCACTTTCCCGACCAGACCGTGGGTCACATCTTACTTGTGGGAGTAGGATAAAAACTGGCCTTGTGCCTAACTCCTGGAGAGGAGTAAATCAATACTTATGTACTTATTTCATCACGAGGGCAAAACCATATACTAGACAGGTCCAGAATGCAGGGAACTTAATCTTAAAATTAAATAAATAAATAAAAGTAAAATTAAATTAAAAATATTTTTGTGTTAATTTTTTAACCTTTTACTTCATAAGATTTTTATTTTCAATCATTTTTAATTATTCATGATGTGTTATTAGTATTAAAGTTAGACCAATATTTATTAGTGGATTTTATTTCTACTCTTGCAGTTTCTTTATGTAATATAAATTAATGGTTCTTGAGATAGATATCTAGCTCCATTTATTTTCAGATTATAAATTCTGTTTATTATTATAGATACATGGTTTCTTATACTATTTCAGGGAAAATATGCTTATGAGTCCTCATAATAGTAATATCTGAACCATTTCATAGCATGCAGTTTGAGAGAATATCATATTTTATGTTAAATTGGTTACCACTATATTTAATTATAGATAACGATTCTTCTAAACATAATCTGAAATATCTATTTATGCCTTTGCAGAGGAGAGAGGTGTGGGGATGAGGGGGCGAGGGAGAGGGGTGGTGACTGATATGAAGAGGCGGAGATGAGGGGGACAGTGGATGACACATCTTTTGCCCGGGCAACCGGGTAATATATATAAATATACACATATATACATATATTTATTAATACAGATAAGTATATATACACACATATATATATATATATATATATATATGTATATGTATATATATATATATATATATATATATATATATATATAAATATATAAATTATATATATGTATATAAATTATATATATATATATATATATATATATATAAATATATAAATTATATATATATATATAAATTATATATATATATATATATATATATAGAGAGAGAGAGAGAAAGAGAGAGAGAGAAAAAGAGAGAGAGAGAGACCGTGGAATTTCCACTGGGTCCCGCTAGTTCTATTATTATTATTATTATTATTATTATTATTATTACTACTACTACTACTACTACTACTACTACTACTACTACTACTACTACTACTACTACAGGAGATATTAACATTGCCGTTATAACTAGTAGATTCTTTAACTATACATTCATATACAACATTGTCATTTATGCAGTCATTTCCTAACGGACAGCTTGCTTTATCTAAGCAGTTGCATTTGGTGCCCGGAGAAGTTATGCTATTTATTTTAGGGGCTTTTTGTATTTGATCCCTGTTTAATGTTTGGTACTGTTGAATAAGTTAGTCTCATTGCATTCTTATTAAATAGCTTACTGTATTTATGTGAGGTTTTAAAGTTGTCTCCAATTATTTTATAGAAGCAGTCTGCACAATTTTTGAAAACGGTGTGTTGAACCAAATTATCTGTCATCTCTGATTATTTCTATGTTTATTACCAGTAGTAGCTAATTTGTTATAATCCATTTTTACCTATTGTTACTGGTTAGGTTTATTTAGTTGATTGTATTCACTATTGATTTTATCTATATTATTGCTTATTTTACGTTTAGGTATATTAGTTATTACCATGTTGTGGGTAATTATATTCGTTTTCTTTCTAAGATTATTGTTATTAATAGGTTTTAGGTTTAGGTTTAGGGTTAGGTTTAGGTTTAGGGTTAGGTTTAGGTTTAGGGTTAGGGTTATTTTGAAATTTAATTTTGTCAGTGTATCCTAAAATTTTCAGTACATTATAGTAAAGATCAGAATTCTCATTGAAAATTTTCCTGTTAGAAGATATCCTAGATATTCTATTTTAAATGTTTGGAATAATAGAGTTTATTATTAATTTTGGGTGGTTACAGTTTTTATGTACATAATATAGGATTCAGTTTTTACATGCCTCCATCGTAAAGAAATTAAAAGAAAGACTAAATCAATTCATATGAGCGATGGTGTGTGTCTTTTCAAAACAAAAAAAAAAGATTTGGTATCGCAAGATAGAGAGAGAGGGGAGAAGGAGAGGGAGTGAAAGAGAGGGGGAGGAGAGAGTGGAGGAGAGAGGGGAATAGAGAGGGGGAAGGATATATATATATATAGAGAGAGAAAGCTGTCACATCCCCACTTTCTATGAACTCTTATCCCTCGTCAGTATATCTTTCTTTCTAGCTAAAATATTAGACACAGCATGGACTCAAGACAATGGACAAACGCTGCTCCGAACTAGACTGTGATTATTGTGCCCCAGGATCTTATAGCACCATGCCAGGATGATAAGATTGTACCTTGGGATGTGTACACAGTGCAGTCACACCAAGATACACAATACATATACATATATCTACACAATACATATACATATATCTACACAATACATATATACACCTCATCCTTTTGGCTGGAATATTTTTGGATGGCTTTGTGCCTTATTTGTTAAATTGTATTTTTTGTACCTTATAGCAAATAAATAATTCAAAGTGTAGTATCTGTTCTTATATTACACTTCATCTTTTCTGTCCTCAAACTGTGAAGAAGAAATCCTTCTATTGAACACCTTCCTAAATCAAAAATCCACAGTGGTAAAATTAGTTGTAGAACGAGGAGGGATGACACCATCCAAACTTCGACGGAGAGTACTGGAATTCATGAGGAGATTTATTCTCACTAACCCGGACAGTTGGTGAAATAATAATAATAATAGTGTAAGCAATAATAATAATAATAATAATAATAATAATAATAATAATAATAATAATAATAATAATAATAATAATAATAATAATAATAATAATAAGGAATAAATACCTGGGCAGTATCACTAATAAGATATTCTGGACCATTCATGAGCTGGACTAAAGAAGAACTCAGGCACCTTGACCAGAGGACTAGAAAATTAATGACTATGCACAATGCACTACATCCAAAAGACGATACAGACAGACTCTACGTGAAGAGAAACGAAGGGGGAAGTATAGAAGACTGTGTGGACGACACTAAAAAAGAGCTGGAGAAATACATAAACCAGAACACAGAAAGGCTGATCACCGCAGCAAGAGACACCGTCCCAACGAACAATGCAGGAAGCATCGAAACTGGACACAAACAGACAAGAAAAGAAAAATGGGAAGAAAAACAACTACATGGATGCTTCATAAGACTCACAAGAGAAGAAACCGACGCAAATAACTGGACATGGCTAAGAAAAGGAAACTTGAACAGAGAAACGGAATCTTTACTGATGGCTGCACAGAATAATGCGATTAGGACAAACTACATTAAAGCTAAAATATATAAAACCCAGGAAAACAATAAATGCAGACTATGTGGACAAAGAGACGAAACATTAAATCATATAATAAGTGAATGTAGCAAACTTGCCCAAAAAGAATACAAGAACAGACATACCTGTGTTGGGAAAGTAATACACTGGGAACTGTGCAAACAATTGAATTTCGAATATGCAGACAAATGGTACAAACATAAACCAGAAACAGTACTGGAAAACGAAAAACACAAAATCCTCTGTGATATGGATATACAAACAGATAAACTCATACAAGCAAGGAGACCTGATGTTATTATAATCGACAAGAAGGAAAAATATTGTAAAATCGTAGACTTCGCCGTTCCAGCAGACACAGAATGAAGATCAAAGACACAGAAAAACGAAGTAAATACACAGAACTAGCCAGAGAACTGAAAGGAATATGGAGTATGCAGAAAGGTAGTGTAATATCAATAACCGTAGAAGCATTAGGAACAATCCAAAAAAAATCTGGAGAAAAGACTGGGAGAGATTGGTATCAAAGGGACCATCGAACCCATACAATGGACGGCAATTATCAAAACAGCTGCAATCTTAAGGAAAATCCTCGAATGCGGAAACCAACACGTATAAGCTACAAAGGGTAACCATTCACAAGGAATTTACAACAGGGAGAAAAAAAAATGACCGGAAGAACACCACAACACGATCCAAGGAACAGAAACTGCACGAAACATCACTTCATAATGCCCCCCCCCCCCAAAAAAAAATAACACCGGCCTCAGCTATCACCACACAAACAGAAATTATAAGCTCCTACCCCACCCCAAAAAATAATTTAAAAATTTTTTAAATTAAAAAATTTAATTTTTTTTTAACCCTAACACTCGTTAGGTTACAGTGTTATCATGAAAAAGATTCACACTCACCAGACCACTAACCCTAACACTCGTTAAGTTACAGTCTGATCATCAAAAAGATTCACACTCACCAGACCACTAACCCTAACACTCGTTAAGTTACAGTCTGATCATCAAAAAGATTCACACTCACCAGACCACTAATCCTAACACTCGTTAGGTTACAGTGTGATCATGAAAAAGATTCACACTCACCAAACCATAACCCTTACACTCGTTAAATTACAGTGTTATCATGAAAAAGATTCACACTCACCAGACCACTAATCCTAACACTCGTTAGGTTACAGTGTGATCATGAAAAAGATTCACACTCACCAAACCATAACCCTTACACTCGTTAAATTACAGTGTTATCATGAAAAAGATTCACACTCACCAGACCACTAACCCTAACACTCGTTAGGTTATAGTGTGATCATGAAAAAGATTAAAACCTACCAGACAACTAACCCTAACACTCGTTAGGTTACAGTGTGATCATGAAAAAGATTCGCACTCACCAGACCACTAACCCTACAACTCGTTAGGTTACAGTGTTATCATGAAAAAGATTCACACTCACCAGACCACTAACCCTAACACTCGTCAGCTTACAGTGTGATCATGAAAAAGATTCACACTCACTAGACCACTAACCTTACAATCGTTAGGTTACAGTGTGATCATGAAAAAGATTTACACTCACCAGACCACTAACCTTAACACTCGTTAGGTTACAGTGTGATCATGAAAAAGATTCACACTCACCAGACCACTAACCCTAACACTCGTTAGATCACAGTGTGATCATGAAAAAGATTCACAGTCACCAGACCACTAACCCTAACACTCGTTAGGTTACAGTGTTATCATGAAAAAGATTCACACTCACCAGACCACTAAGCTTTAGATTTTCATCTCAGCGATAATGTTTATCACAACAATTTCCAAACAGAGATGTATATTCACGATAATATAAAAAGAAGAATATGCAATATAGTTAAACGCTGCTTTCTTTGGTTAGTATATATTGTAGAGCCAGAGGTGCAGATGGACGATCACAGCGTATGTGGCACTCAATCCTCACCATTTCTGAAACGTTTGTTTTCTTTCTTTTTGGGTCAATCCAGGAGTTATTTCAGATCAATATTAATATTAATTAGAAGGATAGTTTTTTCCCGTCATTTTTACTTACAATAGTATAAAAGAATATGCAATATAGTTAAACACTGCTTTCTTTGGTTAGTATGTTTTGTAGAGTCAGACTGGCAGATGTACGATCACAGTGGATGTGGCACTCAATCTTTGCCGTTTCTGAGCTCATGTAGGTAAATGTTTCTTATCGGTTTTCATGTTTTGCATGTCTCCTGTTGTATCATCGAATTGTTTTATTTACTCCTCCCCAGGAGTTAGGCACAAGGCCAGTTTTATCTTACTCCCACAAGTAAGATGTGACCCAAGATCGGGTCGAGAAAGTGGGGTTTGAAAAGCCAGCGCTCGAGAGGTGAGCACTCTGGCCATTTAAAAATTGCCTGGGCAGCCCCGTCGGCATTCCCCGGTAGGAGCGCCTCAGATAGTAAGCAATAAACTTACTCCTCCCCAAAGAGGGGAGGCAAATCCTGGGAGGGTGGACCTCCTAGAACTGCACAGGACAGGCGTGCAGTATCCATCGGAACAGATACTACACTTTGATCTTAGCCAAAAGGCCAAGAAGCCCAATTTATTTAGGCAGGTGTTTTCGAATTGTGATACAGATCAATCCAACAGTGGCTTTGTTGCTGTCTGACCCCTTCTCAGAGATAAGGTAAAGCCTGGGAGGGTGGCCCTCTTAGGACTGAATAAAACTGTTCTGTCTTAGATGGTCCACCGAGCCAGGCTTTAAATTCTCTCTAAGAAGAGGTTAGTGTATTGCTAATCATCTGCTGTGGTGCCCCTTACCGGGGAATGCAGATAGGGCGGCTCAGGCATTTTTCATAGGCCAGAGTATACGCTTATACTAGTGCTCTGGCTTCTCAAGACCACACCTGGCCTTGTGTCTAACCTCTCCTGGAGAGGAGGTAAATAATATGTGAAGATAACGGCAATAAACATGAGAATATTTTCAAAGTAAAGAATATGATTGGATTTTTAATCAATTATCGATTAGCTACGGAGATGTTTCTCAGAGTCTCTTTGATCTTTTTAAAATGCATACATATTCTACACACGATTTGAATGTTTGGTCAACTATAGATGAGCAAGATCTTTTGATCTTTTTTAGATATAGGCTAATGTTTTATTGCCCCTGCACGGAGTGTTGTTGCAACATCTGGGCTGGTGCAACCTCTCCCTCTTGGACAGGGTGCAAGAAAATAATTTCTAACCTAATAGTCCTCACACTGTCGCATCACCACAGTGTTGCATCCCAGTGCTTGGTGTACAAGTACGTCCAAAGAATGTGCTCCGATGAACTTGTATGCCTTAAACGAAAATTCCTCCAATCCACCCGACTAGTACCAAAATTCCACCCTTTTTGTAGGTCAGGGTGCGCTTATCTTAGTGTGCTGGCTTCTTAAAACCATGCTTCACTTTGTGTCTAACCTCCCCTGGAGAGGAGGTAAATAATATATATATACATTAAAGTCTGACAGTAGTTTTGTTGCTGTCAATCTTATTTATGGCTCTGTTCAGTCTTAGGAAATCTTTGGTCCACTCTCCCAGGCTTTACCTTCTTTCTGGGAAAAGCTTAGTTTATTGCTAATCACCTGAGGTGCTCCTACCGAGTAATACTGACGGGGCTGCTCAGGCATTTTTTTTAGGCCAGAGTGCGCTTATCCTAGTGCGCTGGCTTTTCAAAATCACACCTGACCTGGTGTCTAACCTCCCCTGGAGAGGAGGTAAATAATATGTCGTTTATAACATTTTGATCCGCTGTAAAAATATCTTTTTTATATTTATAAACACATTATGCATATGTTGATGAAAATTATGATTATTTACTTCCCTTAGTTTCATGTCTAAAAGTGATTTTTGGCTCTTCTTTGTGGTGAGGTAACAAAAATTGTCACTAAAATATCTCCATTTTAGGCCTTTTTTTCAGTTATATCGTTTTTTTTCGGTTGAAAACAGGTATATTAACCATATAAACCTATGATTTTCTGAAAGACAATTTAGTTTTGCCTCACATATCACAAGAATAGCTTTGTAGATCATTGTGTGACTGATCAGTGATTTTTGACTTCAATTGTCCCAAAACTATGCTTGGAGACTTAAAACGGGTCATATATGCATATGCATATATATATGCATATATATATATACATATATATATATATATGCATATATATATATACATATGCATATATATATGCATATATATATATATATATATATATATATATATATATATATATATATATATATGCATATATATATATACATATATATATATATATACACATATATATATATATATATATATATATATATAGTCTAAAGAAGCTTTGAGTCATTAAAAAAAAAAATATATATATATATATATATAAAATGCAGTTTAAATTTCCAGACAAACTAACTAAATCCAAGATATTGCAGACTTAACATTCGTTGGAAAATTAATAAATGAAAAAATATAAGTAAAATAAAAAAAAATAATAAATAAAAAAAAATAAATAAATAAATAAAAAAAAAATAAAATAAAAATAAAAATGAAAATATAAAAAAAAAATAAAAAATAAAAAAGGGGGGTTAATTATCTAAGAGTGAAACAAAAACAGGAGACCTTAAGCGTCTAATATTAACACGGGGATCATCAGCTGTTTACCATGTAACTGTTTCGGAGATACAAGTGTTGTTGAATATATACAAAGTTGTAGTGGCAATAAACAACAATTTCAAAGGGATGCGAGGTGATGAAGCTTAACGGAAACCATCACTCCTTAGAAAAAAACAAAACAACAAAACAAAAAAGCAACATGCTTATCAGCTGCCACCTCTCCCCCAGATAACTGGATCTGATGCTGATATGTGTATTTAGATATGTCCATAGGCATAGAATGGCTGAATATCAACGAATATCACAGACAGACAAATCGTTAGACTGAAAGTGCATATATTTGAATAAACCATGACCCTCAGGGAGATATGGATCCCTGACTCAACTGAAACATATGACTCAGCACTTACTGTCTTGTGTTAAGTAACTTAGTCACATTTTTCGACGATAAATCAACTGCTAATGAAAAAAGATGTACTGACCATCCATGGAATGTGTAACAGCTTGCACTTTGTAATCCATTTTCTTTTCTTTTTTTTTTTAAATTGCCCTGTTTTTTTTAATATAAATTTTAATTAGAAAGAAAATATTTATTTAAAAGAAAAAAGAAATGCAATGATACACTTTAAATATTACGCATATTATAGCCTGTCATAAAAAAGTTAAAAAATTAATCCATCGTTTTTTGTTCTTAAATATATTTATTTGACTCTTCAATCGAATTATTATAACCTGTCATAAAAAAGTTAAAAAATTAATCCATCTTTGTAAAACCGGGTTTGTGCCCTCCGACCGACGTGAATTAACATCCTCTACACTGAAGATTGCATAAGCATGAAACATCGATGTCTGTAAGTAAAAATAATTAATAATTAAAATATAATCATAGCCTCCCCCCTTTTTACACTAGGATTGGTGCACTCTGAGAGAATATATAAACGAGCAATAATACTATGGCTTTAAAGCAATATTCCGACCCCATTTGTTGTTGTTATTGAATCACTCTCCACTGCTCGCTATACGCGCCTGCTGATTTGACATTTATAGATTTAAATCCCTCCTAATTATCATGCGAATTGGCGCCGACCAAGAGGAAAGACACCCGACTACGAATCAGTGGCGATTTGTAAAACCGGGTTCGTGCTCTCCGACTGACGTGAAGATTGCGTAAGCATGAAACATCGATATCTGTAGGTATAAATAATTAATATTTATTTTAATATATATATATATATATATATATATATATATATATATATATATATATATATATATATATATATATATATATGAAGGAGAATGGAAAGGAATTAGAGAAAGCAAAAGCCAAATCAAAATTCAATTCAAAAGTTCAAAGCAAGGTATTTCTTCATTTCTACCTGCTCTATCCTGGATATTGAGCTGTATACTCTTCACAATAAGGTTTTACCTTTCCTAAAAGTTCGCTTTTAGTACACCTCTTTATATATATATATATATATATATATATATATATATATATATATATATATATATATATAATTAAAATTTATTATCATTATTGATATTATAAATAGAATGGTATAAAATTATATAATAAGAAGTTATATTTTTCCTATCATAACTGGATTTTTAAATGATACTAAATTGTGATGTTTTTCTTGCTTAACTCCGTTTTGTGATGTTATGTGGGGTGCCGAAAAAGAGAATTTTTTGAATCATCTAAAATATAATACAAAATAAAATATTCCGAATCGTCCTAGAAACGATCGTACGCCAAATGTTGTTGCGTTTGAATTCTTAGAACTGATATAAATAATGTGCTAATATTATTTAGATCAGCCTATTATATATATATCAATACATATATATATATATTAATATTAATAATGGTAATAATCCAGGTGAAAAAATATCCACAGGGTGGTAATCCAGAGAATTTTAACCGGGTTTATAAAAAGTGCTCAATATCAAAATAGAGCTTATATATGATAATTGTGTAAATAAAATTATCATATATATTAATATTAATATATATCATCATCATCATCATCATCATCATCATCATCATCATCATCATCATCATCATCATCATCATCATCATCATCATCAGTCTTTTGATTATCATGCAGGATTGGGGGTAATGTCCACACCAGTTGACCCCCCCCCTCCAGACAGCTGGCTAGCTGCATGCATGGCAGTCCTCACCGTAGATCTCCACTTTTGTCGATCCTAAGGGTCAGCGTTTAAGACAACTTTGGCCGGCCAACTCCATACCTACCAGAGAATTCTAGGTTTAGTGCACAGCCGAGTGCACTGCTGGGTCTGTCCACGTAGCCATACCAATGGAGTCTTCTCTCCATCAAGATTGGATCGAGATCTGCAAGACCAAGTTTCTCCAGCAACTCACTTGTCCGCACGGTGGAAGCATCTCTTGGCTTGATGTTACAAATCCGTCCAACCATTGACCTGTCATTGCGCTGCAGACGTTGGAAGTTTTGACCTTGTCACCACCCAGGTTTCACTGGCATGGAGTATAGCGCTGTGCACACAAGTGCTATACACTAGATAGAAAAGGAACTTTTCTTGCTTGTGGTAACAGTTATTTTTCTCACCCCTGTTATTTCTCTGTTGGAAATTGCTAACTAACCTCAGATTTTTTTATACGTCCGTTACATGTTAAATTGTAATCTAATTTAGAAACAGATTTGTATTTCAACCGATCGTAGTAGAGACGAGTGGAGTGATTGGCTCTGCCACGCGCAAACTTCCTCAGCAGCCTTTGTCTATTAATGACACCCAACACTGGAGACAATTGCGAATTATCTTGGCTTTACGAGCGCCTCTCTATCGCCATTATTCGTGGGAACGCCTTGAGTCTGCTCTCGGCCTGCCAAGCCAGCCGGACATTCAAAGAAAACTATGGACTGTGATACAATTATAAGGAATCAGGATTTCTCGATATTGTGTAAAAACAATAAACCTAGATTTATTTTTTAGAGTTTACAAATGATATTCATTTACTGAATAATAGACTTGCAGCCGAAAGAAT
>OY744550.1:54026178-54056178 GCA_963556195.1 Sepiola atlantica
CCATACTGGCGGTCAGAAAGAAGTTTAGCATTAACTAAGTGCCGTACTATCGCTAGATTGATTAGGGATTCAAAGATTTTGGCAAAGATCGACAGCAGACTGATTGGGCGATAGTTCTGAGGATCGGTTCTATTCCCAGAATTCTTGTAGACTGGTACCACAAAGGCAATTTTCCAGCTATCGGGGAAGCAAGATTCAGCTAGACACTTATTGTAGAGTTTGGAGAGGACAGGGGCCAGTTCAGCATCGGTGCTAACTTGGTACCCTTTGTTTTTACCTGAAAAGGGTCAGAGAATAATCAGGAATTCATCACCATTGGACGTCTCTCACGAGGATCTTGCAAACTGAAGAATATCTGGGTTCTCCGTATATATATATCTTCCTCTCTTAAAAGGTAGAGTAAATGTATTGTATGTTTTGCATGATGTTACGTTGCTGTTCTTTATAAATGTCAAATGTAAATAAATGTGTTAATTGTACTTGGTTTTAGTTGTGTCTGTTATTCGTTCTGGTGATAGATATGTTTGGGATATATGTTTAAAGCAGGGCTGTGAGATAAAATAACCTTATATTTCAACACAAAGATTCCTTCGTATAGAGCCAACCGGTGTCCTAAATTCTGCAAACTATGTGAATGTTTGAAGGAGAGAAGAAAAAAATGAGAAGTTAAATAAGTAGCTTAATATTTTATATTTAATTTAATAAGTTTAAAAGTAGGCAAAATATCAGAGGGAAAAATGAATACGGGACAGCGGTATTGAAAACCCGCAACCTTTGTTTGTAAGTGATGCGACGAATACGAATCGTCGGCCTTGAAAAGTTGCAATTTTGACATGTAGACCATTCACGTTATTTGTCTGTTAATTTTTTTCTTTTTAATTGCGTGGAAAATAGGTCACTTTATTTGTTTGTCTTCTTTTTTTCTTTTTAATCGCGTGCCAAGTAGGTCACAGGCGATGTGGAATCGCAGACTGTCAAAAGAATACGATTTTTTAATGTACTAACGAGTCACCATTTATCAAGGCCCAAAGGCCACTCGAGGATAAGGGTTAATGAGTTTGTCACGTGGACGGTGAAACAACGCCCTGAAGCGATGGTTGAAACTGGTCAGAATTTGATTATTTAAGAGGGCGACTCAACAAGAATGTGTTTACATTGGACTTTAAAACGACCATGTTGTAGTCAGCTGGGAAGCAGCTCTGTGATATTGTGTTCCAAAGACGGGTTATTCTAAGAAATAAACTTTGCTCATGGAAGTTCTGTTTAGCTCCAGGTACACAGATGAAGAAAGAGAAATTATTTACAGTGGTTGTAGCTAGACGAGTTTTTGTTGTGAATGTGTTAAAGTGGGGACCATAGAATGGAGCTGAGTCGAGCACCTGCCATGAAAATAACGATAGAGTAGAGAAAGACTAGTAACGTCTCTTTCTGTGAGAAAGATGTTGTAGGGAAGAAAAGAGGATATCCCCCACTAGATTTCGAGGTCGGTTTTGTACTCTGTCAAGGCAGGAAAGGAAGCTTTGAGCGGCACCTCCCCAGATGTGGCAACAGAAATATAAAAGGTATGTGTTGTAATAGTTTAACTAAGTTTTGTATTGCTTTCGTCCAGAATCAGATCGTGTTAACGCATCAAGATGTTAGAATATATATTATTTTATTTTGAAGCTCATTTATTAAACATATATTCAAAACATATCCACCATCAGAACGAAAGGCTGAGACGAAATATACTATTAACACATTTATTTACAGTTGACAATTATGAAAGACAAGCAAAGCACATTATACAAAACAATAAAAGATATTTAATTCTTACTCTACTTTTAAGATAGAAACTTTGATTCTCCATTTTGTGGGGACCCCACAGGAGAGGTCTGACAGCGGTGAATTCTTAATACTCCTTTGGAACACAATTAAGGTGAAAACACTCAACGGTGCTCAGAACCAGTACACCACCAAAACCGACCGACATGAAGGGTGTTAGAATGTATGTTATTTTATTTCACATTACCAGGTGTGTGTGTATGGCGGATGGGGATGGGCTTGAGTCCTACGAAATTTTGTGGTTGTCACCAAAAGTCGACTTTTGGATAACAAAGGAAAATGGTAAAATTGACAGAATAATAGTAATAAGATAGAAACGACAATTTGGTTAGGAGCAAAGTGTAGTATCTGTTCTGATACTAAACTTCATCTGTTTTGCACTCAGTCAGTGAAGAAGCTATCCTTCTAGGTAATTTAAATTTTTGTTCCAATCCAGAGTGCCTCTTTTTGAGAGCTGGATTTTCCCCACATTAAAAACCGACCTTGTGTCTAACTCTGCCCTCGTGGGGAGGCAAGTAAATAGGAACAAACACACAACACAGGAGCAAACGATAAAGTAGATCCTGGCAAGTAATTTTTAAGGAAAGCCGAATTGTAAGATGAGGTAAAAGACAGGAACTGGACAAGGATAGGTGCATTGGTTTGTGTAACTTTTTTTGGGGGGGGGGGGGCGTAATGCAATTGAACAACACATTGCACGGACGGGTAATAGTTTTATGTAGAAGAAACATGGGGGAACAATACAAAATTTGGATAGTGGCTTCAATGCATGTTCCTGGCAGAGAACTCAGGATCACATCGTGCCTTGTTGGGAGTAAGTCACAAACTAAAAATATTCATGTCGATCATGTGATTCAGCGTTAGTGATCGCGCCTGAATCTCGTTGCATCCAGGCGCGCATCTGTTGAAGAGCCGATGACTACAATGATAGTCAAGTCGAATCACAACTTACATAGATCGACAGAAAATAGTTCATTTATGTAAGCTACTACAAATTCAAATTATCAATATTTAAAAAGTGCTAGTGCTGCTATTGTTTCGTTAACAATAATAAAAAACACACAGAAAGGCTCAATAAAATAATATGAAGGTAATTTAATCAATAACATATAAAAACGCAGAGTATTAATATTAATATGTTAATCTAAATACTTAAATATTAATATCGTTTCAAACAGTGAATGGTTATACAATATTAATAAAAAAACATAAAAACATATAAAGTTAATTTAATAAATAACATAAAAAACAAAAACATAAAAAATATAAACATAAAAAACATAAATACTTAAAATGCAATAACATATGAAACAAAACATATAACATATAACATACAACATACAACATAAAAACATAAAACATAAAACATAAAAACATTAAAAAAAAATAAAACATATAAAGTTAATTTAATCAGTAACATAAAAAAATGGGTCTCTACTCAGAGATAGCTACTCTTTAATAGGTTAAAAAAAGAAATACTATCTCAAGGGCAAAACACTAGCCAGCGATAAGCTTTAGATGGATAGATTCCGACCCAGAAAACAGCAATTATTCCCCCTTTGCCAGAAACATCGCTCAGGACAAAATAAGGGAAGCGAGAGTTACATCATCATCATCATCATCATCATCATCATCATCATCATCATCATCATCATCATCATCATCATCATCATCATCATCATCATCATCATCATCATCATCATCATCATCATCATCATCATCCGTTTTACATGCTAACATGTGTTGGACGGCTTTAAGAAATTGATTTCCAAACTAATCTATCTCTGGAGAGGTCTTTATTTATCTTAAATCCATTTTCATCACTTCCTCGCATGCCCTTTCCTTTTAACGGCCTCGACTGTTCTACATCTACTAACCCAAGAATTCTCATACATTCTTTCAACGTGACTATACCATCCAACTCTTCTGCACATAAGTGTCAAGATATTCAATCTTCCTTTGAGGTCATCAGAAATAAACCGGTCTTACACTCCCATCTAGTGTCATTCTCATATCAGTTCTCTCCATGCAATGCATGTCTTCAACTCCCACTGACCAGGTTTCACTTCTATACATCATCACACTGCATACACATGCCTGATAGATTCTTTCCTTAATCGATAGTGGTAATGTTCTGCTGATTAGTAAAGACCGAAGTTCCCTGAATTTCTAACTCTTGCAATCACACTAGCACCTGCTCCATCCTGTGCTCGAATGATATCACAAAGGTAACAAAACCTGTGGACAACCTCAATAGCCTCATCATCCAGATATATTTTCTCTACATCTGGGTTCTCATCCATCTCTATTGTCTCACACTTCTTGCGCACAAATCCCTCAATGTACCAGTAATTTCAATGCACTTCTTGTGTACCCAATTGATTCTAGTATAAAAATCAGTAATTCTATAGAATCACTCCCGTCTTCTTTTTTTCCTATGTAACTCTACCCCTAACCCTAACCAAAAAAAAAAAAAAAACGGCTTGGAGCCGGAAGTAATTCTATAAAACTATCAAACAAGTAAAGTTAAAGAGAAAAAAAAAGCTGATGTCTATAAAAATGAAATTACAACGAAAAAGATGGAGCAATGGGGAAAAATGTGTTTGACGTAAGCTTAAATTTCATTTTGGAAAGTTAAGATAACGAGTTGTTGATAATAATACGTGATTCAGGTGTGTGGGCAATATGGAGTTACTATTCCAAGTTAAATTTTAAAATAATGTATACATTCTTATACTATGAATTCTTTTAATTTCATCGATTCGTAGTTATCAATATTTCTTTTACATAAACACTGTTTTCTACTTTTTCTTACTTTTAAAGCACCATAGACTCAGCATTGAACAACACCTGCCGCTTGATCACTGGCTGCCTTGAAGCCTACCAACCTGAACAACCTGCATCTTCTCACTGACATTGCCCATTCAGATGTGAGATGGAAAGTTGCCAGCCAAGTAGAACTCACAATGATGAACGCCATCTCCTTCATGGACGTAAACGAGAAGCTTCAAGGAGAAGCTTCCTCAAACCTCTAACAGAGACCAGACTACAGCTGTGGACCAGGCGGCTAGAGAATAGCCCCCCTCCCCTCCTACTGACATGGGAATTCCCCCCTTCTGAGGAACTCCCTCCTGGTTCAGAGGCATCCTGGCTCCAGTGGAAAACACTACTTATCAGTGAAAAATATTAGATTACACAAAAAAGTTACGGAAAATTATCAAGTAGAATTTTAATAAAAAATAAAATTAATTTACTATTCAGAGTTAACGAACCCTGAACCACAAGACCGCATGACGTCTTCATATTAGAAGAAGGGAGATAATCTGTCACGTTGGCTTGATGTGAATGTCGTTCGGAGTTCGTTTACTGCGAATAGTAAATTAATTTTATTTTTTATTAAAATTCTGATGAGAGAGAAAGACCAAGAAGTTTCAGAGTCGATTTCTCCTCAAGAGCAGAGCCATCCATGAGAATCTCAAGAAGAAAAGGGACATGCCTACGATTGAAAGACACGAGCTGAGTCTTAACAATTCCTCTTCGGAGTATGCTTGTCCTATTTGGGAGAGATCAACGCATGCCAAAAATCTAGACTCAGCACTGAACAACACCTGTCACTTGATCACTGGCTGCATGAAGCCAAAACAACCTGAACAACCTGCATCTCCTCACTGGCATTGCCTCTTCAGATGGGAGACGGGAAGTTGCCAGACGAGTAGAGATCACAAAGGCTATCAGTGATGAACGCCATCTCTTTCATGGATATGAACCAATGGTTCAACAACTGAAGTCAAGAAGCTTCCTCAGCCATGTCGAACCCTTAACAACATCTCAGGAAGAGACCAGACGGCTAGAAAGCGGCCCCCCCTCATAACGACATGGGAATCCCTGCTTCTGGGGAACTCCCTCCCGGTTCAGAGGCACCCTGGCTTCAGTGGAAAATACTAAACCGCCTTCGGATCAGAATGGGGCGATCAAAAGATGCTATGAATAGATGGGGCTACGAAACTGACCCAACCATTTGTGAATGTGGAGAGGTTGACCATACGATGCAACACTGCCTGGTCTTCCCCCTTACTGCCCAACCGGTGCAGCTTGAAAGATCTTGCAGAGTACTACACTATTGCAAAGGACTGCATAAAAATGTGGGAAACTATCATATGATCACATTGCACTTCAAAGACACGCAAAGAAGAAGACCATAAAATTTGTAACCCATACCTGATTAGTCACACATACCCCTAACCCTAACCCCAACCCTAACCCTAATACCCCTAACCCTAACCTAACCTAACCCTAAACTCTAACCCTAACCCATAACACTGATCAGTCACACATAAATACCCCTAACATTAACCCTAACCCTTACCCTAACACATAACATTGATCAGTCACACATAAATACCCCTAACATTAACCCTAACCCTTACCCTAACACATAACATTGATCAGTCACACATAAATACCCCTAACCCTAAACCTAACCTAACCTAACCATACCCTTAAACCCTAACCCTACCCTCAACTCTACTTATGATATAAGTTTGGCTGTGTTTGTTTTTAGCATCCTATGTGGAAAGGGAGTCGGGAGGTGCAATTCAATTTTTTTTGTAGTACTTGCAGGCATTGGGTACACAAGAAGTGCAAAGGGAAAATAATTGCTGTTCTCTAGGTCGGCTGTTTTTTTTTGAGTAGGTGGTATGTGGAGATTTTCAATCCTCTCATAGTATTCATTGTCATTCAACTATGTTTTCCTTGGCTTTGGCCCTTCTGTAAACTGACCCTGCTGTTCTACATCTACTAACCCAACCACTCTCATCCATTCTTTCAACGTGACCAGACCAACGAAGTCTCCTGTTCGGCACACGTCTCCTTATTACTGTCCAGATTTAATCTTCGTCTGAAATCATCAGATCTAAACGTGTATTTACTTAAATATTGATTAACTACAAGGGTGTTCGTTCTGTGTTTCTATCAATAACATTTTATTGTTATTGAGAACCTAGTGACATGTCTGGGCCTGTATTGGTTATTTTAACAACTGTCAGCGTCTATATATTCAGCGCTCACTGTAGACATTGTGTTTCTTTAATTATCCATCAAGCAATACTTCAAGATGTACTTGGTTATGCCGTTTTGTCCTGAATAGTTTCAATGGCATATATTTGTTATGCCTCTTTGACCATTTCTGTATATCATCATCATCATCATCATCATCATCATCATCATCATCATCATCATCATCATCATCATCATCATCATCATCATCATCATCATCATCATCATCATCATCATCATCATCATCATCATCATCATCATCATCATCATCATCATCATCATCATCATCATCATCATCATCATCATCATCATCATCATCATCATCATCATCATCATCATCATCATCATCATCATCATCAGCAGCAGCAGCAGCAGCAGCAGCAGCAGCAGCACAACCACCACCATCATCATCATATATCATTACCGCCACCACCACCACCACCATCACCACCACCACCACCACCACCACCACCACCACCACCACCACCACCACCACCAACACCATCATCATCATCATCATCATCATCATCATCATCACTATCATCATCATCATCATCATCATCATCATCATCATCATCATCATCAGTCTAACGTCAGTCTTACATCCTGGCATGCACGTTGGATGACTTTAAAAATTGACCTCCAAACTAGCCTATCTCTGGCCAGGTCTTTATTTATCTCTATTTGTCTCAGGTTCATTCTTATCACTTCCTTCTATGTTTTCCTTGGTCTCCCCCTTCCGGTGAACTTGACCTGCTACCTCAACTGTTCTAGGCTGTCCTATCAGCAAGTGCAAAATACCGAGGCTACTGTATTGTCATTTGGTGAATGGAGTCTGGACCATGCAGTAGTTTCCGGTGGGGCCTCTCGATGCCATATTGGTGAGAACTACTACGGATTTTCTTTCTTCAATTGTTTACAGAGATAATTTACTTACTCATTCTCACAGTGTTTCGTCGCCACTTCTCTAGCTGACCTCTTCCACAAACTTTCCAATCTAAAGCATGAAAAGTCCTAAAACCAAAATATCCCATTGCATTCCATTTTCAAAAAGAAGGTGTCCTGCATCGTATCCGATATAACCGATTGGTTAATCTCTGGCATTAAGAGTTTAATCCAGAAAATTTAAACAGAAACCTAACAGTCAACCTTGTTACACCCCTCAATGTGTCGCTGTGAATGTTCACAGATATCACTATTTCAATTGCTTTCAAAGAAATAGATGCTCTGAAACCAAAGGCGCCACTGCAAAATGGTTATAGAAAACCTGAAAGAGTCATATGCTCAATCCGTTAAGTCTAGAGTGGCTGAGCAGAGGTTTGGTTCCAACGAGTTTTTGTGAATACCAAACAGGGTTTTGAACAGATTTAAGACCTCTATTCCAACCATCATCAATGGGCCATAGGTGATATCCTCAGCATCTGATGAAGCTAAACTTTTTGCAAAGAACGTTGCATCAGATTTCACCTATTGCGACCAGGGCCTCCAGAATTTCCCTCTATGACCGTAAATACTATATTTGTCCGGGATGTTGCCAAGCTTATTAAGAACTTGATACTAGTAAGGCAATTGGTCCTGACAACAAGCAATACGGATTTCGTCCTGCACAATCAACAGCTTACGTGCTGACTGTAATATTTGCATAGAATTAGTAAATCTATTGACGGAGGCTTCGATAGGGTTTGCCACAAAGGTTTGCTACTATGAAATATCTGTAAATGTTTTCTTAACCATCAGATCTTTTTTCTTGGATAGGTCTATAAAGTAGTTTTTGATGGGCAGAAGTCGAAAGCACATAGTATCAATGCCGGCATGCAACAAGGATCCATTCTGGGTCCAACCCTCTTCCTGATATTCATCAATAATCTTCCAAATCATATTATGAGATCATTTGTTAACATCTATACGGACGGCACAACTATCTACAGTAGCCCTTAAAAGAGGATTTATGACTAAGATATTTCTGATTCTCTCTCTTCCAACCAATATATGAGGATAAAATACACGATGTATCATAAAATGAAATGCTGTGAAAGACAGGATGTGTGAAAAAGACAAACGAAAAAAAACAAATTTAAATACAGGAATAAATCATCAAGAAACGAAATATTTTACCGGTTTCGTTCAGATCATGGTGAAAAAGGGGTAAAATTCAGTCCTAGAAACTTATCAAACAACAGGACTTCCTCGAGGAGATAACCATTCATTTCGACTGGAGAGGAGTGAGAATTCGAGCGTTAGTGGTGAAAAGAGATAAGCTTGGTTTTATAGGCGTTAAAAGTAACAAGCAACTTCCCCTCCCATGGTGGAAAAAGTTGCTTGTTACTTTTCATACCTCTAAAACCAAGCTTCTCTCCTTTCACTGTGACAAAGTGTCCGGGGCCCCATGGGGATTGGGTACCCTGGTTACACGCTAGTATGCATCTTGGTGATGATGCTATGCCCTGCATAGAGACGAAGTGGAGATATAAAACTAGTATATATTTGACGTGGAAACGAGCTTATTCAAACAACGGAAAAAGGTGCCGCTTTGTCGATACAACAGGAAGAGAGTGTCCAGATGGGAAATTAAAGATTTTAAAAAATCCATGATCTTAGCGTTAATTCTAATAAATGTCAACAAATATATATGGTTGTTTCAGTGAGTGATACGCTTTGGGTTTGCGATTCCAAAGGTCTGCTTTAACTGGGCAGATAATCATTTAGGCCTGTCATCGTTAATTACGGTAGAGAGCCTCCGACCCACACAGCGAGAATGAGAAGGCAATTGTTTTTATGATAACGCTAGGCCAGAAAGGGAATTCCATTTATTATAGGGAGGGGGAGGCGAGGCCCGTGTTCCCCACCTCCCTGAGAGAGGATGAGACGCAGAGAGAAATATGGCAGAGAAACGGGGTGTGACAATAGACATCTTCAATAAGAGAATGTGCGTTTTGACGCACGAGAGAACAGAACCATGAGAGATCAGAACGAGTAGAGACGGCGAGAGAGCCGGACGCGCCCGAAGAGAAGAAAACCGAATGAACTCCCCATCGTTTTCTTAGCCAGTTAATTTGTGACTAAACAACCACTTGTAAACGAATTTACACACACACAGAGATCTAAAAAAAAATTTTTTTAATTTTAAAATACATTATATCTTGATTTGAATCTTTGTAAGGGGACATAAAAGTGGTGCAAGACTGTTTCTTTCAGTGAATTAATTTTACTTTTCCTGGGATGGGTATTCTTCTAGTTAATCTTTAAATATTTGAAGATATAACATTTTGAATGACTTAATTCAACATTTAATAACCCAAAAATCTTTGATTTACCATAAATAAAAACAACCGAACCATTAATAATTTTTAAAGTTTCAATTAAAATCACCTTGAAATTCAATTATAAAATCACCTTGAAATTCAATTAAAATCACCTTAAAATTCAATTAAAATCACTTTGAAATTCAATTAAAATCACCTTAAAATTCAATTAAAATCACTTTGAAATTCAATTAAAATCACCTTAAAATTCAATTAAAATAACTTTGAAATTCAATTAAAATCACCTTAAAATTCAATTAAAATAACTTTGAAATTCAATTAAAATCACCTTAAAATTCAATTAAAATAACTTTGAAATTCAATTAAAATCACCTTAAAATTCAATTAAAATAACTTTGAAATTCAATTAAAATCACCTTAAAATTCAATTAAAATCACTTTGAAATTCAATTAAAATCACCTTAAAATTCAATTAAAATCACCTTGAAATTCAATTAAAATCACCTTAAAATTCAATTAAAATCACTTTGAAATTCAATTAAAATCACCTTGAAATTCAATTAAAATCGCCTTAAAATTCAATTAAAATAATTATTTTCCTTATTTTGATCCTATTAAACTGTGGTCTGTCACTCGAGATTCTTCTTTTTCTTCTTTGCGTATCTTTCAATACATGTGGTCATCCACTCTTTTATTCAGTCCTTTGCATTAGTGTTTACAAGATCTCTCAAGACGCACCGGCGGGGCAGCAGGGGACAGACAATGCATCGTATGGTTTTCCTCTCCACATTCGCAGATGGTTGGATCAGTTTTGTAGACCCATCTACTCTTGGCCTTTTGGCTAAGATCAAAGTGTAGTATCTGTTCCGATGGATACTGCACCCCATAGACTGGTATTGTCTTGGCCTTCGGGGCTTGATTTACGCCGGTTTATGGGTCTGTCCTGTGCAGTTCTAGGAGGTCCACCCTCCCAGGCTTCGCTTCCCCTCTTTGGAGAGGAGTAAGTTTATTGCTTACTGCCTGAGGCGCCCCTACCGGAGAATGTCGACGGGGCTGCCCAGGCAATTTTTAATGGCCAGAGTGCTCAAATCTCGGGCGCTGGCTTTTCAAACTCCATTTTCCCGACCCGACCTTGGGTCACATCTTACTTGTGGGAGTAAGATAAAATTGGCCTTGTGCCTAACTCCTGGAGAAGAGTAAATCAATACTCATAGCAACCTTTGATCGCTCCACTTGAGATGAAGAGATTAAAAAAAAAACAAAAAAAAACAAATCATCTTATTTTTACTCTAGTGGCCCTCCCTCTTGGGTCAGAAGCATCCTGGATCAAGTTGAGGACATTCAACTGCCTGAGAACGGGAGTGAAGCGGGTAAAAGTTTCTATGGCCAGATGAGGCTACAAAACCACCATCGAATGTGGAGAGGAGGATCAGACGATGCAACACTGCCTTGTCTGCTGTCTACTGCCCAACCGGTGCAGCTTGAAAGAATTTGTTGTGTACAACAATAATCCAAAGGACTGCGTAAAAAAGTGGGAAACTGTTTCTATTTATCTTCCTCCCACAAGGTAAGATGTGACCGAAAGTCGGGAAAGTGGGAAAAACCCAGTGCTCGAGAATTTGAGCACTCTGGCCATTTAAAAACTGCCTGGGTAGCCCCGTCGGCATTCCCCGGTAGGGGCGCCTCAGGCGACCAGCAATAAACCAACCCCCTCTCAAAGGGTGAGAAGGCAAAGCCTGGGAGGGTGCACCTCCCAGAATTGCACAGGACGGACAACCGATAGACCGGCGTAAATCTAGACAAAGACATGCAAAGAAGAAGAATACTCTAATGCAGAGGTATTCAAAGTGGGGGTCGCGACCCCCAGGGGAGTCGCGTAACCATAGAAAGGGGGTCGCCAAAATTATAACTATGGAATTTTTTAAATAATATTCAAACTTATTTTTTATTTATAAAAAATTTTGGTGGGTCACGAAGAAAAAATTTTTCCAAAAAGGGGTCGCGACAAAAAAAGTTTGAAGAGCACTGCAATGGCAGTGAAGACTTCTGGAGTGGCTGGCCATTGTTCAATTGCGTTCCTTCGTGTGATTGGCCATTGTTCAATTGCGTTCCTTCGTGTGATTGGCCATTGTTCAATTGCGTTCCTTCGTGTGATTGGCCATTGTTCAATTGCGTTCCTTCGTGTGATTGGCCATTGTTCAATTGCGTTCCTTCGTGTGATTGGCCATTGTTCAATTGCGTTCCTTCGTGTGATTGGCAGGATTGTGGATCAGTTAATTGGTGAGCTTGACAAAATGAATTGGATAAATGACAAAGCAATCCATACAAAAATACATTTAGTTCTATTAACAAGATAACAGCTTAGAAAATAACCAAAATAAAATATTAATTGACGACATGTTTTTCAAACTCTGGAAAAGCCAAATAATTCAATATACATACCAATTGTCAGAATGGGTTTTCTCAAACAAAGAATAAAAGAATACGCACATCAGACAGTGGGATATTTATCACTGTGACATCATTTGTTCTTTACAAACAAAAGAAAAGATGGGATTTGTTTAAAGTCACCGATTTAGAGGACGGGGGGATGAGAGAGGGAATAAACTCTTTAAAAAAATTTCTGCAATTCTGATGATTTATAGAAATGGCTGTCAACATAATTACATCTAATAATTACATCTGACTTTTAAAATACTATTTCTTTTTGTAATTGTAACAGCAAGCAAACTGGAGCAAAGATCTCGAACACGAATTACACTGATGAATATGTATTTATTTGCGCGCATGTGGCCAACGCTGAACTATAATATCCTTTCACCGTAATACTCTATTTTTGCCAAGCTGCTTGCCCCAGAGCCAACGTCTATTTTAAATTTAAGAATATAATAGGAGTTGTTTCCCTTATAACTAAAATTTTAGGTACACTTATAGAGAACGTACACGTTTTCGTGACTTTGCGTCGTCAACATTCGGGCAGGTCTCGGAAGCGCCTGGGAGTTGACGAAACTATTAACCAATCAGGTTGCAGTAGGCAGACGATAACTTTTGAAATAAATTAATTTCTATGATCTGCAGTGCGTTAAAACTTAATGAATTTCTACGATCAGTGTCTGCGTGTTGAATCTCCCGAAGGGCTCATCGAGTTCTGTCAGCAACGGTCAATTCTAGCGAAAGACTAACCCTAAACCCTAAACCCTAACCCTAACCCTAAACCCTAAACCCTAACCCTAACCCGAAATCCCTAACCCTAACCCTAAACCCTAACCAACAAAATGTTAATAAGGAAAAAAACATTGGAAAAAAAGAAAAAAACAAACAAAAAATTGGTTAAAAACAGTCGTTTCACTGTTTGTTATAAAAAAAATAAATCTTTTGAAACTTTTCGGTGCACAAAATAAAAACATTTTATTTAAAAACATTTGATTAACAATTGTTCCTTTGACAAAAAATAAAATGAACATCTAATTAATAACAGTTGATTAGCTATGGTTGGTTCGTTCTTTATTTTTATATATGTATTTTAGTTTGATTTTCTTTGTCTGAATTTATCGTCTGCCAGTCTTCAATTTATCGTTTGGCAGTTTTCACCTCGTCAACTCTCGGGCGCTTCCGAGACCTGCCCGAACGTTGACGACGCGAAGTCACGGAAACGCGGTGCGTTCTCTATAAGAGTATCAAATTTTCTTTCTTTTTCTGTATAAGTTTTTTAAAAAAGTGCAACCAAATAAAAATCAAAAACTAAAATGACTTCACCGCATCCTGAGCAACACCGGGTAGGTTCAGCTAATAAACTACTTAGTCTTACCCAGACAATTGATAATATGAAACATTTTTAACTAATCACCTGAAAGTAAAAATAAGGAAACCGAACAAACTCATATTTTTAATTGAAGAATATACTGAGAATTGTCTATCTTACAACTAAAATTTTCTTTCTTTTTCTGTATAAGTTAAGTTATAAAGTAGAGCTAGTAGATAATAAAAGCAACGGTGACATTTTTTATTTTTCCACTTTTTTCGCTTAGGAAGTGGAAAAATACAAAACACTGTTACTATCACCAGTAAAAAAGATAACAAATACGTAAACTTAATATTTAGGCAATAAAAAATCGTACATACTCCGGGCAAGGCATCGTGGTAAAGCGTCAGACTACAGACAATGTAATCGAGGATTAGATCCTTGTCTAAGTTAGCCATGCTGATAACGGCTGATAGCCAGAAACACGTATCCATGGATTACTTTTATGTACATAAAAAATAATTAATAAATATATGCATAAAATAAAAATATAATAACATTTTTAAATTATGAGTGAAAAAAGAAAGAAAAATTGTGTCGGGGAAGAATAGAGTTGTCTCCCTTACAACTAAAATTGTATTTCTTTTTCTGTATATGTTTAAAAAAAAAGTGCAAACAAATAAAAATTAAAAACTATAATGATTTCAATGCATTCCGAGCAACATGAAAGAAGAGAAATAAACTTTCATCGAAATACTGAAATAAAGTGATTGTAAGAACTGATGAAAGTTATGGTTTTGGATTGATTTTCAATGGTCATTGGAATGCAAAAATAAGATATATATGCTCTGAATCTTGTAACACAACTTCATTGAGCTTACAATTGGAAACATTTCGGATAGTATAAGCATTTAAATTGTCGAGTGTGAATTTCCCCTTTTTTTCAGTTTAAAAAATATAATCATCTCATTTGGATGCTTGACAATACCACAAGGTTGAAATAAATTATTGCATCGATAATTATGTAATTTCGTGTTACTATATTCTATTTATATATATATATATATATATATATATATATATATATATATATATATATATATATATATATATATATATATATATATATATATATTCATATATTCATATATAGAATTATTAAAAGGAAAAAAACACCTAAACAAATATATATTCTTTATAATAACACATAAATACTGATATATATATATATATATATGTATATATATATATATATATATATATATATATATATATATATATATATATATATGAATCAAGCTTATATATAAAATTTTTAATCTGTTTTTCATTTGTTATTATTGTTCTACCATATCATTTGCACTATAATAACGATACTCAGCTCCAGTTTATTTCAAATTATAAAGTCCGGCCTGGACAATTGAGAAAGTGTAAACATTTTAAAATTATGAATGAGAAAAAAAAAACGAAATCGTCTTGGGGAATAACTCATATTTTAAATTTAAGACTATAATAGTTGTCTCCATTACAACTCAAATTTTATTGTTGTCTCCATTACATCTCACAGTCAGTTGGTTTTCTGGGCGTCTCACAGTCAGTTGGGGTTTGTGTGCCTCTCACAGACAGATGGACCCTGGGTCTCTTAGCTAATGGTTCGATTAGGCTTGTGTTTTTATTTGGTCGAGCAAAGAGTTTTGGCTTGCAAGCCTGTTTTTCAGAAGGAGAAAACGAGCATCATCGTAACATCTCTCAAAATAAAACTTTGTTACTTGTTTTAAACCGGATTTGTAATTTTGTTTAGAGGGAGAATGCTTCTGTTGCAGCACTGACTGAGACCACACGATTGACACTGTGAGCAATGTAGAAATCGAGCATCGACTCCAGACCAGCGCAAGGAGCAGACGATCATGGCCTGTGCAGTCGTCACAATAGAAGTCATTTGCTTCGTGTCCCTATGTCAGGAGAGCTTTAGTTGTGTGCACCCTTGGTTGTCGCTCTATAAGAAACTGAGGATTGATTTGGAAGCTGACACATTTGGTTTATATAAGAATTTGATTGGCTCCTAGTGCTAAGTGAAATACTGAAACATCCTTCCTTTTTCAATATTGTGGAGGCGTATAATTTCTGCGGTCCTGATTGGTTGAAATAAGATGTTTATAATAAGATTCTTATCCAATCTAGAGTCGATATTTTAACAAAATATCTGCTTGCTTTTCCTCCCCTGTTTGGTAAGTGAGAAAGTTAATACTTTTGTTGCCAGCATTGCGACCGGGAGGGATTGCCAAATAAAAATCGTTCTATCTTTCAGAAACTATTTTGATCGAAAAAGAAATCCATATAATTGTTTTCTTGACAAAAATAAATTGCATCTTTTATTAAACGATACTAGCGTCCAATCAACGCTAGAAATAAAAAGTTTCTATGATGAAGATGGTCGATTATCTCCCCTACTGAAAAATTTTTCTTGGCTTTGATTCTTTTTAACTCCCAGGTGAATGAGTTCAGTCTAGAACAGAGATCTGCAAGAGTATCAATATCGAATCATGGAGAATTGATTGAATAAATATCCGATTGCTAAAACGAAATCAATTTAACTTTTTAGCTTACAAACTGATGTTCACACAAACACATACGTGACCGTCCATGATTGTTATTTGCCTGCACTGATGAGAGCCATAAGCTTGAAACGACGCTGTATGTAGGTAAACTATTTAAAAAAAAAATGATGTCATATTATAAAGACCCTTTCAAGTAGAATTGAAAGTCGAGCACCTAAAAACCTTCGTGCAAGGCTCCGACTGGCGTTGAGTAGTATAGAATGTTTAGATATCTATGCTCGTCGCATTCAGTGTAAATATCACTTAATTTATCCGTTATCACGTGACAATCTCTCGTGGCCTAATGGGACTAGGTTAACGCCTACAGATTCAGCGTGTATCTGTGAACGTGGTTCGCGCCATATGGCCGTCTGAGATTGTTATTTCCATGCGCTGGTGAGAGCCATAAGCTCGAAACGATGTCGTATGTACGTAAGTAAAAATATTTAAGAGAATAGTTCACGGAAATTGGGTCAGGATCGATAGAAGTACCGTTATATATATATATATATATATATATATATATATGTATGTATGTATGTATGTATGTGTGTGTGTGTGTGTGTGTGTGTGTGTGTGTGTGTGTGTGTGTGTGTGAATAAATAAATAAATAAATTATACAGATTCAGGCTGTGTCTGTGGGTCGGGTTCGCGCCCTATGACCGCCTTATATTGTTATTTTCCATGAGCTGATGAGAGCCATGAGCTCGAAACGACATCGTACGTAGGTACAAATATTAAAAGTAATTTAATATTATTATAAGCCCCTTCCAAGTTAAAAATTGAAAGTTGAGCACTGTTGGAAAGATTAAAAATAAACATTCACCTAAAAGCTTCAGTGCAATGCTCCGACTCTGTCGTTGAGTGCTATCGAATATTTAGATATCTATGTTCGTCGCTTTCAGTGTAAATATCACTTAATTTATCCGTTATCACGTGACAATCTCTCGTTGGATAATGGGACTAGGTGAACGCTTACAGATTAAAGGTACCTTTGTGAACCGAGTTCGCACACTATGACCGTCTGAGATTGTTACTTTCCTGCGCTGATGCGAGCCATAAGCTTGAAACGACGTCGTACGTAGGTAAAATATTAAAAGTATAATTTTATATACATATATATATATATATATATATATATATATATATATATATATATATATATATATATATATATATATATATATATATATAGTGTTATAATGGAATAATTCCAGGAAGAAATCCGGGTAAGAGAGCTCAATGTGGTAAACAGAGCAGGAATAACGTAAAATATAATAACACAAAATTACATGATTGTCGATGTAATTTCGTGTTATTATATTTTACGTTATATATATATATATATATATATATATATATATATATATATATATATTTATGAATTTATGAACTGCGTTTGTTCCCATGCGACTGCCTACAACCACCACTCCTGCACTGATTAGGGCAAGAAGCCTGAAACGATATCGTCTGTAGGTAATAAAAACACTTTAATATTTAATAATAAAAAAATATTTATAGTTAAAAGCCTCTTTAAAAATGTAATAGTCTTGAAAGTAGAGCACCGTGAAGTTGAGATGAGTTGGTTGTCATTTGTGACAAAGCGAGTTCCGCGCAAGCGTTTAATACTGTTGACAATAATAACGCTTTCCCCTGCCTCCCCGGATAAGGGTATCTCAACTTCAATCATTGTCTGTGCTGATTGTCGGTAGCCGTGTGGTCCCGAGCGTTCGTCTCGTAATTCTAGCCTGAATTTATAAACTATGTTCGATCATGTGCGACTGCCTTCAACCACCACTCCTGCACTGATGAGAGCAAAAAGCCCGAAACGGTATCGTATGTAGGAAATAAGCACTTTAATGTTTTATATATATATATATATATATATATATATATATATATATATATATATATATATATATATATATATATATATGTGTGTGTATGTATATATGTATATATATAAATATACATATATATATATGTATATATATATATATATGTATATTTATATATATATGTATATATATATATGTATATTTATATATATATATATGTATATATATATATATATATATATATATATATGTATATATATATATATATATATATATATATATATATATATATATATATATATATTTAAACATACTCGAAGTAATCTTTATTAAAACCCAACAACCCGCAATTAATAACATTACGTATGAAACCAGTAACAACATTTTAAAATGCTTGACGCAATACAATTTTGTCCTGTGACGCTAATTCTGGCGATTCGGAATTTAAATTGTTAACGTCTGTCCTGGATCTGCACCGGTTCGTTCTTTTGCACGTTCTTGGCTGCTTCTTGAAATTATCTTCTTTTCTCCAGCTTTTTTGTTTATTTGTTTTTTGTTATCTGAAGATGATTCGACAAAGAATAGAAAACGTTCGTGATACATATGGAACATACATTACCTTTTTATATTTTAGCACAAAGAAGATCATTAGAAAAATTGAAAGATTAAAAAATGTATAATCAAGAAGAGAATTTTGTTATTTTTAACAATGTTTGCTTAAATTAAAGAAGTCTGCCCAAGTACACACACACATGTAATATATACCATCCTCCTTTCCCTGCATACACCCCCCATACACAAACATTCCAACTTACTTTTTCCCCTTCAATCTTGAACCGCAGCCATCTGGTCAAACACCCCCCTCCCCCCTCTTCCTCACCTCCCTCTCTGCCATCCACTTTACCCCTGCTCATCCCCCACCTCTTTCTCTTACCACTAGCCACAGTAGTCCTGGCTCACTCCATCCTTCCATTTTTTCCCCACTCATTCTTTTCTACATTCATTTCTATTTCCCCAACAAATACGGACGTCCACCCAGCAGTTGGCCACTATTTCATTCTATTTTTCCCAATATGTCTACCCTACATGTATCTGTGCTTGCATGACATTTTTTTCTCTATTTTATCATCCTGATGAAGTCTTATAAATAAAGACGAAACGTTGATGTACACATAAAAACATCCATTTTTTGGTTTCCCTTTTTCATTTTCCCATCACGTCGGATTACTTTCATCCTTCTCTTCCCATATATATATATATATATATATATATATATATATATATATATATATATATATATATCTTCTTCTTTGTTTTCTTTTATATAAAGTTAAGACGTTTTCCACCTGTACCTTCGGCAAGAGTAAGAAAATAACCACATGCATCACGGGCTACTAAACTCACCACTATATTAAGCTTATTCACTCGAGCGTGTTATAATAAATTTATGATTATTTTCTCCATCTAACACTAAATATTACTTGTAGCCCACCATAGTAAACTCTCTGCAAAACATACTCCATAGAGGTGGTAGCAAAAACTGTTCCCTCTAATATTTTACTACTAAACCTAAAACTATCCCATCTACACCGGGAACTAATAAACAACGGATACTTTATAAAACCGTAACCCTTATTATTTTCTAATCACATACCATTAATTGAATACATAATACAATTCATTCCGCAGAAATTTGTATAGACGCTCCCACACATTCTGCTGATTTTCAAGAATATCGGATTACGTTATTTCTAGCTAATATGTATACACTTATTCTCATTCCGGGTTTTTTTTTGAATACATTTAACGACCACAATTACTTATAGTGTTCCGTGATTCAAAATGACGGCTATAATCTCTTTGAATAGACTTTAGACATTCCCCTTTTCACTCTTTGCTTGCTTCGGGTATAGTTTCATTATTTAACTTAAACACTTAGACAATTTCATACATAACACCTTTAAGGCGTAAACATCTTTTTCTAAACACTTGCAACGTAAAACGAACTGCAGTATTCATTTCGGCAACATTCGATTGTTGTTGTTATCAATTCCATGGGAGCATTTGAAATCAGTTTCTCTACGAACCTTCCACTACTGTAACTAACAGACAACACAAGTTTCATTTTTGCCTAAAATTAATTCAACATTTGTGTTTTCCTTTTCACGTTAGATATTTTTCTTTTTTTTATTTGTGTGTGTGTGTGTGGGGGGGTATATTTCGTAAGACGTTTTTTTTTCTTCTTTACATTTCCCTATTATAACCGTCCAGTCTTTAATTCACTCTATCCCTTCTACCCCTCTCTCTCTCTCTCTCTCTCTCTCTATATATATATATATATATATATATATATATATATATATATATATATATATATAGGGTGGGCAAAAATAAGGGTCCTATTTTTTAAAATTCATAACTTTTTTATTAATTGATTTTTTTTTTTTTTTTTTTAGAATAAGTAAAGGACCCCTTCCGAAGCAAGCATGAGCCGTATTAGCCCTAAGGAACCTACCCTCATTTAGAAAACATTATTTTTGCTTAAAAAACTCAAAACAGTGTAAAAAACAATACTTTAGTTTTTGTAAGTTTTAAGAAGTGTTTTTCGGCTAAAATTTGTTTTGTTTATTTCAAAAAATCTCGGAAGGGTCAGTCTACACACACATAAAGTTTGGTGAGTTTAACTTTTATTTTGTGGAAGTTATTCAAATTCAAGTTATTCAAATTTAAAGATAGGACCCTTATTTTGGCCCACCCTGTATATGTCCATTCGCAACAATTTCTATTAAGAAAAAAACGTGTTTACATTTTCGCAACCAATAAACATTACAAAGATACGTACATTTCTTTCTGCTCACATACGATTTAAATTAGCGTTCGTCGATTTCTTTAAGTAAATTTTTATAATGACGAATAACGTTCCCTCATTTAACTCACGAGAGTTAAAAAGCTTCAGCATAACATTTAAAATCATTATTTTCATCTACATTATCCGATTAATCAACCTTTATTGGATATTAATTCATGCCGAACATTATTAAGATTTATTTCATAACTTCTTTTATATATTTTATGCGTCGCTTCTGCATTTCTGAACATGAAAGAAAAAAAAAAAAACAGCTCACAACAAACCAAACAGAATTTAAACCAGCACCGTGCCCTAACTAAACCATAAAGACATATTCAGATTTTTGCTCATATTTTTGTTTATATAATTTGATTGTTGAGAGATTTCTGTTGTGCAGTTTGTTTTTTTAGGGACATTTTCGTATGTGTATAATTACTTTATTCCACACAAGGGATATGTAATAAAAACTGGACGCCGAATATAACTTAAGGATAAGCTTTATTTAACCATTTGTTGCTTACCTAGACAAATAGTGTTTAACATTCACTCTTAATATACACGAATGTAGAACATTCCATTATTACTCCAAGGGGGAGACAGGCATCAATTATCTTTGTTACTACATTCTCCCCCATCTATCTTCTTATTCGTAGGGAACAAAATCATCCCATCGACCTGGCCTCCTGCGGGTTCTTTGAGGGCGTCTTGGTTGTTCGTGCCCGACATCCATTTCTAATCTAGGCTCCTCGGGACCTGACGACGTTTCGGGACTGTCTTGTGTGGCTGGTTTAGGGCTAAAATATCTTGCTCCAAATCGCTCTCGTTTTCTACGGCGCTTCGGTCGCTTGGTGTCTGAAGATTGAGTATCTGTCTCAGATATTGGGTGAAACCGCTTTCGTGGTACCCATCTGTCGTCCGAACTAGAGTCAGAGACGACTCTGTTAGTATATTCAGATTCGTTTTGTTGGGACTCTGAACTTGACGTATCTGGCACACGATCACCTAAGAGGGTCGGACTTGTTCCACGAACCGGAGCTCTATATCCATCTGAAGCAGTTCTACGTTCATATACATTTCCTGCTGGGGCTAGATCCCTTAAGGAGACAGTAGATTGCCTTCCTTCTGAATTTCTGACCAGTGCATACTGAGGGTTCGCTTCGATTAATTGTACCTCGCTTACCAATGGGTCATGTTTACTATGACGAACATGACGTTTTAATAAAACTGTGCCAGATTGTGCAAGCCACGAGGGAAGTGATGTGCCTGCTGAGCTTCGTCGTGGGAACGAGAAGAATCTCTCATGTGGGGTAGCGTTTGTCGCTGTACATAATAGAGTCCTAATAGCGTATAAGGCCATGGGGATGAGACTTTCCCAATCGGAGATCGGACTATTGCGATTTGCTGCCGCCAACTGTACTGTCTTCCATATTATACCATTGTATCTTTCGCACTGTCCGTTTCCTTGAGGATTGTGAGGAGTTGTTCTACTTACAGCTACTCTTCGTTCATGCAGAAACTGCTTGAGTTCGTCCGACATAAAAGCAGACCCACGATCTGAATGTATATATGCAGGCACTCCAAAAACGGCAAAAATGGAGCAGAGGCCTTGAATTACTGTTGCAGCCGTTACATCTGGGCAGGGGATAACGAACGGAAATCTTGAGTACTCGTCTATTATTGTGAGCATGTATTTATTTTTAGTTTTAGAGGGTAAAGGGCCCTTAAAATCCAGGTTAAGTCTTTCAAAAGGCTGTGTGGCCTTAATGAGTGTTGCTGGAGGAGGTTTGTAGAACCTGGGCTTATTTTCTGCGCATATCCGACAAGAGTTCGTAATTCTTTTTACGTCTTCAACAGAATATGGCAAGTTTCTGCTCCTGACTACGTGAATCATTCTTGTGATACCTGGGTGACACAATTCCCTGTGTATATACTGAAGATCATCTGAGCCAGTTACCAGGCCACACACCCTTGAAAGCGCGTCGACCGCGGCATTCTCCTTACCAGGGCGGTAAGTGACGTCAAAGGAGTAGCAAGAAAGCTCCATTCTCCATCTCGCTATTTTCTCGTTTTTTATTTTACTCGTTGTTTTTGGGTTAAACATAAACGAGACCGACTTTTGGTCAGTGATTAATTCAAAATGTCGGCCGATTAAGTAATGCCTCCATTTTCGTAATGCCTCAACTATGGCGTACGCTTCTTTTTCTATTGCAGAGTGTCGTCGCTCGGATTTCGAAAGTGTTCTTGAAAAAAAAGCTACAGGACGACCGGATTGTCTCAGTGAGGCAGCTATCGCACAGTCGGAGGCATCCGTCTCAACTAATAGAGGGATAAAAGGATCCACAGCAGAAATGGCAGACTGAGCAATGTTCCTTTTCATGTTTTGAAATGCTCTGATGGCGGAACAGGACAACGGAAAAGTAGATACTTGTGTCAATGGGTGTATTTTTTCTGAAAAAGACGCAACCCATTGGGAGTAGTGAGCAAACATACCGAGGGCTCGTCGTAAAGAGGGCATGTTTCCAGGGATTGGTAATTCCATTAGCGGTTTCAGTCGCTCGGGATCCGGCGTCATGGTGCCATTTTTGACAATGTATCCCAATAATTTGATGCTTTTCAAGTTGTAGGAACATTTTTCACTGTTCAAAGTCAGATTATATTTCTTGACGGCAGCCATGAATCGTTTAAGGTTGTGGTCATGTTCAGCTTGGTTATGTCCGCATACTGTGACATTGTCTATATATGCAACAGTACCCTTCAATTTTTCATTGGAGATTATTTCATCTATTACCCTCTGGAAGCTAGCCACACCATTTGTTATCCCAAAAGGAATTCGGCAGAACTGATATAGGCGACCGCAGGCCTCGAATGCCGTGTAGGGCTTATCCTCTGGCTTGATAGGTACCTGATGGTAGGCACTTCTGAGATCTAAAGTACTGAAAGTGTGATATTTTGCAATATTAGAAATCATTTCGTCAATACGAGGCAGTGGATAGGCATCGAGTAATGTGTATCTGTTGATGGTCTGGGAATAGTCAATGACCATCCTTTTCTTGTGATTTTCAGTGGCTGTTACGAGGACCTGGGCTCGCCATGGAGATTCACTTGGCTCTATAATTCCTTCCTTAAGTAGTTTTGTTACTTCTGCTGCTATGAACTGTTTGTCCGTTTCTGAATAGCGTCTTGATTTTATTGCTATTGGTTTGCAGTCAGGAGTTAAGTTTGTAAAAAGTGACGGGTGCCGCACTTTGACAGCTGCTAGTCCACATACGCTTAGGACTGGCTTGGGGCCACCAAAAGGAATTTCAACGCATGAATGTTGTTTTAGAAAATTGTGACCCAAAATCACTTCGCAGCAGAGGTTTTTCATTACTGATAATTTGATCCCTTGATAGGAGTTTCCTTTTAGTTTCAGGTTAACCATGCAATATCCAATTACATGGGACGATAAAGATGAATTTGCCATTGATATTTGGTTGGAACAAGGAAATATTTCCCATTTATTTGCTTTTACAATACTGGCATTAATAAAACTTTCGGAACTGCCTGTATCAATAAGCGCATGAATAGTCAATCCATTGATTTTTACCCTCAAGATTGTTTTTGAGAGGCAGCCGGGGAATGCAGCTGATATTGTAATTGGTGCTACAGTAGCAAGAGTAGCCGAACGTTTTTTTTGAGAAGCTGACCGGCAAACTTTCGAAAAATGTCCCTGCTTATCACACTTGTGGCATCTAACATCTCGAGCCGGGCAGGACGAACGAGCATGTATACGAAGGCCACAAAAGTAGCATGTGGATCCAGCTGAGGCGGCAGTGATAAGTTGTTCGTGATCGTTAGAAAGGGGGGTGGCAGCATCTTGGACAATGGAAGAATTTTGAACATGCAGAGGAGGGGCTACGATAGCAGCTCCCAAAATATCGGGTTGTAAATAGAAGACAGACTGCTTCTGTGCCATGTCCAACGTTAGAGCTTGTTCATAAGCTGTTGGTAAGTCTAGGTTTTTATTCTCTAGTAGTCTTTGTCTTATTTGGTTGGACTGTATTCCATTAATAAATGCGTCCCTGATAAAAACATCTCTCGCTTGGTTCGCAGTTAAGGCTGTAAATTCACACTCGCGACTTAACGTCTTTAGAATCTGAAGGTATTGTTCAAGGCTTTCTTCTGGTTGTTGACGCCGGGTAGCAAGTAAATGTCTAGCAAAAATAGTATTTTTTTTCTTGACAAACATGGCTTCTAAAATGTCCACCGCAGTTTCATAATTTTCACATTCAGATAAATTTCTATAAATAGCAGTAGAGACATGATGTAAAAGAAGGGTATATTTCTCAGTACCTGTTAAAGCCGCGTTTGAAGATAACTGTAGAGCTGTAAGGAATCCTTCGAACATTTTTCTCCAATGCCGCCATTTGTCAGTAGATTCCGAGTCGGCCGTATCAAGGTCTAGACGATCGGGTTTCAAGTAACGTTCCATAACGAATGGTTAAATAAATTGTAATAAAAACTGGACGCCGAATATAACTTAAGGATAAGCTTTATTTAACCATTTGTTGCTTACCTAGACAAATAGTGTTTAACATTCACTCTTAATATACACGAATGTAGAACATTCCATTATTACTCCAAGGGGGAGACAGGCATCAATTATCTTTGTTACTACAGGATATAAAAAGATTATTTCAGATTAGCCAGATATACCTATCAAAACTCAAGAAAAAAAAAAAAGCTTCGGCATTTACGAACACGACAAAAAACCACAGCTCAAAACAAAACAAACAGGGCTTCTACGGAATTTGAACCGGTGCCGTGCGATAACCCACCCTAGCCAAACTAAATGATAGGTTATGCTTACTTTTAATTTAGGGTAATACAAAACGCCGCAATTAAAACTGGGGCACACAAATATAGTAGACATCTTCAAGAAACTGGGTCAATTCCTATTTTGGTTCCATATGTAACCTATTTGTGTTATGTCGGCATTTTAATCATAGATTTTAGACATAGTTTCGTCTTTTTACACTCATACTTGCTTCAAACAGTATTCGGTGACCGACACCTCAGATTGGTTTTGCTTTTCTAGCTTCATACGAAATTGGAATTTACGTGACTAAAATAGTAACCTATCCATAATCGGTCAGTGAAGAAGGAGATATAATTCTACAATGTGGCAATTTCTATTTTTGTTCAACTCAGACTAAATCTTTCTTTGTCGGTATATATTTTGTCCGATGTGACATATTTGCGTTCTGGCAGATGTTGACAACTTTTAATTCATTCTTTTAGTTTTTTTTCTCCCGAGCACCGCCGGGCGACTGGTCCAGTTAAAGGCTGGCTATCTATCTATCTATCTATCTATCTATCTATCTATCTATCTATCTATCTATCTAGAGAGAGAGAGAGAGAGAGAGAGAGAGAGAGAGAGAGAGAGAGAGAGAGAGAGAGAGAGACATATATATATATATATATATATATATATATATATACATATATATACTCATATATATACATATATATCTACATATATATATACATATATATACATACATATATATACATGTATACATACATATATGTATATACATACATATATGTATATACATATATATACATACATATATATATACAATTATATATATATATATATATATATATATATATATATATATATATATATATAAATATATAAATATATATATATATATACTTAACTTGTTACAAATATCCAGGGGGTATGAATCCGAAGGAAGTTGAAACCGGGTTTATGAGAGTGCTCAATGAAAATTCAGTCCCATGTCACCGTTATAGACAAAGCCCCAACTCTGTCCCCCTCCCCCTCCAATGTATTTTCAATTTTCAATCTCCCGTTAAAGTTGAAGTTAAAATTTATGCCATTTGAATTCCTTCGCCCGCCCGATGAGTTGGTCGCTATTCGCACCAATGAAACAAAACTTGTTTTGTCACAACTAATGGAATAAAATCAAAAAATATATATTTTGCTCTGAATTTTCATTGAGCACTCTCATAAACCCGGTTTCAACTTCCTTCGGATTCATACCCCCTGGATATTTGTAACAAGTTAATTATACTCTGCTCCTAACCAGCTGAGCACTCTCCAAACCGCTGGATTATACCCTGCCAAATGGATAAAATTAACCTCAACACATCCCTAAAGAACATCCCTTCCATAAACAAACGGGATTACCTTACTATTCTGATCATGAAGACAGAAGAACTATTAAGAAGGATGAAATGGAAAGCCTATTTCTTCCTCAAAGGATCCACAAAAAATTCAACGGATTACTACGGATTCAAAAATAAAGGTAACGGCCCCCGGGTCGAACAACTTGATAATTTTGAAGATGACTTATATAACATGATAAAAAATATAACTTTCTATAAGAAAAAAATCCATTTCCAGAAAAAACTGGATAACATGGTTAATGAAATTAATAACTCCAAACTTGTGCTAGTAAAAGCAGACAAAACTCATAACTTTTACAAACTTACTAAAACGAAATACCAGAATTTAATTACACAAAATATCACAAAAAATTATAAAAAATCTGATCTTAACCTAATCGATAAAATCAACTCAGATAGTAAAACTATAACTGATAAACTCAAGATTAGCGATAGAGTAGGTAAACTAAAAACAAAAGAAGCATATATACTATTAAAAGATCACAAAACTAATTTCCACACTAAACCTCAAACCAGGCTTATTAATCCTACCCGACAAGAGATAGGCAAAATCAGTAAAAACATCTTAGAAAAAATAAATAAGCAAATTAAAAACACCTACAACTTAAACCAGTGGATTAATACCGCAGAAACCATAAGCTGGTTCAATAGAATTAGAAATAAAGATAAATGCTCTTTTATACAATTCGATATAGTTAATTACTACCCCTCAATAACCAGAGCACTCATCGAAAATGTCATAGAATTCGCCACTCTCCTCTCTAATATCTCGGAAGACGAAATAAACATAATCAAAAAATGTCGAACCACAGTACTAATAAATAACAAAGAACAATGGACAAAGAAAGACCATTTCTCTTCATTCGATGTATCTATGGGCTCTCTTGACTCTGCCGAGGTAACAGACTTGGTTGGCCTGTACTTACTATACAACCTAACAAAAGATCTCAAAGTCGATTCAATCGGCCTCTACAGAGATGATGGCCTAATGTACGTTAAAAACACAAACGGACAAAAATGTGAACAAACCAAAAAAATAATATCCAAAGAAATGAAACGAATAGGCCTAAAGGCTGAAATAACATCAAATGTTAAACAGGTCAATTTCCTCAATATTACCTTCAACCTCAATAGAGATACTTATGAGCCCTATGCTAAAGACAATTCCTACCCCCTTTATGTCAACCCACTATCTAACCACCCTAGATCTGTAAGTAAACACATCCCGGAATCAATTAGTAGAAGGATTAGCAACAACTCCTCCAATATAGATATCTTCAATAAACATAAGAACTTTTATAATAAAGCACTAAAGGAGAGTGGATACAAAAATACCAAAATAGAGTATATTCCAACTACACAAAATAACCCTAATAGGAACAAAAATAGAAATAGGAAAATTATCTGGTATACACCTCCATTTAACAACTCAACTAAAACCAAAATAGGGAATAAATTCCTGAACTTAATAAACACTCATTTCCCCAATAACAGCATACTCCATAAAATTTTTAATAAGAATACACTAAAACTCAGCTATTGTTGTGGTGACAACTTAGAAAAAATCATAAAAAAGCACAACATGAAAATACTAAACACCCCAGTAACCTCAAATTCTAAAAGAACATGCAACTGTAATAACAAATCAAACTGCCCCCTAAATCAAAAGTGCCTATCAACCCAAGTGGTCTATGAGGCATCTATCTCCTCAACTAAAAACCCATCCCAGACTAACTATTATATTGGTCTGGCAGGCAACAACTTCAAGGAAAGATTCTACAACCATAAACTCTCCTTCAACAACCCAGACCATCCTGGCCAAACTGGACTTTCACTACACTACCACAAAATAAAAACCAAAAAAGAAACTCCCATAATAAAGTGGAAAATCTTGAAAAAATCCAGCACCTGCAAATCAATAAACTCTCCATGTAGATTATGCTTAAATGAAAAACTGGAAATTATCCGCTTTAAGGACAAAAACAAACTCTTAAATAGAAAACAAGAGACATCTATCAACTGTAAACATAGTAGACTCTACCTCCTTAGCAACCCACATACCCCACCTTAACCCCACACCAACCCCACATAACTTTAAAATAAAATTAAAAGTGTTTTTTTTTTTTTACAAAAATGAATGATAACATTAAACCCCCACTATACACTACCCCAAAACACACTATAACCCCCTACCCACCCACCCAAATTTACCACCCAATCCCACCACAACAAGTCATGATGAATCTATAAATATATAACCACCCCTCTAAACTACCAATAACATCAAATCTCTACGTACTACCTATAATGCACAGCCTCAATAGCCTCTCAGCCATACTACCAATTCTAACATAAACCCATAACTGGGACAGCTATTAACACTGATATCACTTGGACTAATCTAATCTCAATTACTTAACCCTTCGATCACTACCTTGAACACTTAATTATTAACTGGTACTTAGTCCTTGTCATTGGTAGTAGAACAAAAAAGCCTACCATCACTTGTCGACTTATTTCGCCCAATGACTTCACAAGTAGCAAGATGGTAATGATGGTGATATTTATCATTATTACTATTATTATTATTATTATTATTATTATTATTATTATTATTATTTTAATACTATTATTA
>OY744550.1:54061178-54151178 GCA_963556195.1 Sepiola atlantica
TCTCAATCTCGGCCGGGGTGGGAGGAGGGGGATGGGGCGACGGCCGGAGTGAGTTAAATTTAAAATGAGAATTATGGTTATAACCGTCATTCTCATTTTATTTTAATTCTAATAAGTAATTAATAATTATCATGTGGATAAAAATGTTTGATAATTTTAATTTAGGGTATTAATTGCTACTTTTGCATTTTATTTATTTTATTTTAATGTTTTGTTTACTATTTGTAGTGAATTTTGTTGTGATTATATTTTTTTATTTATTCCCTCTACTTTTTTTATATTTTTTTTATTTTTTATTTTTTTAAATTGTGATTATATTATACCGAGATCAATACTAGTGGAATCATTTTATAAGAGAGGTTTTCTGGTGTTACCAGTCTTATCAATAACAAAACCGATTATGCCAATGGTAACGCCTGCCAATCATGCCTACGGTAGTCGCAGTGATAACCGCCTTATGTAAAAGCCTTAATAAAAATGAAATAAAAAAATAAATAAAGATAAATATAAATAAAATTAGAATAAAAATAGAAATAGAAATAACAAGTTTGTAAGAATATTAATGATAATAACAATAATAATAATAATAATAATAATAATAATAATAATAATAATAATAATAATAATAATAATAATAATAATAATAATAAAAATAGTAATAATAATAATAATAATAATAATAATAGTAATACTGATAAATACCGCCATCAATTACCATCTTGCTACTTGTGAAGTCATTGGGCGAAATAAGTCGACAAGTGATGGTAGGCTTTTTTAATTCCACTACCAATGACAAGGACTAAGTATCAGTTAATAATTAAGTGTTCAAGGTAGTGATCGAGGGGTTAAGTAATTGAGATTAGTCTAAGTGATATCAGTGTTGATAGCTGTCCTAGTTATGGGTTTATGTTAGAATTGGTAGTATGGCTGAGAGGTTATTGAGGCTGTGCATTATAGGTAGAGATTTGATATTATTGGTAGTTCGGAGGGGTGGTTATATATTTATAGATTCATCATGACTTGTTGGGGTGGGATTGGGTTGTAAATTTGGGTGGGTGAGTAGGGGGTTATAGTGTGTTTTGGGGTAGTGTATAGTGGGGGTTTAATGTTATCATTCATTTTTGTAAAAAACAAAAACAAAAACTGTTAATTTTATGTTGAAGTTAAGTAGGGTTGGTGTGGAGTTAAGGTGGGGTATGTGGGTTGCTAAGGAGGTAGAGTCTACTATGTTTACAGTTGATAGATGTCTCTTGTTTTCTATTTAAGAGTTTGTTTTTGTCCTTAAAGCGGATAATTTCCAGTTTTTCATTTAAGCATAATCTACATGGAGAGTTTATTGATTTGCAGGTGCTGGATTTTTTCAAGATTTTCCACTTTATTATGGGAGTTTCTTTTTTGGTTTTTATTTTGTGGTAGTGTAGTGAAAGTCCGGTTTGGCCAGGATGGTCTGGGTTGTTGAAGGAGAGTTTATGGTTGTAGAATCTTTCCTTGAAGTTGTTGCCTGCCAGACCAATATAATAGTTAGTCTGGGATGGGTTTTCAGTTGAGGAGATAGATGCCTCATAGACCACTTGGGTTGATAGGCACATTTGATTTAGGGGGCAGTTTGATTTGTTATTACAGTTGCATGTTCTTTTAGAATTTGAGGTTACTGGGGTGTTTAGTATTTTCATGTTGTGCTTTTTTATGATTTTTTCTAAGTTGTCACCACAACAATAGCTGAGTTTTAGTGTATTCTTATTGAAAATTTTATGGAGTATGCTGTTATTGGGGAAATGAGTGTTTATTAAGTTCAGGAATTTATTCCCTATTTTGGTTTTAGTTGAGTTGTTAAATGGAGGTGTATACCAGATAATTTTCCTATTTCTATTTTTGTTCCTATTAGGGTTATTTTGTGTAGTTGGAATATACTCTATTTTGGTATTTTTGTATCCACTCTCCTTTAGTGCTTTATTATAAAAGTTCTTATGTTTATTGAAGATATCTATATTGGAGGAGTTGTTGCTAATCCTTCTACTAATTGATTCTGGGATGTGTTTACTTACAGATCTAGGGTGGTTAGATAGTGGGTTGACATAAAGGGGGTAGGAATGATCTTTAGCATAGGGCTCATAAGTATCTCTATTGAGGTTGAAGGTAATATCGAGGAAATTGACCTGTTTAACATTTGATGTTATTTCAGCCTTTAGGCCTATTCGTTTCATTTCTTTGGATATTATTTTTTTGGTTTGAAACACGACTTGTTGGAGTCCCCCCCTCCCCTCTCATGTCCCATGTCGCCGTTATAGACAAAGCCCCAACTCTATCCCCCTCCCCCTCCAATGTATTTTCAATTTTCAATCTCCCGTTAGAGTGAACTTAAAATTTTATGCCATTTGAATTCCTTTCGCCCGATGAGTTGGTAGCTACTCGCACCAATGAAACAAAACCTGTTTTGTCGCAATTAATGGAATAAAATCAAAAAATATATATTTTGCTCTGAATTTTCATTGAGCACTCTCATAAACCCGGTTTCAACTTCCTTCGGATTCATACCCCCTGGATATTTGTAACAAGTTAATTATACTCTGCTCCTAACCAGTTGAGCACTCTCCAAACCGCTGGATTATACCCTGCCAAATGGATAAAATTAACCTCAACACATCCCTAAAGAACATCCCTTCCATAAACAAACGGGATTACCTTACTATTCTGATCATGAAGACAGAAGAACTATTAAGAAGGATGAAATGGAAAGCCTATTTCTTCCTCAAAGGATCCACAAAAAATTCAACGGATTACTACGGATTCAAGAATAAAGGTAACGGCCCCCGGGTCGAACAACTTGATAATTTTGAAGATGACTTATATAACATGATAAAAAATATAACTTTCTATAAGAAAAAAACCCATTTCCAGAAAAAACTGGATAACATGGTTAATGAAATTAATAACTCCAAACTTGTGCTAGTAAAAGCAGACAAAACTCATAACTTTTACAAACTTACTAAAACAAAATACAAGAATTTAATTACACAAAATATCACAAAAAATTATAAAAAGTCTGATCTTAACCTAATCGATAAAATCAACTCAGATAGTAAAACTATAACTGATAAACTCAAGATTAGTGATAGAGTAGGTAAACTAAAAACAAAAGAAGCATATATACTATTAAAAGATCACAAAACTAATTTCCACACTAAACCTCAAACCAGGCTTATTAATCCTACCCGACAAGAGATAGGCAAAATCAGTAAAAACATCTTAGAAAAAATAAATAAGCAAATTAAAAACACCTACAACTTAAACCAGTGGATCAATACCGCAGAAACCATAAGCTGGTTCAATAGAATTAGAAATAAAGATAAATGCTCTTTCATACAATTCGATATAGTTAATTACTACCCCTCAATAACCAAAGCACTCTTCGAAAATGTCATAGAATTCGCCACTCTCCTCTCTAATATCTCAGAAGACGAAATAAACATAATCAAAAAATGTCGAACCACAGTACTAATAAATAACAAAGAACAATGGACAAAGAAAGACCATTTCTCTTCATTCGATGTATCTATGGGCTCTCTTGACTCTGCCGAGGTAACAGACTTGGTTGGCCTGTACTTACTATACAACCTAACAAAAGATCTTGAAGTCGATTCAATCGGCCTCTACAGAGATGATGGCCTAATGTACGTGGAAAAAACAAACGGACAAAAATGTGAAAAAACCAAAAAAATAATATCCAAAGAAATGAAACGAATAGGCCTAAAGGCTGAAATAACATCAAATGTTAAACAGGTCAATTTCCTCGATATTACCTTCAACCTCAATAGAGATACTTATGAGCCCTATGCTAAAGATAATTCCTACCCCCTTTATGTCAACCCACTATCTAACCACCCTAGATCTGTAAGTAAACACATCCCAGAATCAATTAGTAGAAGGATTAGCAACAACTCCTCCAATATAGATATCTTCAATAAACATAAGAACTTTTATAATAAAGCACTAAAGGAGAGTGGATACAAAAATACCAAAATAGAGTATATTCCAACTACACAAAATAACCCTAATAGGAACAAAAATAGAAATAGGAAAATTATCTGGTATACACCTCCATTTAACAACTCAACTAAAACCAAAATAGGGAATAAATTCCTGAACTTAATAAACACTCATTTCCCCAATAACAGCATACTCCATAAAATTTTCAATAAGAATACACTAAAACTCAGCTATTGTTGTGGTGACAACTTAGAAAAAATCATAAAAAAGCACAACATGAAAATACTAAACACCCCAGTAACCTCAAATTCTAAAAGAACATGCAACTGTAATAACAAATCAAACTGCCCCCTAAATCAAATGTGCCTATCAACCCAAGTGGTCTATGAGGCATCTATCTCCTCAACTGAAAACCCATCCCAGACTAACTATTATATTGGTCTGGCAGGCAACAACTTCAAGGAAAGATTCTACAACCATAAACTCTCCTTCAACAACCCAGACCATCCTGGCCAAACCGGACTTTCACTACACTACCACAAAATAAAAACCAAAAAAGAAACTCCCATAATAAAGTGGAAAATCTTGAAAAAATCCAGCACCTGCAAATCAATAAACTCTCCATGTAGATTATGCTTAAATGAAAAACTGGAAATTATCCGCTTTAAGGACAAAAACAAACTCTTAAATAGAAAACAAGAGACATCTATCAACTGTAAACATAGTAGACTCTACCTCCTTAGCAACCCACATACCCCACCTTAACTCCACACCAACCCTACTTAACTTCAACATAAAATTAACAGTTTTTGTTTTTGTTTTTTACAAAAATGAATGATAACATTAAACCCCCACTATACACTACCCCAAAACACACTATAACCCCCTACTCACCCACCCAAATTTACAACCCAATCCCACCCCAACAAGTCATGATGAATCTATAAATATATAACCACCCCTCCGAACTACCAATAATATCAAATCTCTACCTATAATGCACAGCCTCAATAACCTCTCAGCCATACTACCAATTCTAACATAAACCCATAACTAGGACAGCTATCAACACTGATATCACTTAGACTAATCTCAATTACTTAACCCCTCGATCACTACCTTGAACACTTAATTATTAACTGATACTTAGTCCTTGTCATTGGTAGTGGAATTAAAAAAGCCTACCATCACTTGTCGACTTATTTCGCCCAATGACTTCACAAGTAGCAAGATGGTAATTGATGGCGGTATTTATCAGTATTACTATTATTATTATTATTATTATTATTATTACTATTTTTATTATTATTATTATTATTATTATTATTATTATTATTATTATTATTATTATTATTATTATTATTGTTATTATCATTAATATTCTTACAAACTTGTTATTTCTATTTCTATTTTTATTCTAATTTTATTTATATTTATCTTTATTTATTTTTTTATTTCATTTTTATTAAGGCTTTTACATAAGGCGGTTATCACTGCGACTACCGTAGGCATGATTGGCAGGCGTTACCATTGGCATAATCGGTTTTGTTATTGATAAGACTGGTAACACCAGAAAACCTCTCTTATAAAATGATTCCACTAGTATTGATCTCGGTATAATATAATCACAATTTAAAAAAATAAAAAATAAAAAAAATATAAAAAAAGTAGAGGGAATAAATAAAAAAATATAATCACAACAAAATTCACTACAAATAGTAAACAAAACATTAAAATAAAATAAATAAAATGCAAAAGTAGCAATTAATACCCTAAATTAAAATTATCAAACATTTTTATCCACATGATAATTATTAATTACTTATTAGAATTAAAATAAAATGAGAATGACGGTTATAACCATAATTCTCATTTTAAATTTAACTCACTCCGGCCGTCGCCCCATCCCCCTCCTCCCACCCCGGCCGAGATTGAGATTGACACAGCACTGACACGTGCAACACCTCCCACGTAATAATTTGAAACACGACTTGTTGGAGCCCCCCCCCTCCCCTCTCATGTCCCATGTCGCCGTTATAGACAAAGCCCCAACTCTATCCCCCTCCCCCTCCAATGTATTTTCAATTTTCAATCTCCCGTTAGAGTGAACTTAAAATTTTATGCCATTTGAATTCCTTTCGCCCGATGAGTTGGTAGCTACTCGCACCAATGAAACAAAACCTGTTTTGTCGCAATTAATGGAATAAAATCAAAAAATATATATTTTGCTCTGAATTTTCATTGAGCACTCTCATAAACCCGGTTTCAACTTCCTTCGGATTCATACCCCCTGGATATTTGTAACAAGTTAATTATATATATATATATATATATATATATGATAATTTTATTTACACAGACATGTACAAAATCTGCGACACTGGCATATCGATGTTATCGATCAACAGTTACTATAAACTGAGATCTCATCAGGCAGAGTTAGAATCCGATCTTAACCTCAGATCATATTTGGAGAGAAGCGACACGCACACACACGCACACGCACACACACCCACACACACGATAAGTGCTCACACAATTCTGTTAATATAGAGATATGGAATTGTATATGCCAGTAAAAAGAAGAAGAAGAAAAAGAAAGAACACTGAACAGCATCAAGTTATCTTTGATCTGCACAGAAAATGGTGCCCGCTGATCAATACAAACTGTGCCACAAACTGTGATTTTATTTACTCCTCCCCAGGAGTTAGGCACAAGGCCAGTTTTATCTTACTCCCACAAGTAAGATGTGTCCCAAGATCGGGTCGGGAAAGTGGGATTTGAAAAGCCAGCGCCCGAGAAAGTGAGCACTCTGGCCATTAAAAATTGCCTGGGCAGCCCCGTTGGCATTCTCCGGTAGGGGCGCCTCAGACAGTAAGCAATAAACTTACTCCTCCCCAAAGAGAGAAGGCGAAGCCTGGGAGGGTGGACCTCCTAGAACTGCACAGGACAGACCGGCGGAATCAAGCCCCGAAGGCCAAGACAATACCGGTCTATAGGGTGCAGTATCCATCGGAACAGATACTACACTTTGATCTTAGCCAAAAAGGCCACAAACTGTGATTCATTGATAGATTTGAAACCGATTTGCCTGAGCCTTTTGAACTTTCTTCACAGAAGAGTTCAGTTCATCAACGATTCATGATCTCGTCCTTCGTAAAGTTTGACTCTTGGCTTCTTGTCTTGAGGTTTTCGCAAACAAGGAAACCGTGTAAGTGGGAGAGACTTAATAAGTCGGTGACAAATACCTTGCATTTGTAAAACCTGGTCAACTGGTTAGATTAGTCAACTGAGGACCCGAAAGGCTTGACATCCTCTCCTTAAAAGGAGAATATTTCTTACTGGTTCAGTGTTTTTTGTTGTTGTTGTTGTTTTAAATAACTAATAAATACATTGTAGTCTACAGGTTGGCTTCTATTATAAAAAAAACAAAAACTAATTTATACAAACTCATTTATACAAACGCATTTATAACGACACCTAACAGAATGAAAAGGGGGTTAAAAAAAATTTTTTAAAATAGGCAACAAATAAATGTTACACAAGGTAGGAAAACAGTGGGCAGTCTACCACTTAGCAGAGGATTGGGGGGGAGGGGCACTACTAATCTTGTACAGAACTTTTGTAAATATTGTCCCACTCCCCCACAGTGAATTTTGAAAATAAATTTTTTATATAAATTGGGGATCACCTAAGTAGGCACAACCCACAGAGAGAATGAGGTATTTTTGGTGATAGAATCTAGCTACGGGTAAAGTACACATAGACTGACCAAAATGTAAGGCAAAAAGGAATATTTGCACGCATTGTTTTTTATTTTCCATATTAAATATTTGCTGTAACCGTTGCTTTTGTCCAAATAAAATCTTGGCCTTTTGGCTAAGATCAAAGTGTAGTATCTGTTCCGATGGATACTGCACCCCATAGACTGATATTGTCTTGGCCTTTGGGGCTTGATTTACGCCGGTCTATGGGTTTGTCTCTTTGGGGAGGAGTAAGTTTATTGCTTACTGCCTGAGGCTCCCCTACCGGGGAATGCCGACGGGGCTACCCAGGCAATTTTTAAACTCCACTTTCCCGACCCGACCTTGGTTCACATCTTATTTGTGAGAGTAAGATAAAAACTGGCCTTGTGCCTAACTCCTGGAGAGGAGTAAATCAATACTCACCTAGATAAGTTTATTTGCGTTTTAACTTATTTTAAAGCGTTTTTTTTTGTTCAAAACAAACCTGGTGTCAACCTGTTCAGTTAGAACGAAAAACAAAAATGGCTGTTCATGAGCCCTGCACGGTGATCCTTGATAATTGGTGAAAAATCGAAAAATAAATAAAATAGTGTTAGAAACACATCCAATAAATGTCACCAATCGTAAGAAAATGTAATGTTCTATGAGTATTTTGCTTAATTTTCGTTTTTTGAGCGATTATCGAAAGTGTAATTTCAGCCATTTTTTTCTAGTTCTAACTGATACGAGGTTTGTTTGGAACAAAAATAACGCGTTAAAATAAGTTAAACACAAATAAACTTATCCAGTTTAGTAGAAGAGTAACTTATCTTGCCTTTGGTAACATTTATTTGCTGCCTATTTGTTTGTTTTTTTTGTTGTTTTTTTACCCCTTTGTCGTTCTAATAGCTGTCGTTATAAATGCCCAAACTTGTAAATCATAATTTGGTTATCATGTAGTTTCCCGACCCATGTCATTTTATTAGAAAGACACTATGCAGTAGCTTAAAAATCAATTTAGTATTACATATAAAATAGTCGAAAAAAGATGCTTCTTTACATAACACTCCCCGTTAAATACGCTTCTTAATAATCACATTTTTGGAAATTCTTACGTGTGATGGTGAAAAAAAAAAAAAACTGTTACTAAATTTTACGGAAAACAATCCAGTATTTTTTTTTTTTTAATTATTTAAGAAATTCAATTATTTCCTTAAAATGAATTTTCTAGTTGAAAGACGCTATTTTTCTATTTAATTTAGGTAAAATGTCGTTTCCCAACCAAAATGGCGGACAATAAATCGTCTGCAGTTTTCCGACCTCACAAATGAGTAAGTAAACCCAAATAAATTATTTGGAACTAATTTAAAATTTAGCTTAAATTATTTTAAAGGAAACATAGTTGGGAAATTAGTTCAAAACAATTTATTTTGGGTTTACTTACACATTTGTGAGGTCGGAAAAACATTAGAAAATTGCAGACGATTTATGTCCGCCATTTTGGTTGGGAAACAACACATTTACCTTAATTTATATATAAATATCAAGAAGCACGACACCTTGCAGTATTAAAATTGGTACTTCTCCAGATTAGGACCCAAGCTAAAATCGACTTGGCGTCGGTAGTTTCCGGATGTTTATGTAGACGGCCGGAAAAAGCCGTATGTAAAGTCGGTTGCCTACGTCCCAAAAATCCAAAACGAGGCTGGAACAAATGTTTTTTTTACACGTAAAATGTTCTTTTTTAAGCAAAAAATATCATTGAACAAGTGTTAAAACGGTGTTAGGGTTAGGGTTATAAAATGTTTTTTCTGCATGAAAATGTTTTTTTTTTTCACTGAACAAGTTTTAAAACAGTATTAGGGTTAGGGTTCGTTAAAATTCATGGTACTTATGCAGATTAGGACCCAAGTTAACCCTAACCCTAACCGACGCCAAGTCGATTTTAGCTTGGGTCCTAATCTGCATAATACCAAATTCATTATCGATTTGATCAATTTTTATTTCCAATTAGTGAATTTTGCGATTCAATCAATTAAAATGTTAACTTGTCGTCTACTTATTTTCTCGCATTCTGATTGGATAAGCCCTTCGACATTTTTCAGCCATCTCGGTGACCATCTGGAAACTACCGACGCCAAGTCAATTTTAGCTTGGTCCTAATCTGGATAAGTAGCTTAATATTTAACAAAATAGCGTCTCTCAACTCAAATATTCAGGTAAATTAAAAAATTGAATTTCTTAAATAATAAAAAAAAAACTATTGAATTGATTTCTGTAAATTTTGGTAACCGCTATTTTTTGTTATCCCAAAATTTGATTTTTAAGTAGCGTATTTACCGGAAGGGGTGGGGGGAAGGGGGTCTTCAGTAAAGAAGCCGCCCCCCCCCCCCAATAAAAAAAACACAAAAAAACTTACACTTTTTAAATTAGCCGACATACAGTTCATCCTGGCAAAATAAAATTTGTCCGTTTCCTAAGCTAGCTGATCTAAAAAGTTGGAACAGAGAATGGTAAAGACAAAGCAAATAAATATTTTAATTGTTTTACATAAAAGACTTCTTCATCTGGTTAGGCAAAATGCAAAGGTTGTATTTATTGATAAGTAACCATTATTGTTTTCGTTTATTTTTTAAAACTTATTGTTGTATATTATGTATATTGTTGTATTATGTATATATATATATATATATATATATATATATATATATATATATATATATATATATATATGAGAAACAACAGCTTTGGCGAAGGCAGTATTCGCAGATAATAATCCCCTCCCTATCTCCCAGTGAAGTCCATATGTTCAAACAGAAAAGCCAAAAAAGTACAAAGGATCTTGAGAAATATACTATTTATTTGGGATTGAAAGTTTTCTCTACTGATCCATGAAGGATATCCAAAATGTCATAATGAACTTTCTTTGGACTATTTTTTTTTAAATGTCCAGATCTGCAAAAAATGAGGATTCATTGATCGCGTAAAATATCTAATTGTAAAAATAAGCATTAATTGTAATTTCTATTCTCTGATCGGGGTAAAATATCTAATGGGTCATGTGTCGTTTACGTGGAGAGTGAAAAGCTCCCTTTCTTGGGTAGAGCTTATTTGTAAGGATATCGCCAACTGCCACTAGCTTTAAGGCATAGCTCATTGAGTAAAACTTATATATATATATATATATATATATATATATATATATATATATATATATATATATATATATATATATATGAGAAAGGAAGGATGAGAGTAATCCGACGTAATGGGAAATGAAAAAGGAAAAACCAAGAGATAGTTTTTTTATATATTCATCAACGTTTCGTCTTTATTGTAAGACTTCCTCAGGATGATAATTTGAAGAAAACTGTCATGCAAGTACATAGAAGTTTGGGGTTGACATGGTGGAGAGATGAGGGAATGTAGTAGCCGTGGCTACTATGAGCTTTAAAACATTGCAATACCCCACACATTTCATACTAAATTCTAAGAAGAAAGCCTTCCAAATATTCTCAAAAATCAATACACAAAAACATCAAATACCAAACACCTCTCTCATAGACAGACCTCTTCTCTTACCCACGCATTCCAATAACACAACCATTTGCAACACACTTAACAAACTAGGTATTCCGACAGTACAAACCACATCACAAACCATAAAACAAACATTAAACTTAGCAAGACATTTCCGAAAAAAACCACAATCCATGCCGGCTTATATACCGTCCCATGTAACAACTGCCATCAAATTTACGTGGGGGAAACGCAACGTGAATTGAAAAAAAGATTGAGCGAACACCAAAAAGGACATAAAAAACAATAACTCTCTCAGTGCACTTTTTCTCCACATATTAGAGCACGATCATGCTTTCAAGTTTGAACAGGCCCTCCCTCTGATTTAAGACAATTTCTAGTTAATAAGACTAAAATTATACATTCTGAAACCAATTTTAAAAAAATTTTAAAACTGGAAGCTATCTACATAAAAGCAATAACAATTAATAACATCACATATGAAACCAGTGGTAACATTTTAAAATGCTTAACGTAATGCGATTTTGTTCTGTGATGCCATCCAGCGTTGCTTAAATTAAATCGTCAACGACTTCCTGGAACAATGCGAAAACGTTTCTCCAGTGTCTTTTTAAAACATCTCTTCTTTCTCCAGCTTTTTTGTTCATTTGTTTTTGACAGATGAGGATGATTCGACGAAGAATCGAAAACGTTTGTGAAATCTGTGAAACATTTATTAATTTTATTTTTACTTTAATACAAAAAAGACCATCAGAAAAATTGAAAAAATAAAAAAAGGTATAATTAAACCGACGAATTCTGTTATTTTAACAATGTTTGCATAAATATATATATATCATGGACGGCGCCCCCCCCCCACTTTACGGTCATCAATAATTAAGTTGATATGCATTTGTTCTCATCGACGAAGGCAATTCTGAAATGAAGCATTATCTCGATGCCCAAGGTTTTCAATGCTTCCACATGCACACATTTGTTTGTGACAGACTGAGTGATAGCAGGATGATGTTGGTGTTACTCATGAACGTTTCAAAATTTTCGCGATCCATGCTGTTACGGACGAGAGAACATACATGAAAGCGATTTTGAAGGCTGAAAAATCTGTTGCAAAGCGGACCATTATTTGTATTTCCTTCACTCGCACATGGTGCATTCATTAACATACCGGTGATTTTTCGGATTGCATCGATACATTCTTTTTAGCATTGTTGAGGATCCGCATAATATCCAAAGTTATTCATTCCATCCTCTCTCCAGTCCTTCTGTCCACAGAACAACCGATACAGTATCTTTTAAGCAAAGTCCAATGAACGCACTTTGAAGTGAAGAACAAAGAAACAATGCAAGTCTGCCTTGTTAATACGCTTCTAACGAGCTATTCCAAATGTTTCAAATGAGACATCAAGCAGTGTCAGAAAATCATTTCATGTCTAGATTAAGTCCAAAAAGGTGTATTTGGCCCAAAATGATCAAATATGGTAATTTGGGCCTAGGCCCCCCAAAATTGAAATTTCTGTTTGTTCTTTTTTCACCAGAAGCGACTTGCTAATATGCTTCCAACAAGACCTCAACCACTATCAGAAAATCATTTCATGTCTAAATTATGTCAAAAAAGGTATTTTTGGTCCAAAATGCCCTAATATGGTAATTTGGGCCCAGATGCCAAAAAATTGAATTTTTTTTAATGTTTCTTCATCTATCACCAAGAGTATTCCATTTCGCTTCTAACGATCATTTTAAACCAAAATATGCCCCAAACAGTGATTTTTCCCCAATATGCCCAAATAAGGTAATTTGAGCACAGACGCCAAAAAAATTGAAATATTTTGAATTTTTCTTTTTCTATCACTAAGAGAATTCCATTCCGCTTCTAACGAGCTCTCACCCACTATCGGACGATCAGTTTTAGTCAAGATATTGAATTTATTCCCATATTTGGCATTCTGGGCGCAATGTGGGTCGGGCCCCCACCCCCACTTTTTAGGAGACCTCCACACTTTTATAACTGTCCCGCCGGCCCTGTATATATATATATATATATATATATATATATATATATATATATATATATATATATATATAGCATAATATAAAATGAAGTAATAAAATAAGGTGCAAATCAAATTTTATTAGAATTCAATGTTCAGGCAAAGTACCTGCACTCATGAGTTTTCAAAGAAAATTCTTCTCCTCAGAGGACCATTACCGCAATGACATTACTGCAGATAATAAAATTAAACTTTGAATATATATAAAAATATATATAAAAATACATAAAAGTATATAAAACATCAAATATATCAGCCCAAAACATACTTTTTTGTTAAAACTATACAGTTCATCCAAGTCATACAATTTAAAACATATTCAGGAAAGACACCCTGGATGTTGATTGAAAAGTGATCCAGGTGGTGAATGGTAGTCCAAAAACGAAAAAGTTATCCAAGCGGGAAACCCATTTGCAATCGATGCAGTATATATATATATATATATATATATATATATATATATATATATATATATACGAATACGTTCGTTGATCACTCTAACTGCTTGTGTAAATTTAGCCGCCAATTCGCTATTTACAAAGTTAAATTCCTCCCTAATTATTATCTAGTTGCCTATGGCCGAGGGGTTAAGACTCTTGACTACAGATCAGTGGCGATTTGTGATCAGGGTTCGCGCCCGTTGAGAATTAGCTTTCTGCACTGAAGATTGCGTTAGCATGAAACATCGATGTCTATAGGTATTAAAATAATTAATATTTATTTATAAATATCATTATTAGCTCCCTTCACCAAAGACCGGCCACTCTGAGTGACTTTAATAACAAGCAGTACTAATAGCTGCATGCACGATCCGAATACGTTCGTTGATCACTCTAACTGCTTGTGTAAATTTAGCCGCCGATTCGCTATTTACAAAGTTAAATTCCTCCCCAATTATTACCTAATTGTCTATGGCCGAGGGGTTAAGACTCTTGACTACAGATCAGTGGCGATTTGTGATCAGGGTTCGTGTGAATGGCGTTATAAGCAATATTGCCATTCACACGTTTTTTTAGATTTAAACACCTACCATTTGATAAAGAGGTCTTCCCCGAAATATATTATGGAACTCGGTCACACAGATTACATCAGTATTTAAGTCTTGCCTAATCAAGTAAGATTTGCTATATAGGGAAAACAAATTATTAAAAAAGTTTTTTTTATAATATATAATCAAAGTCACTTGTTTTTGTCTTACTTCTCAACGCCGACATTTTTTCCATTTCTCGCATTGTGATAGCCTTCTAATACTCCTCTATATACGTATTACACACAATGTTTCAAGCAAACTACCTCTCCTTATTATATATATATATATATATATATATATATACATGAATGTGTCTAAGATCGGCCTATGAAGAAAGAAAAACAATAGAATACAGACATCTGCATATCACTGCTTTGTCCATCTAATTTTGGTTGAACATTTAGAAGCACGTATTAGTATATTGTTTCTTTTTATTATCTTTCTTTTGATTGAGCTGTGGCTTCTCCATCTTTTCTATAAATACTTCCATGGAAACGGCACCGAAGAGCTTGACTCTTTCATGCCATATTTCCATGCATTAAACCTGATACGAGACCGTTTCTCCTTCGGCACTTTTTCCTGTCAGCCTCTTGTGTTTCCCCTGATGCTTAGAAACTGCAAAATGTCAAATTCAACATCAGTCGCCATCTCTTCCTCTCTCTCCCCCCCCCCTCTCTCTCTCTCCCTCTCTCCCACGTCCTCTCTCTCTCTCTCTCTATATATATATATATATATATATATCCCTCTCTTCCCCTCGTCTCTCTCTCTCTCTCTATATATATATATCTCCCTCTCTTCCCCTTCTTTCTCTCTCTCTCTCTCTCTCTCTCTCTCTATCTATCTATCTATCTATCTATCTCCATCTCTCCCTCTCTGTCTCTCTCTCAATCTCTCACTCTCTCCTTGAACTGTCCCTTGTCTCGCTTTTAAGTGGCCATTTTGGCACCCTGACGACCACGAGAAAGAAACAAAGAAAAGAAATATTAAAAAGACACAAATAATTACTGCTTTACATCAACCGCTTCTAACCATGTACAATTGAACGTCTGCTTTTTATTCATTTCGGCTGTATTGTCGAACGTGACTTCCAAGAAACGGTTCATCATCTCTGTACTAATAAAACTATTAGACAAGATCTCGTGTGCCTGTGTGTTTCTCGCCTATACGTAACTTTGATAATTACCCAGTGAATTGTATCTTTCTTTTATTTACTATGAATCAAATATTTATTGAAATCAAAAATAAAATAAGGGAAACCTCTCGCCAATTTGGGTATTTATTACAAGAGCGAACAAAACAAAAAAGGGGTAAAAAAACAAACAAATAAACAAACACACAAATATACAACAAATAAATGTTACCAAAGCCAATATCGGATTGACATCCTCTATTTCAGAAACCAACTCGAATTCACTTCAACAACAAAAGCTCAAATTGGAGCTATAAAAATCAGCTCCCAGAGACAATCTAGCAAAAAGGCACAAAAAAAGCCAAAAATGTTGATCATGTGGGGTGCTCTCAACTACGTCGACCAAACCACTGATCAAACAATATAAAAGCAGACCGCGCAACAAAATCTCTCTTTCCTCTTCGCCTCTCGGACACTTAACAGAGAATACAAATTCAGTTACCTTCGCCTTTGAGCGAGGGGTGCTATCGCATTGGCTGACTACTAAAAACACACACACAAAGGCTTACACTCCTATCATTCTTCAACGCACGCAACCACACACTGCTGACAAAGACACACACACACACACAAATGCCTAAACGAATTATCAACTCTCACGCACACACATTTGTACAACCACAAACAAAAGGCGACACGCACATTCACACACTTCGACACATGGCTACACTAGCACATGCATACACATACTCATCAATTACAGGCATGAACATTTATCGTTTCTCTAACTGGACACTTGAAATGAACACCAAATGCTATGTAATTTGTAAATATATAAATATTTTGTGTTACTTTTGAATTACGTTTTATTCTTCCTTTAACTTATGCATGCCTTATCTTTCATTCAACTTTCATACATGTTTTTCCATGTTTTATCTGTTTTTACTCTTTTAAACATTTCTTCAACAATCAAAATGTAAGCGTGGATCTTAGCATATTCTCTAAGACACAATATCTTAACAAGCTAAGGTCCGTGCTCCTACACCAAGATAAGTTACTCTTCTACCTACCTGGATAAGTTTATTTGTATTTCAACTTACTTCAAAGCTTTTTTTTTTGGAGGGGGGGGGGGGGTAAAAACAAACATAGTGTTCAGTTAGAATGAAAAAGATGGCGCCGAAAAGCAATGCACGTGTACTCGTGGGCCCCTGATAATCGCTCAAAACTCGAAAATCAAACAATACTAAGAATACAATTACGAATTACTTACGACTTCTACACGGTCATCGCTGACAGAACAGATTCCCGAGTTTGACAAGACGCGCCTGAAGAAGGTCAGAGGTTATATCCACCGAAGCGGTGTGAGAATAACATCTAAGATGTGTACAATAGTCTGAATAATCCAAATAATACAAGTTCATTCTGCTCCTTATTTTAAATCCTCTCATGATATTCTTCATATTTCATCTCACAATACATTCATCTTATTAACCCTTGTTCTAGAGTGGCTTTTGGTCTTGATAAGTGGTGACTCATTAGTAAAAGGTCTCAATCAATTCGCTGTTTTGATACGTCATTGTAATACAGCTTTCTATTCCAGTAGCTTATTCCCAAGAACTGCAGGCTTGTGGAACTCTCTTCCTGCTGACTGTTTTCCTCTTACCTATAACATTGGTCTTTTCAAGACTAAGGCCAATAGGCATCTCCTGTCTTTGCGATAATCATATTTCGTTCTTGTTAGCTCCTTACATCAAGTAGCTTCATGCCTTGTCTGGAGCGATTTCCATTAAAAATAAATAAACTGTTGAACAAGATGACCTCCATCTATAACATGAGGGATACTAAAATTAAAGTATGCTGGATATCGAAAGATATTGGTATTCGTCGTAATAAAAGAGCCGATAGAGCAGCAAAAGAATCGCAGAACATGAGACCTTCCAATACTAATTCTATAAAGAAGATCATCAAAGAAAAATGGTGATAATCTTGGAATGAATGTCAAGGAAACCAATTACATCAGATATGGTCAACTATTGGCGAGTGGAATCCAGGCTACAGAAAGGCAAGTAGAAAAGAGAAAAAATTGTACTAACCAGACTGCATACATATACTACTCATTTTAGACATTTTCCAAAAATCAAGATTAGAATAAGGATTCTAGAGATATGGTTCAGTAGTATTATATCTTGATTTTAATCATTGTAAGGAAACATAAAAGTGGTGCAAAACTGTTCTGTTTGGGGGGAAAAGACATTCATTCTAACATTATACACTGTAAGATTCTCTATTATTCAGCCGTGATTTTGAACTATTAGCAATCTGCAGATAAAAGAAAACCCTGGGCGATATTTGATAAGGTCAGCCATCTTCTCCTGTAATTCTACTGCTATTTATAAAAGTTGTCGATCCTGAATAAAATCGAAGGTGCGTTTGGTTATCTCATTGCTCGTTATCCGGGGATACATTAAAACAAATATTGGTTTCATTATATTATTAAGGAGGAGGGGGGGGGATAAGAAACGTGGCGTTGCTCGGGAATACATTAAAACAAATATAGATTTACTTATATCATTAAGGAAGAGGGGAAAGATAAGAGACTCAGCGTTGCTCGGGAATACATTAAAACAAATATAGGTTTACTTATATCATTAAGGAAGAGGGGAAAGATAAGAGACTCAGCGTTGCTCGGGAATACATTAAAACAAATATAGGTTTACTTATATCATTAAGGAAGAGGGGGAAGATAAAAGACTCAGCGTTGCTCGGGAATACATCAAAACAAATATAAGTTTCCTTATATTATTAAGGAAGAGGGGGGAGAGATAAGAAACTCGGCGTTGCTCGGGAATACACAAAAACAAATATAAATTTCATTATATTATTAAGGTGGACAGGGTGGAGAGAAGAAACTCGACGTTACCCGGGAATACATTAAAAGAAATATATGTTTTATTTTATTTATAGGTGGAAAACGAAGTGGTACGGCCATGTTACATGTTCGTCAGGTCTCAAAAAAGACAATCCTGAAAAGAACTACAGGGAGGACGAAGGGGGGGCAGACAAAGAAAGAGGTGGGAGGACTGACTTTGAGTAGCACGCTCAGAAAGGCAGAAGATTGGTTGGCAGGTCATCTTTGGCGTCCCGACAGTCATGCAGACCACGGGAAAGATAATGATGAGGTTTTATTTTATTAGATAATTTTGGAACACAGCTACTAGGCGTAATGGTGAAAATCTGAGATATATTTAGTTTAATCTAGTTTCGGTGGGGGGGGGGGGTAAACTCGGTGTTGCCCGGGAGCAATAACTTTAAAACTGAAATCTCAAGTGAATTTCTTACATCTTTATTATTATTCTTAATAAATAAAAAATAAGAGAGATGCATGGGCAGGGTGGAGGGGAAAGAAGGTGCAGGGGAGAGGGAGGGGGGAAGGAAAGGAGATAAAGAAATAGAAAAACGGATTGAGAGAGGTATGGAGATAGAAGTTTTAAAATAAAGATGTTACACACACTTTTTAAACTCTTCTAAATTTTTTTAGGGCCTCGGGCAACGCCGGGTAGCCATGGTAGTATAGGATATTTCTGAAAAGAAGAATTAAGTTTTATGATAAAAAAACTTTAGTGTTATCTGTTCTCATTTAACAGCTCGTTCTCGCGGGTATAGGGGTAGGAAAATACAGGGGTTAGTTTATAAAACTGAAACTATTTTAAACTGGTCCAAAGAAAGCAATAAAACGCAGAAAACTAACTTTTTCTAAAGAAAGTTTCCTAGATGCCCAAAGATTTTCTGCTCTAATTGGAATTCCATCCCTTCTCCTTGTTTTCCTGTTACAGTAACCCCTTATGCTTGTGGCAATATGCTTTGTTTGGGGGTGAACAAAAGTTTAAAAAAATTAGTTTTAAACACACATGGGGTTTAGTCCATGAAACGTGAATTATTTTAGAGCGGTCTAAAGAAAGCAATAAAAAGTGTATTTGTCTTACGCAAGCAGAACATTAACTTTTGATAAAGAAAAGGAGGTGTATTTTTTTTTTTTGACTACTATATTATTCAATTTTTTTTATCACGTTGATGTTATAAATTACTGCTAAACATTGATAATTTATTGAAGATATTTTTTTTAAATCTCATGTTTACATTATACAGTGCTACAAAAAACTGTTAACCAACTTATGGCCAACACAATTTGATCTCATATGGATTTACTTTAAAAAGTTGATGTTATAAATTGTTAATTTATTGAAGATATAAAAAGAATCACACACTGTGATCTAATATGGATTTACTTTGAAAAAGAGGTTATTACCTCGAAATATTAGAAAAACTTGAACACTGTATAACACTATTAATCGCAGAACAAAAACAGTAAGTAGAAAATAAAAATAAAAAATTATTACTTTACATCTTTAGGCCTATTATTATTGAAATTTTTTTTATCAAGTTGATGTTATAAATTACTGCTAAGCATTGTTCATTTTTTGAAGACTGGCAGGGGTACTCGGCGTTGCCCCCCTCCCCCCCGTTTTCCCCGGCTCTCTCTGCAGGTAAAATGTAATTATCTCTCTCTTCCCCGGGCAACCCCCCACTCCCTCGACCTACTATCTTCCCGTTCTCTCCCCCCTTTGCAGACAAAAGTTTGTCTTCCCCAGTACCCCTACTTCCTAACCCCACTGTCTTCCCTTTGCCCGAGGCTCCCCCCACCCGTTTTCTCCTCCTTCTCTGCAGGCAAAAGTGTAATTATCTCTCTCTTCCTTCCCCGGGACAAAAGTGGTGTCTTACCCGGTCGCCCCCTCATCTCCTAACCCGACGGTCGACCCACCCCCTTCACCCTTGCCCCACTATCTCCCCCCCCCCCTCCGCTGTCTCTCCCCCACCCCCTGCCGGTAAAAGTGTGTCTTCCCGCTCGCTCTCCTCGCCCTACCTTTCCCCATTGCTCGGGGCAACAGTAAGTACTAACTCTTTCTTCCCCCCTCCCCCCTTAGATGTATATTTAGGTCACCGTTAAAAAAACAAAATCGTGCGAGTCGACTGGTATCGAACGCTAAACCTTTAGATAATGGACCTGCATCTATAACCACAGCACTACAGAAGACAGTATAAAATGTTATGAAAAATAAGTCAGTTAAACGAAGTCTGAAGCTGACATGCGTTTAATGCGCAGATCGTATCTCCGCCAAAAGGCGACCAAATTTATTGCCCCCCCCTCTCCCAGCACACATTTTAGGGCATTTCTATACGAAGATATGGATGTTTTTTCCCAATTTTTGGATATTATGAGCCAGAAGCTGGAGGATTCAGAAAATGTCAACATTATGGGTGTCTGTCACATATATTGGGAGCCTTTTCCAGACATACACACATACACACAGACGTTTGGCCTTTATATATTTGATAAAATGATCCATTATAGCGTGTCACTATTATTATTTACATACAGTGTATTTATTGATGAAAATTGACCTGTAATCGAGGGAGGCATATCGTATATTTGGGAGAGGAGGGGACGGTCGGTCATGGCCCTATTGCAAAAGCCATGAAAATGTTGATTTTGCCATACTTCAAACGATTCATGGGTAGGGGAGGTAGAATACTTTTGTTTCATCAATGAATGTCTTCCTCTCTCCTTTAAAACATATCCGTTGGTACACTCAGTATGAATAATAAAAAAAAAAGGTATTGTAGATTAACACCCTTTGCTAAATCAACCCCTACACCTACAACTATTCTAAGTTTGACAAGTCGATTAAATCGTCAAATGAGATTCTAACAGCAAAGAATAAAGAATTCGCCCTCCCTGAAGATAAAACGTGTTTTTCGATATATTCGCGATGCAAAAAGTTGGATACGTCAGGTACTTGATAAGTTCTTTATAATTCATAACATCATATCGTGATGCACCCATATCGATAAAAGTAGCCGGCGTCTGAATTATTCTTTTTCGATTTCGATTTCGATTGAATCGGAGGAGGGCCGTCTTCTCAATCAGGATCTCTTGACCTTGGAATAGTCTCCAAAGAGAGGTAATAAATCCACCAACAACACAACAATTCATGGTTAATTTGGACAGGTGCTGGGCTACTGTATCCTCTTCTGTGTAAATTTCTACCACCCTTTCCCTACATGGCAACTTGTTTGATTTTTTGCCAAATTAATTGAACTGAATTTGGGGAAAAAATCATCAAGGGGAATAATTCATATTCTGTGTAAATTTCTACCACCCTTTCCCTACATGGCAACTGAAACATGCTTATTTTTTTTTTTTTTTTTCCAAATTAATTGAATTGAATTGAATTTTAAGCACCGTTTATGTTGCCATAAAATCCGGATCACGAACATGAGCTCCCATCCATTACACTTTCTTCCTCATCTTTCTATATTTCGTTCTTTGCACGAATTCTTTCTTTTTTTTGGGGGGGGGGGCACGTGTGTCAGGGTGCGGCGGGAGAGAGGGTCTCTGGCCAATGTTATTCCACTGTTAGCTGCTGCTGATACCGTTTATTCCCTTAGCCACTGCTGCTATTGTTTTGCCAACTGTGTCAAACTGCTGCTGCTGCTTTCAGTCTCATACATTTAGAAAAAAAAGAAGATGAAAAATAAAGGAAAAGAAGAAAAAGAAGAAAAGAAGAAAAAGAAGTAGTAGAAAAAAAGAAGAAAAAGAAGAAAAAGAAAGAAGACGAAGAAGAAGAAGAAGAAAAAGAAGAAGAAATGAAAAGAAAAAGAAGAATAAAGAAGAAGAAATGAAAAGAAAAAGAAGAATAAAGAAGAAGAAGAAGAAGAAGAAGAAGAAGAAGAAAGTAAAAGAAGAAGAAGAAAGAAAAAGAAGAAAAAGAAGAAAAGAAGAAAAAGAAGAAAAAGAAGAAAGGAAAATAAGAAGGAGAAGAAGAAAAGAAAAATAAGAAGAAAGGAAAAGAAGAAAAAGAAAGAAAAAAATGAAGAAGAAAAAGAAGAAGAAGAAGAAGAAGAAAGAAAAAAGAAGAGGAAGAAGAAGAGGAAGAAGAAGAAAGGAAAAGAAGAAGAAGAAGAAGAAGAAGAAGAAGAAGAAGAAAAAGAAAGGAAAAGAAGAAGAAAGAAAGAAAAAAAGAAGAAAGAAAAAGAAAGATGAAGAAGAGGAATAAGAAAGAAAGAAGAAGAAAATTAAAGAATAATAATAAGAAGAAGAATAATAATAAGAATAAGAAGAAGAAGAAGAAAAGAAAAGAAGAAGAAGACGAAGAAGAAGAAGAAGAAGAAGAAGAAGAAGTAGAAGAAGAAGAAGAAAGGAAAAGAAGAAAAAAGAAGAGGAAGAAGGAAGCAAGGAGGAACAGAGAGTGTCTACTAGTAGTCTTTTATACTGACCCATGTTTTTTTTTTGTTTCTGTCACACTCTGATCAAATGTAATTTTGATTTTATAAATGTATTAGGTTTTTGAAGCACATGCTATGAATCTGTTGATGGGGGAGGGATCGTTTCTACAGTAGTAGCTCTTGACATATCAAAGGCCTTCGATAGGGTTCAAAACAAAGGTCTACTTCACAAGCTTGCTTGCTATGGAATATCTGGAAATGTCTTCTCAATCATCAAATCCTTTCTTTCTGATAGGTGTGCCTCAAGGATCCATTCTGGGCTCAACCCTCTTCCTGATCTCCGTCAGTGATCTCCCAAATCACATTCTAAGATCATTCGTTGACACTTATGCAGATGACGCAGCCATCTATGGCAAAACTTCGAAGAGCATTAATGATCAAGATCTTTCTGACTCTCTCTCTCTCTCTTTCTCTCTCTCCCTCTCCTCCTCGTTTCCAACCTAGAAGATGCGGTACAATGGAAAAAAAAGATGGCTGGTTACTTTTAATTAACATGTGTAAAACCAAGCTTCTCTCCTTTCACCACCGACGCTCAGATCCTCAGTTTGCCCCAGTTGAAATGAATGACTCTCTCTCTCTGCTTTGATAAGCTTATATGACTGACTTCATATAAAATCTGTTGCTAAGGTCATGGGAAAAATGGTTGGATCATTCTACCGCTCCAAAAAGTGTCTCATTCCTGATGCAAGCCTCTAACTGTATAAGAGTCAAATACGTCCTAAGATGGAGGTACTGTTGCCACATCTGGGGAGGTGCCACTCAGACCATCCTTTCATGCCTTGGCAGAGTACAAAAGCGACTTCGAAATCTAGTGAGGGATGTCTTCCTCTTCTCTTCCCTATATCCTCTTTCTCACAGAAGAGGCGTTGCTAGTCTTTCTCTACTCTATCGTTATTTTCATGGTAGGTGCTTGACTGAGCTCCAATCTCTGTAAAGCATTCACAGCAAAAAACTCGTCTAGCTACAACCATTGTAAATAATTTTCCCTTCTTCCTCTGTCTACCTAAAACTAAGCAGACATTTCACGAGTAAAGTGTTTTTCCAAGAACTACAAATCTGTGGAGCACAATACCACGGGGCTGCTTCCCTGCAGACTACAACATGGTCTTCTTCAAGTCCGATGTTAACAAATACTTGTTGAGCCATCCTCTTAAGTAATCAAATTCTTTCCACTGCACCCATCGTTTCCCAATCCTCTCATAGTATTGCTCATCGTCCCACTGACAATCTCGTTAACCCTTATCCTCGAGTGGCCTTTCTCCTTGATAAGTGACGCCTAATTAATACAAAAAGAGTACTTCTTCAGATTAGGACCTGAGCTAACTCTGACCTTAACTCTGACCCTGACGCTAACCTTAACACTAACTCTAACGCTAACACTTACCCTGAATCTCACCCTAACAACACCAAGTAGATTTTAGCTCAGGTCCTAATCTGGAGAAGCACACAATAAGAAGTCTAGCAAATTTATAATATGGTGACTTTTGTATAATGTTTGGCTTTTATTTTATTTCATTTTATTTTCGATTTTTCTAACTAGCTGTATCTATCCGGCGTTGTTCAGGCGTCCTTTTTAATTTAATTTTTGTTTAACTTCCTTTCTTTTAATTTGCCATTCTGTGTTTTACCAAATTATTATTACTTTTTAATAGAATTTTTGTTTAACTTTCTTTCTTTTGATTTGCCATTCTGTGTTTTACCAAATTACTATGACTTTTTAATAGAATTTTTGTTTAACTTTCTTTCTTTTGATTTGCCATTCTGTGATTTACCAAATTATTATGACTTTTTCATAGAATTTTTGTTTAACTTCCTTTCTTTTAATTTGCCATTCTGTGTTTTACCAAATTATTATGACTTTTTCATAGAATTTTTGTTTAACTTCCTTTCTTTTAATTTACCATTCTGTGTTTTACCAAATTATCATTACTTTTTAATTTAATTTTTGTTTAACTTCCATTCATAAGTCATAATAATTTGGTAAAACACAGAATGCCAAATTAAAATTTGCCATTCTGTGTTTTACCAAATTATTATGACTTTTTCATAGAATTTTTGTTTAACTTCCTTTCTTTTAATTTGCCATTCTGTGTTTTACCAAATTATTATTACTTTTTAATAGAATTTTTGTTTAACTTCCTTTCTTTTAATTTGCCATTCTGTGTTTTACCAAATTATTATGACTTTTTAATAGAATTTTTGTTTAACTTCATTTCTTTTGATTTGCCATTCTATGTTTTACCAAATTATTATTACTTTTTAATAGAATTTTTGTTTAACTTCCTTTCTTTTAATTTGCAATTCTGTGTTTTACCAAATTACTATGACTTTTTAATAGAATTTTTGCTTAACTTTCTTTCTTTTGATTTGCCATTCTGTGATTTACCAAATTATTATGACTTTTTCATAGAATTTTTGTTTAACTTCCTTTCTTTTAATTTGCCATTCTGTGTTTTACCAAATTATTATTACATTTTCATAGAATTTTTGTTTAACTTCCTTTCTTTTAATTTGCCATTCTATGTTTTACCAAATTATTATGACTTTTTAATAGAATTTTTGTTTAACTTCCTTTCTTTTAATTTGCCATTCTGTGTTTTACCAAATTATTATTACTTTTTAATAGAATTTTTGTTTAACTTCCTCTCTTTAAATTTGCCATTCTGTGTTTTACCAAATTATTATGACTTTTTAATAGAATTTTTGTTTAACTTCCTTTCTTTTAATTTGCCATTCTGTGTTTTACCAAATTATTATTACTTTTTAATAGAATTTTTGTTTAACTTCCTCTCTTTAAATTTGCCATTCTGTGTTTTACCAAATTATTATGACTTTTTAATAGAATTTTTGTTTAACTTCCTTTCTTTTAATTTGCCATTCTGTGTTTTACCAAATTATTATGACTTTTTAATTTAATTTTTGTTTAACTTCGTTTCTTTTAATTTGCCATTCTGTGTTTTACCAAATTATTATTACTTTTTAATAGAATTTTTGTTTAACTTCCTTTCTTTTGATTTGCCATTCTGTGTTTTACCAAATTATTATGACTTTTTAATTTCATTTTTGTTTAACTTCATTTCTTTTGATTTGCCATTCTATGTTTTACCAAATTATTATTACTTTTTAATAGAATTTTTGTTTAACTTCCTTTCTTTTAATTTGCAATTCTGTGTTTTACCAAATTACTATGACTTTTTAATAGAATTTTTGCTTAACTTTCTTTCTTTTGATTTGCCATTCTGTGATTTACCAAATTATTATGACTTTTTCATAGAATTTTTGTTTAACTTCCTTTCTTTTAATTTGCCATTCTGTGTTTTACCAAATTATTATTACATTTTCATAGAATTTTTGTTTAACTTCCTTTCTTTTAATTTGCCATTCTATGTTTTACCAAATTATTATGACTTTTTAATAGAATTTTTGTTTAACTTCCTTTCTTTTAATTTGCCATTCTGTGTTTTACCAAATTATTATTATTTTTTAATAGAATTTTTGTTTAACTTCCTTTCTTTAAATTTGCCATTCTGTGTTTTACCAAATTATTATGACTTTTTAATAGAATTTTTGTTTAACTTCCTTTCTTTTAATTTGCCATTCTGTGTTTTACCAAATTATTATGACTTTTTAATTTAATTTTTGTTTAACTTCGTTTCTTTTAATTTGCCATTCTGTGTTTTACCAAATTATTATTACTTTTTAATAGAATTTTTGTTTAACTTCCTTTCTTTTGATTTGCCATTCTGTGTTTTACCAAATTATTATGACTTTTTAATTTCATTTTTGTTTAACTTCCTTTCTTTTAATTTGCCATTCTGTGTTTTACCAAATTATTATGACTTTTTCATAGAATTTTTGTTTAACTTCTATTCTTTTAATTTACCATTCTGTGTTTTACCAAATTATCATTACTTTTTAATTTAATTTTTGTTTAACTTCCATTCATAAGTCATAATAATTTTGTAAAACACAGAATGGCAAATTAAAATTTGCCATTCTGTGTTTTACCAAATTATTATTACATTTTCATAGAATTTTTGTTTAACTTCCTTTCTTTTAATTTGCCATTCTGTGTTTTACCAAATTATTTTTACTTTTTAATAGAATTTTGAAAGTTAAATTTAATTACTTTGGTATAATTTGGTCATTGAATTATTAATTGAACCAAATTGTTATAAAACGACAAATAATTTTTGTCAAAGATCGATAAAATTATTGGATGCAAATATCTTCCAAAACTTTATATCTTTTAATCAAATGAGAATTGGCTAAGAATTTTAAAGCCAGTTTAAATTATCTTCTATTCGACATTTCTAAATGCCTTTCAAATTTCGATTGGTCACGAAATAATCCATTTCTTTTAACTATTCACAAAAGATTAAAATTGGATGTCTTGTTTTAGAAGAAACCGAAATACATTCTGGTGGATTTAATTTCGTAATTGAACTATATTTTGGTAGTTAATGCCTTCTTTGATTTCAATAGATAATCGATTAATAGTAAATAAATAAAAATAATAAGATGTAAGTCACTTAAGGATGAGAAACACACACACGTATACAGGAAGTGGTCACACATTTTCATTAATATTGAGAATGTTTTGTACTTAACTCATAAAGCATGTTCGTTTATGGAGCGTCCCTATCATATAAAATCATGTTCATCTATGTAGCGTCCCTGTCATATGAAAGAACTCATAAAGCATGTTCATTTATGTAACCGATATATATAAGAACTCATAGCAATTATTAGTTGCCGATTTTTTACATAGCGGATAGTGGCGGGCATTGGCTGAAAGTGGCGGATATTAGCAGATCGTGGTTGGCATCGTCTACTAAAATGTAAAATTATAAAAATGCGGATTCATTTCTTGTTTTTAATTATGAGTTGGCGATTTCTTTACATGGCGGACACTGGCGGCTAGTGGCAGGCATTGTCTACTGAACTGTAAAATCTAAAAAATGCTGACTCATTTCCTGTTTTGAATTATTTTTGGCTATTTCTTTATAGAGCTGACAATGGCAGACAGTGGCAGGCACTGGCGGGCATTGTCCACTGAAATGTAAAATCTAATAAATGTTGACTCATTTCCTGTTTTGAATTATTTTTGGCTATTTCTTTATAGAGCTGACAATGGCGGACAGTGGCGGGCACTGGCGGGCACTGGCGGGCAGTGTCTACTGAAATGTAAAAGCTAATAAATGGGTACTCATTTCCTGTTTTGAATTATTTTTGGCTATTTCTTTATAGAGCTGACAATGGCTGACAGTGGCGGACACTGGCGGGCAGTGTCCACTGAAATGTAAAATCTACTAAATGCTGACTCATTTCCTGTTTTGAATTATTTTTGGCTATTTCTTTATAGAGCTGACAATGGCGGACAGTGGCGGGCACTGGCGGGCAGTGTCTACTGAAATGTAAAATCTAATAAATGTTGACTCATTTCCTGTTTTGAATTATTATTTTGCTATTTCTTTATAGAGCTGCTAATGGCGGACAGTGGCGGGCACTGGCGGACAGTGGCGGGCACTGGCGGGCAGTGTCTACTGAAATGTAAAATCTAATAAATGTTGACTCATTTCCTGTTTTGAATTATTATTTTGCTATTTCTTTATAGAGCTGACAATGGCGGACAGTGGCGGGCACTGGCGGGCAGTGTCTACTGAAATGTAAAATCTAATAAATGTTCACTCATTTCCTGTTTTGAATTATTTTTGGCTATTTCTTTATAGAGCTGCTAATGGCGGACAGTAGCGGACAATGGCAGACACTGGCAAGCAGTGTCCACTAAAATGTAAAATCTAAAAGATGCTGACTTATTTCCTGTTTTGAATTATAAATTGGCTAAGTAAAGCCTGGGTTAGTCACCCTCCTTATTCTTCCTAGAATTATCGTATTAGCATTTTTAATTCCCCCTCCCCTATACACCGCATTCTCCCTATGATGTCATTTCTGGTTGAATTTGAGGAAATGACATGCAGTTTTTTTCGGGAATGACTTGCAATTTTTTTATAAAAAAGACTACATGATATTATTCTTTTCTATTAAATTAGTACATAATTAAACTTAAATTAAGCTGAAAATAGCTGAAATAATCGACCCCCCCCCCACCCACCCGACGAAATCTGCCCCATAGCCCCCTTAGGAGTGAATTTACAGATTCGGGAATACACCAATTAACTTTCTTGGTAAATTTTACATTGGAATACAAATTTAGATTTTATCTACATTCACTAACTTCTTTTTCTGTAGGGTACACACACACACACATACATACAGACATTGAGTTATCTATATATATAGATGTTTCGTACTTAAAAAATAAAAATAATAAAATCAATTAGCAAAGGTACTGTTACATATCTGTAAGAACTTCATTTAGACAAAGTTGCTCAGTAAGGGATGGGGTGAAGTGGGATGTACTCAGTTTCTCTTCCCTCTCTCTCTCCTCCTCTCTCTCCCTCTCTTTCTCTGTCCCTGTCTCTCCCCTCTCCCTCTCTCTCTCTCTCTCCCTCTCGCCCTCTTTCTCCTTGTCTTTCTCTCTCCCTCTCTGTCTCTCCCTCTCTCTCTCCCTTCAGCCCTCTCTCTCCTTCTCTCTCTCTCCCTCTCTGTCTCTCTCTGTCTGTCTGTCTTGTCTCTCCCCTCTCCCTCTCTCTTTCTCTCTCTCTCCCGCTCCTTCTCTCTCTCGCGTGCGTTCTCTCTCTCTCTCTTTCTCTCTCTCTCTCTCTCTCTCTCTCTCTCTCTCTCTCTCTCTCTCTTTCTCTCTCTCTCTTTCATTTTATTTTATTTCAAACTAATGATTGGCACAGTCATAATTTAGCATCATCTAATAATACAAGCAAAGTTAGTACCAGACCAGCCAACCATGATGAAGGGTTAGGGTTAGAGAGAGAGAGGGGGGGGGAGAGAGAGAGAGAGAGAGAGAGAGAGGAAGAGAGAGAGAGAGGGGGGGGTAGAAGACTAGTGGATTAAACGGAGCATAATAGAGATAAAGAGGCAAGCCATCAGAGTGAGGGGGGTGGGGGTTAAATATAGGGAACCAAAAAAATAGTAAGAAAAGGACGAGGGGTTCAGAGTGAAGGTGATCGAATGAGAGTAAGGGTGGAAGCAGCTTCATCATCTTGAAAAATAGCAGAGATCATTTGCAAGATTTGATTCAGAAGGTAAGGTTTAGGGTTAGGGTTAGAGACATGAATTCTCAGGGGAGAAAAAGTAGTCTAGAAAAAAGGGGAAAAAACAATATAATCATCTTACTTAAACTTTTCATCATCATTATCATCATCATCATAATCATCATCATCATCATCATTTACATATTCTTTTGATGTGAGATGAAATCGTTCTTAAATCGATAAATATGCAAGTACCTTTTGTTCATATGTGTGTGCATCGTATTAGATTTATTTTTATCTTTCGGTTTACTTGTAAAAATATATCATCATCATCATCATCCCAAATACCACATCATCATCATCATCATCATCATCATCATCATCATCATCATCATCATCATCATCATCATCATCATCATCATCATCATCCCAAATACCACATCATCATCATCATCATCATCATCATCATCATCATCATCATCATCATCATCATCATCAATTTAACGTCCATTTAAAAAAAATTTTTTTTAACATAGTTCACCCCCAAACAAGGCAGGATGCCACTGTAGACGTAAGGGGCTACTGAGAAAAAAGGGAGACGGTTGGGGGAGGGGGGGGGGGTCAACCTAAATTGGGAGCTGCGCAGTGAGATGTCTGTTTACATTAGTTTTAAATTTGTGCATGTCAGTACCGTCGGGAAAACAGGGGGCAGGGAGGGAGTTTCAGAGACCAGCAGCATGAGGAAAGAAGCTATTGGAGTAGAAGGCTCTCCGGCATCTGGGGACCTCCACAGTGAATGGATGGGATTTAGCTGCTTGTTGAGTTGGTCTAGTGAATTTGCGTCGAGGGGGCACCAGAGTAGCCAGTTCATCGGAGCATAATCCATTGAAGTATTTGTAAAACAAGCAAAAGGATACTACATTGCGGTGATGGGACAGGGACTGGAGCTTGGTTGACAGTGAGGGACCTATTGGGTTGGCGACTCTTTTTTGGACCTTGTCCAAGAGGGAGAGACTAGTAGATGATGCACCAGCCCAGATGTGACAACAATACTCCATGCATGGGCGGATGGTGGCTTTGTAGAGATATAGGATAATGTCAGGTGTGAGGAGTTTACTAACATGGTAAAGGGAGCCCACCTTCTTTGCTGCAGCCTTGGCAATGTCTTCAATGTATTTGTTCCAATTCATGTTACCTGTGAAGGTTAGGCCGAGGAGTTTGAATGATGAACTCTCAGGTAGGATGTTATTTACCATGACAATCGGTGGTTGGAAAGGTTCCTTGTAGTTATTGAAGGAAAGGAGTTTTGTATTAGCGGCATTAAAAATTACCAACCATTTATGACCCCAATCCACTACAGCCTGGAGGTCATTTTCTAAGGATTCAGCCATTGTCTCGGATATGATCGCGTCTGTTTTGCCAACATGACGAGAGTAAAGCATGGTGTTGTCAGCAAATAACCCAATCTCCGACTCTATGTTGTCAGGGAGATCGTTTATGAAGATCAGGAACAATAAAGGGCCTAGGATAAATCCCTGGGGTACACCTTCATTTATGTCATGTTATTTGGATGAACAGTCACCGAGGACAACCTGGATCTTTCTTTTGGTTAGGGAGGATCTAATTATATTAAGTAATTGCCCAGTAATACCGTATGAGCGTATTTTTAAGAGAAGCCCTTTATGCCATACCTCGTCAAAGGCCTTGGATATATCAAGCGTTACTGCCCTAGCTTCACCTGCCTTGTCGAGTGTATGATACATGCGTTCAGAAATGACCGTTAGGATATCTGCAGTAGATCGTGCTTGTCTAAATCGATACTGGTGGTCAGCAAGAAGTTTAGCATTAACTAAGTGCCTTACTATCGCTAGGTTGATTAAGGATTTGAAGATTTTAGAAAAGATCGGCAGTAGACTGATTGGGCGGTAGTTCTAAGGATCGGTTCTATTCTCAGAATTCTTGTAGACTGGTACCACAGAGGCAATTTTCCAGCTATCAGGAAAGCTAGATTCAGCTAGGCATTTATTGAAAAATTTGGAGAGGACAGGGGCCACTTCAGCAGAGCATTTCTTTATTACTATTACTGGTATGAGATCAGGCCCACAAGCTTTGGAGGTGTCAAGGTTTTTTATGATGTCTCTGACCTGGGATGGGGTGATGACCATGTTATCAAGTGTGGTTTTCGTCCGCAATGGAAATTTGGGGAGGGGGCGGTTATCAGAGTCCAAAATGGAGTTAGAGGCGAAACGCTAGGCAAGTAGTTCAGCCTTATCAGTTGCTGTGCAAACGACATCATTGTGGTTTGATAGTGGGGTAATCGTTGATTGACCATTGTTACTTAAACACTATTGTAGATTTTCCAGAAATCGCGAGTACCTAGTTTCTGTGACTGAATGCGTTTTTTTGTTAACTCAGTGTACCTTCTCTTTGCTTCGCCTATCACGGCCTTGCAATTATTTCTTGACTCTATAAATTTCTGTCTATTTACAAGCTGGCATATGGTGGACAGCTTTAAAAAATTGACTTTGAAACTAACCTATCTCTGTCAAAGTCTTTATTCATCCCTCTTTCTCTCAAATCCATCTTTATCACTTCCTTCCATGTTTACCTTGGCCTTTCCCTGTGAAATTGACCTACTATCTCAACTGTTCTACATCTACTTACCCAAGAACTCTCATCCATTCTTTCAACATGGCCACACCATCGAAGTTTACTCTTCTGCACACATCTCCCTATACTGTCCAGATTTAATCTTCCTCTGAGGTCATCAGATCTAAACCTGTCTTTAAGACTCACATTACACATCGATCATATCATTCTCACATCATTTCTTCCCATGCAACGCATGTCCTCAATCTCACTGGCCAATGTTGCAATCCATGCAATGTATGTCCTCATATATATATATATATATATATATATATATATATATATATATATATATATATATATATATATAATTGTCACTTCCTTATTGTGAGATCAAGAAATATTTTGGTTTATCAACTCAAATTATCCATGATATATATCTCTTTTCTGATGATTTCTTTCTGTGTTTAATTTGTTTTTCCTTTTGTCTTTTTCATACATCCTGTCTCCACAAGATTTAATTTTATGATATACGGTGTATTTTATTTTTATTCTCATCTATCTATCTATCTATCTATCTATCTATCTATCTATCTATCTATCTATCTATCTATCTATCTATCTATCTATCTCTCTCTCTCTCTATATATATATATAACTATATATATATATAACTATATATATATATATATAAATATATATATATATATATAAATAAATATATATATATATATAAATATATATATATATATATATATATATATATAAATATATATATATATATATATATATATATATATATATATATATATATATATATATATATATATATATATATATATATATATATATATTTGTTTTTTTGATCGGATCTTACTGCATATTTCTACTTCATCACATTTTTTCTATACATACACAGACCAGGAAGTTATGGTTTGCACAACTCCTATCAGCTCATAAAAACCCTTAATTGGACATTATAATATTCAACACCGAGTGAGTCTTCTGAACTTTTTATATGATTTTGTTTTTTCTATCGTTTTATTAATTTGCATACACCCTGAATACACTTTTCACTGTCATCTACTGCATCGATAGCAAGCCTAGATAACCTTTTAGTTTTGGGACTACCATTCACCACCTGGATTGTTTTTTAATTAACTTATTTGACATCTTTTTTGAAATTGTTTTAAACTTTATGTGTTGGACGAACTGTATAAGTTGAACAAAAAAGTGTGTATTTGGCCAATATATATTTTTTAATATTTTAAGCAAACGTTTCTGGGTCTTTTTTTCAATGTTTTTTTTTTTTAAATTTCAATGTTTTTTTTGTTGTTTTTTTTACATTTTTTGTTAATAAACAACTGTTTCTAAGCAAATGTTGTTTTATTTTCTTAACGCACGAACTGTTTTAAAGCAAATAGTTTGGGGTTTTTTTACAAATTTTTTTCTATGTTTTTTTTCCTTCTTTTATGACAGTTTCTGGGTTAAGGTTTAGGGTTAGGGTTGCATCTGATCCAAAAGTTTTCTTGTGTACTGGTTCTGTTGCTGGCAGAACTCAATTAGTCATTCGGAAGATTCATCGAGCTGACAGCGATGATAATAGAAATTCATTTTTTTTATTATTATTAAACGCGATTAATTTCTTTCAAAAGTTATCGGCTGCTTGCTGTAGCCCGATTATCTAATGCCTGCTGCAACCTGATTGGTTAATAGTTTCGTCAACTCTATGAAACTATGAACTATGTTTCAACTCATAGTGCGTTCTCTATAAGAGTACCTTATAATCAAATAAGGGGCCAAAAGTCGAAGCTGTTTACTCTGCATGCTAGACTAGAAGTACGCAAACAGTTTTTTAGTGTATATACGATAAGGCATTGGCACAGACTACTTGAGGAGACAGTGAATGCAAAATCAAGTGACAGCTTCAAGAACCGTGTATGCAAATATGTGAAGATGGAGGGTTAGGGTTAGGACAATAGTAGTCTTCCTGCCCTGGAATATACTGTGCAAGCATGGCGTCTGAACTAAGGCACCTGTCATATGCGCAGAGGCTGCCAAGGACGAATTTAATTTGGTGTTTCTTTAGTTTCGCTTCGACATGAAAGTATCTAACAAAATGTATAAAGTTTGTTATGTACTTACGTGTTAGCTGAAAATGAGATTGTACAGAAAAAATTACGCAAATGCATCCAATATTTATTAAATTATAAGAAAAAGAAGAAAAATACGATCTTAAGTATCGGTAGACATTTTTACCCAGTTCAGCTTACTGATTAGGCAAGGGAGATAACTCAAATTATTTTTTCAGAAAAACTCAAAATTTAACAAAAATGGCGACCGATAGATAAAATCGTTTTTTTATTTTTAATTTAGTAAATACTGGATGAATTTGCGTGATTTTTTTGTGTACAGTCTTCTTTTCAGCTACCACGTAAATACATAAGAAAGTTTATACATTTTTTTTTTCTATTTTCTTTTTTAAAGAGAGATCTAACATGTCGGAGCGAAACTAAAAAAAGTACCTTTAATTTATTTTTTAAAAATAAAGTTTTGGTATTATCCGAACTTCTGCATCGTTATGAAAGGGTAGATCAAAAGAAATCCTTTCTTATTCATTATTGTTATAATTAAACAACGGACCATAGGTTGAAGCTTATTACTCCGCGCGCTAGACCGGAAGTATGAAAACATTTTCTTAGTGTACACATCATCGAGCAGACTACCCGAGGAAGCAGTGAATGCAGAATCAACTGACGGCTTCAAGAACCGTGTGCACAAATATGTGAAGATGTGGACTCACACAAGACAATACTCGTCTTCCTGTCCTTCAATCCACTCCAATTCTTAGTAAGGAAAGCGGTGGAGTCAGGTAAATATAAAAGAGAGGCTAATACGCTATGTTTGATTTATTTTGAATGGAGCAAAATGGGCAGAACTCTCCTTGAAAATAACATCAATTGGAACAAATGCATAGAAGATACTGCCAAATCTGCTGCAGAAAAAAAACAATCCAATCTCTACAATCTGCATCTTAGTCTCAACCTTACAATTATCTAGACAATCACAGTCACATTCCAAACACGATGCCTATCCCCAGCTCTGACCTGGAGTAATCTCGTTAAAATAAGGCATTGGAACAGACTACCCGAGGAGGCAGTGAATGCAGAATCAACTGACAGCTTCAAGAACCGTGTGCACAAATATGTGAAGATGTGGACTCACACAAGACAATACTCGTCTTCCTGTCCTTCAATCCACTCCAATTCTTAGTAAGGAAAGCGGTGGAGTCAGGTAAATATAAAAGAGAGGCTAATACGCTATGTTTCATTTATTTTGAATGGAGCAAAATGGGCAGAACTCTCCTTGAAAATAACATGGATTGGAACAAATGCATAGAAGATACTGCCAAATCTGCTGCAGAAAAAAAACCAATCCAATCTCTACAATCTGCATCTTAGTCTCAACCTTACAATTATCTGGACAATCACAGTCACATTCCAAACGTGATGCCTATCACCAGCCCTGACCTGGAGTAATCTCGTTAAAATAAGGTATTGGAACAGACTACCCGAGGAAGCAGTGAATGCAGAATCAACTGACAGCTTCAAGAACCGTGTGCACAAATATGTGAAGATGTGGACTCACACAAGACAATACTCGTCTTCCTGTCCTTCAATCCACTCCAATTCTTAGTAAGGAAAGCGGTTGAGTCAGGTAAATATAAAAGAGAGGCTAATACGCTATGTTTCATTTATTTTGAATGGAGTAAAATGTGCAGAACTCTCCTTGAAAATAACATGGATTGGAACAAATGCATAGAAGATACTGCCAAATCTGCTGCAGAAAAAAAAAACAATCCAATCTCTACAATCTGCATCTTAGTCTCAACCTTACAATTATCTGGACAATCACAGTCACATTCCAAACGCGATGCCTATCCCCAGCCCTGCCCTGTAGTAATCTCGTTAAAATAAGGTATTGGAACAGACTACCCGAGGAAGCAGTGAATGCAGAATCAACTGACAGCTTCAAGAACCGTGTGTACAAATATGTGAAGATGTGGACTCACACAAGACAATACTCGTATTCCTGCCCTTCAATCCACTCCGATTCTTAGTAAAGAAAGCGGTGGAGTCAGGTAAATCAGGTAACTATAAAAGAGAGGCTAATATGCTACGTTAGATTTATTTTGAATGAAGTAAAATGGGCAGTACTCTCCTTGAAAAATGCATAGAAGATACTGCCAAATCTGCTGCAAAGAAGGTGGACTCCATCTCCCGGGCTACAAAAATGTACCCGTGGATTAAGAGCACTACCGGTCAGATTTTTATGAAATTTGAAACATAGATTTTTATTAAATTCGAAGCATAGATTTTTATTAAATTCGAAACATAGATTTTTATGAAATTTGAAACAAATATGTGAAGATGTGGACTCACACAGGACAATACTTGTCTTCCTGCCCTTCAATCCACTCCGATTCTTAGTAAGGAAAGCGGTTGAATCAGGTGACTTGACTTGACTTGACTTGGTCCCTTAACCCCCTCCTGGGTCGTAGGGGCGCTGCACCAATGAACTCCACGCCAGCTGTCTCCACTTCTGACGGTCATGGGCAATGGACTGGGTTGTAGCGAAGTTGTAGCCCGTCCACTCTTTGATGTTGTCCGTCCATCTTTTGTGTTGTCTATCTCTCCTTCTCTTGCCTTGCACTGCTCCCTGAAGGATGGTTTTGGAGAGACCACTGCCCCTTGTCATGTGACAATACCATCCAAGCTTTCTTTTTCTTACAGTTGTCAGTAAATCTGAATCAAGTAAGTCAGGTAAATATATTCTGCTGGTGATGCCTACCTTAAGTTATGGGTTAAGTTGTATAGCAGCTGTGTCATGAGTGCTATGTTATATAGTAACACATTCTGGGGCCTCATCCAGTTTTCACTCACTTTACTGCAGTGCAATGACAAATCCATGATCAGATGGATCTGCAATGTGAAATCCGACCAAACCAACACATTATTAGGTCAGTAGATTTATTGAAAGCACTAAATTTGCCCAGCATAGGATGGATCAGTTATGCTGGTACGGTCACGTGGACTATTCATCCTCCTGGATAAACCGCTGCAGAAGCATGGATGTTTTGAATCGCAGGAAGGTTGGCCGGGCAAGGAAAACTTGGAAGCAAGTGATTAGATGAGACTACATGGAGAAGAATTTGGAGACAGTTGACCTTCTGAACTGTGAGGACTGGAGAGTGAGCTTGCGAAATATAAAAAAAAACGTCTTATCCCTGGACAAGGAGAAAATGACATTAAATGAATGGAGAGAGAAAGAGAGAGAAAGAGAGAGTGGTGGGAGAGAGAGAGAGAGAGAGGAAGAGAGAGAGAGAGGCAGATAGAGAAAGAGAGGGGGAGAGAGAGACAGAGGGAGAAAGAGAGAGACAGAGAGAGAAAGAGAGAAACGGAGAGAGAGGGAGAGAGAGACAGAGGGAGAAAGAGAGAGGGAGAGACAGAGAGAGAGAAAGAAAAAGAGTGGAAGGCAGAGGCAGAGAGAGAGAGAGAGGGGGAGAAAGAGGGAGTCAGAGAGAGAGAGAGATAGAGAGAAAGATAGAGGGAGAAAGAGAGAGAGAGAGATTTATCTATCCGTGAAATCCTTGATTGGTCTCCATGCATTATGTGATGTGCAAAATGCAACCTCTCCATAGTGGATGACTATACGGCTGATCTAGAGGAGGAAACCATGACCACAAAAAATCCTCTATTCTTTATGGGTAGTTGTAGTGACCATCGACAGACGGATGCATCGACAGAGAGAACGTTTCAGCTTCGCAGGAAATCAATCTTGACAACCGGAGAACCATAATGTGTACTGGTTTTAGTGAGAAGTGTAAATTGTAAATATTGCCGCTAACCTGACTACAGAAATCATTTTAAGTAAAGAATTTTGTCCACCATGTAAACATTTTACCACAAAGTTCAATACTGTTTTTTGCTCGTCCTTGAAAATTTCCAACAAAAACAAATAAATTTCCTTCACGATACTGTGGAGAATCTTTCACATACGCTTCATCAACAAAAAGAATACAATTCTCCCGATTTCCATAAATTTTAGAAAATATACCACACAGAAATCCAAAGTAATCCCATTCTGAGACTTTTGATGTCTACAGATTAAAACGTTGGTAGAGAAGCAGTACCTTTCCGAGATGACCTTTTCGTGGAATCCTTCATTGGTCTTCATTCATCTGAGCACTATGTGATGTGCAAAATAAGACCTCTCCATAGTGGATGACCATACAGGTTAGCCTGGCCTGTTACTATGCATGGGCATACACAGAACACGGCAGATCCAGAGGAGTAAACCTTGAACAACTTTAAACTCTATTCTTTACGCGCAATTCTAGTTCCTCTTGCAACCATCGATAAATGGATGCTTTGACAGAGAGTTATCCAAAACGATTGGAGTGTCTTTCAAATATTACACCTACTGTCTGATGTACGAAGCCTGTCTAAAACTTATCCGACCTTAGGCCAGAAAAAAATATTTCAAATACGTGACGGGATTGGGACCCTAATCGTCTTCAAAGTAGGGCCCTTGTGCTTGCACACACTTAGCTCACCGATCCAACATTGCCGGAAACACCTCTGGAAGTTTCCCAATTGCACTAGGGGGAGAAGGTGCTATTGTGATTGCAAGAGTTAGGAGTGGATGGCATAAGAACTTCTGCCATTACTAACCAGCAGAGCGTTACCACTGTCGACCAAGTGAAGAGTCTATCAGGCACGTGTGCACAGTGTGATGATGTATAGAACTGAAACCTATATATATATATAAGTTCAATTATCTATGGGTAAGAATTTACATAAATGCTATGAGGGAGTCGCCTCCCTTACATTGTGTATCGTACCCTATAATATATATGGGGACGTCTATATATTATTTTATTTATAACATAATTATCCAGTGATACGTATTTCACCGTTTATCTACGGCTCTTCAGCATGGCTGACTTTTGGGCGAGATTTGAAACCATGATCATCCCCGACCGTACCAACATGCAGAAATTAAAATGCAGCATGAACAAACACCTTGTTGCTCGACTCCCCACCCAGAATGCTCCCTTATAAATCACAGTAGTTCCTTAGGCTTCAGTGGCAATATGCCTTATTTGAGGTGACTAAAAGTAACTAATTTTATTTTGTAAAACACTGGAACACAATTAAAGCCATCATCACAACCAGATGAGAAGAAACTGAGGCTTTTTTAAAACTCAGAATCTGATTGAAGAAGTATCCACCGAATATATAGCGGCAAGGTACGATTTTATAAAATATAATAAACAACCCATCACATAACACTTGTCTGTTGATGGTATACCAGAAGATAAACAAATTGGCCATTTAATTTTTGGGAAGGAGGGGGGGGGGCTGGGGGGGGCGCTCTGCCGTTTTAACTCCTGGTCATTCGATAATGAAGCTGAAAAAAACATCTAACTGATTTGGTGGCAATGTGTGGAACAGCTAGAATTTTAAGTAAATTCCTGAATGTCATGTTTTTTATTTAGAAAAAAAGAATATACAGAGAGATAGATAGATAGATAGATAGAGAGAGAGAGAGAGAGAGAGAGAGAGAGAGAGAGAGAGCGAGAGAGAGAGAGAGAGAACATCGATGACTTCCTGACCAGATGGCAATTGAAAGCATAAAAATATAAATTCTCGGAATCTCAAGAAACTGAATAGTCTTCTTCTTCTTCTTCTTCTTTTTCTTCTTCTTTTTCTTTTCATTCTTCTTCTTTTTCTTCTTCTTTTTCTTCTTCTTTTTCTTTTCATTCTTCTTCTTTTTCTTCTTCTTTTTCTTCTTCTTTTTCTTTTCATTCTTCTTCTTTTTCTTCTTCTTTTTCTTCTTCTTCTTAACTTTCTTCTTCTACTTCTTTTATATCTTCTTAACTTTCTTCTTCTTCTACTTCTTTTATATCTTCTTAACTTTCTTCTTCTGCTGCTTCTTTTTTTTCTTCTCATTATTATTTTTCTTCTTCTTCTTCTTCTTCTACTTCTTCTTCTTATTATTATTATTATTTTTCTCCTTCTTCTTCTTCTTCATCGGATCAACGTCCGTTTTACATGCTGGCATGCGTTGGACGGCTTCAAGAAATTGATTTTCAAAGTAACCTATTTCTGGGCATCTTTCTTTTTTATTCCTTTATTCCCTCAGGTCCATCCATATTTTCCTTGGTCTTCTCCTGTGACCTGGACCTGCTTCATCAACTGTTCTACATCTACTAACCCAAGAACTCTCATCCATTCTTTCAATGCAGCCATACATCTTCCTATACTCTCCAGATTTAATCTTCATCAGAACTAAGCTTGTTTTTAAGGCTCATATTACACATCCATCGTTTCATTCACATATAATTTTTCTCCATGCTACGCATATCTTCAACCCTCACTGGCTAGGTCTCACTTCCATACATCATCACACTGTGTATACATGCCTGATAAACTCTTCCCTTGGTCGACAGTGGTAACGCTCTGCTGGTTAGTAATGGCAGAAGTTCTTTGAAGGAATTGAAGCAGCTTACTTTGGCAACTGCAACCATCCAGTCTGCTTTGCATACCAGACAAAAGGCTCCACAGATCATCAGGAGAGAATTTGTGATAATTTCGGGACCTACCTCTCGACATCTCCAGCCCCCCCCCCCCTATCACAAATTATTGCAGGAAGCAAGCATCTAGACTTACAGAAACAACTTGGCCGTTTGGCTCGGAGCAAAGTGTGGTATCTGTTCTGATACTACACTCCATCTTTTCTGCCCTCTGTCAGTGAAGGAGAAATCCTTCTAGACTGAGGCCATTTTTATTTTGTCCCAGTCCAGAGTGCCCCTTTTTTTGAGGAGCTGGATTTTCTCCACATTAAAAAACAGCTTTGTGTCTAACCCAGCCCTCGTGGGGAGGCAAGTAAATAGCGACTCAGCATTAGAGTTGCCAATAACATCTAATCCTCAGTTTGGAAGATGCCGCTTCCAAAGATGTCGCTTCCAAAGATGCCGCTTCCAAAGATGTCGCTTCCAAAGATGTCGCTTCCAAAGATGCCGCTTCCAAAGATGTCGCTTCCAAAGATGTCGCTTCCAAAGATGTCGCTTCCAAAGATTGATTTTTGATCTTTTGATGTCCTCAAATGTATACCAATAACAAAATTGACATTCCCTTAGAGAAATTTACAGGAGCTTGCTTTGACTTATTTGCATACTCCATAGTGATTCGCCACATGCTTGAAAACAAAATTCCACCACTTATCATGATCTTGGGCCAGTCTTTCAGCTGTCAGGAGCGGCATGCCAGTCTCAATCCTTATCTTATTGACCCATCGTTTTGGTGGTTGCCGTCTTGACCTTTCTTGAATGAAATCTTATTCATATGATTTCTTTACGTATCTAGAGTCTAGTAGCCGGAAAACATGTTGAAAACGCATATATCTCTTTTTTCAAATGAGCTGTTGATACATATGTTAAAATTAAGCCTCGTTCTAATATCTGCATTTCATCATGTATCTCGCTGATTTACTTCAAGGATAGTTCTTATACATTACATTTCAAAGACATTGAGCTTCCTTCTATGCTCTACCGGTATAGTCAGTTTTTCACTTGCATATATAGCAGTAGGATCAATGCATTGTAAAGACTTAACTTCAGAGACATTGATTTGCCTTTCTCGCTCTCCATATCTTTTTTTTTTAGTCGTCCAAATTCAGAAGTTGCCATTCCTATTCTTCTGCTAATGTCAAATGAGTAACCACTGAACCAAGAAACACAAAACCTTCAGGATTTTGTTTCAACCGTTTTGTCGTCTGTTGAGATATTATCGCCAAGGGAGGAGAATATTTTGTATTTGTCTGGGTTCACTTTCATCGCCCATTTCTCACAAGATGCTTCAAACTCAGAAGTAGAAAGCTTCAACTTATCAAAGACAGCACCAACGAGTGTGATGTCATCAGCATTGGTTTAACGAATATTAGTAGAAAGATCATTGGAGGAAATGATTTTGCATTTGTCTGGGTTCACTTTCATCCCCCATTTCTAACAAGATGCTTCAAACTCAGAAGCAGAAAGCTTAACTTTATCAAAGATAGCACCAACGAGTGTGATGTCATCAGCATTGGTTTAACGAATATTAGTAGAAAGATCATGGCTAAGCACCAGTGTTGATAGAAGACTGCCCAATTCTTTCATCAGAAATTACAAGAAAACATTGAAGAAGTCAAGAGATAAAAGAACGACCTCGCCTACCTCTACAGATACTTCAAACCAATTGGTGATATTTCCATTAATAACAACTGCACATTCCGTATGCAATAGCTAAAATAGTTTTATGGAAAACATAAAAGCTTCTACATTAGAGGCGTTATCATATTTTTTAATTGAATATTTCGAACGCGCCTCCATCCTTTATCAAAAGAAAATTGTCGTCTGTTGAGATATTATCGTCAGAGGAGGAGAATATTTTGTATTTGACTGGGTTCACTTTCATCGCCCATTTCTAACAAGATGCTTCAAACTCAGAAGTAGAAAGCTTCAACTTTATCAAAGACAGCACGAACGAGTGTGACGTCATCAGCATTGGTTTAACGAATATTAGTAGAAAGATCATTGGCAGAAATGATTTTGCATTTGCTTGAATGCAGAAAAGAATGCAGAAAATAACCGGCATTATTTTCTGAATGCAGAAAAAAAACCTGTAGTATTACTCACTGCCGTTAAATTGAGTGAATTGTTTCTGCCAGGTGAACAAACTTTCCCTCAATCTGGTATAGCAGCTATATGGTTACACTCTATTTTTGTTGCACAATTTTATCCTTATATGCAGAGTGATTGATACATTATCCAATCAGAACACTTTGCATGGGAGGCACTTCTACTGAACTGTTGTACACTGTTTTTCACACTTTTTCTCTAGTTTGATGTTTTGAAATCAAGCTGAAGAGACGGCTATGTTCCTATCTCATCCCAAGCAAAGACTTGACGTGCGCAAGACAAGTGGACTGCAGACCCAACCAATGGTACGGATATACGCACGTCCATCGACTTAGCGTGCTTTTGTATTTTTGGCTACGTAACTCTTTCCTGGTCTCTGGCTGTTTGTTGGTGAAACTATGTATGAATAAAATTGATTTAACTTGTAAAGGAGGAGTTTGTCCTTATAATCAATCTGAAGGTAATCCCCTTTTTCTCCTTACCTAGCAAAGCCAATAGGATACACATCTACTCCACACCTTTTTCTTATTACAATTGATCCCCCTACCCTCCTACCCTGGTATTATAAGGAAAAGAAAATATCTGTTGATTTATGGAAAAAGATTATAATGGTGAAAGAAGATTAAACAAAAAATAATAGTGAAATGTCTTGGAGGAATAAGAAAAAAAGAAAAAAGAGGGAAAAAATGGTCTCTGTTGATGGAAACACGGTGTTTGCTACTGGAACTTTCTTACATGGTATACTTTTCTCTGATGACTGTATTCAGTGCAACAACATTCGTTTTCCTACTTTCTCCTTACAAATGGCGACGTTCTCTCCTATTCTTATTACAATTGTCTTTTTCCCTACTCATTTTTTTATGAAAACAACGTGCTCACCACTGGGACTTTGTTACATGGTATACTTTTCTTCAGTGACACTGTATTCAATGCAACAACATGGTTGGCACTGAATTTTGTCATGTAGTAGACGTTTTCCGATAACACCGTATTCAGTGTAACAACATATCTGCCACTGGACTATAATCGCGTACTGAACATTTCTCCAACAACCCCGTTTATAATACTTATCTTTATCACTGAATAATCTTAGTCCTTTCAAGTGCTAAAATGCCTTCTGTCGACTGCCATTAAACTCGTCTTCAATTAATGGCAAAGCACGCCGGTCACATGCATTAGATACATACTCTCGTTCCAGCATGTACTTGTTCTTTCTCACATCGAGGTTCTACACGGTATACAAAGATGGCCTCTTTCATGGCGGCAGAAGATAAGTCAAGACTATTTTCACCACTTGATACAAGTTTTGGTTAATCATGTCCACCACGTTGCCTTAGACCTGCAAAAAGCGAAAAGAAGATAAAATAAATGTAATGTCAGTAACTATTAACTTCGAATCCAATGTCAACGAATATTTGTCATAAATCGTCATCATAAATAATCAATTTTGTCCATCCCATTCATCATCTTTCACAGCAAAAACTCATCTTCTTACCACAACTGCAAGGCACTTTCCTTTCTTCCTCTGTGTGCTTAACATCAAACGGGATTTCCATGAACAGAGTTTATTTCCATGCGTGTCCCATCTGTGGAACACGTTGCCACAAGATTGCTTCCCTGGAGGCTACAACATGGTCATTTTTAAATCAAGTGTCAACGCATACTTGTCATAAACCATCCCCATAGGTAATCAGGTTTTGTCCTTTCCATTCATAATTTTAAATCCTCTCATAATATTCATCAGCATTCAACTGACAATTCATCCATCTCATTAACTTTCATCCTTGAGTGATTTTTGGCCTTGATAAGTGGTGACTCATTAGTAAAAAAAAAAACATAGAATCTTTTAAAGAATTTTACAACAAGCTGATCAGAAAAAACGAATCAAATCTCGAATCAATAAAAAAATAAATAAAAGGAGGTTTGAGATTTTTAAGACTTGATTAAATATCAGGAGATCAACCAGGTGTAGTATCTGTTCCGATGGATACTGCACCCCATAGACCAGTATTGTCTGGGCCGTCGGGTCTTGATTTACGCCGGTCTATTCGTCTGTCCTGTGCAGTTCTAGGAGGTCCACCCTCCCAGGCTTTGCCTCCCCTCTTTGGGGAGGAATAAGATTATTGCTTACTGCCTGAGGCGCCCCTAGCGAGGAATGCTGACGGGGCTGCCCAGGCAATTTTAAATGGCCATGGTGCTCACATTCTCGGGCGCTGGCTTTTCAAATCTCACTTTCCCGACCTTGTGTCACATCTTACCTTGTGGGAGGAAGATAAATAAAATCATGAGATCTTTATGTATATTTTTATATATTTTTATTTTCTATTATATAAATGTGAATATATCAAGAGATCTTAATGTATATATTTTTTATATTTTATTAGATTTAAATATTTAAATGTGAATATATAAAGAGATCTTAATGTATAATTTTTTATATTTTATTAGATTTAAATATTCAAATGTCAATATATCAGTAGATTTTATGTATATTTTTTATTTTTGTTTTCTATTATATAAATGTAAATAAATCAGTAGATCTTAATGTATATTGTTATATATTTTTATTTTTGTTTTCTATTATATAAATGTGAATAAATCAGTAGATCTTAATGTATATTGTTATATATTTTTATTTTTGTTTTCTATTATATAAATGTGAATAAATCAGTAGATCTTAATGTATATTGTTATATATTTTTATTTTTGTTTTCTATTATATAAATGTGAATAAATCAGTAGATCTTAATGTATATTGTTATATATTTTTATTTTTGTTTTCTATTATATAAATGTGAATAAATCAGTAGATCTTAATGTATATTGTTATATATTTTTATTTTTGTTTTCTATTATATAAATGTGAATAAATCAGTAGATCTTAATGTATATTGTTATATATTTTTATTTTTGTTTTCTATTATATAAATGTGAATAAATACGTAGATCTTAATGTATATTGTTATATATATTTATTTTTGTTTTCTATTATATAAATGTGAATAAATACGTAGATCTTAATGTATATTGTTATATATATTTATTTTTGTTTTCTATTATATAAATGTGAATTAATCAGTAGATCTTAATGTATATTGTTATATATTTTTATTTTTGTTTTCTATTATATAAACGTGAATAAATCAGTAGATCTTAATGTATATTGTTATATATTTTTATTTTTGTTTTCTATTATATAAACGTGAATAAATCAGTAGATCTTAATGTATATTGTTATATATTTTTATTTTTGTTTTCTATTATATAAATGTGAATAAATCAGTAGATCTTAATGTATATTGTTATATATTTTTATTTTTTTTTTCTATTATATAAATGTGAATAAATCAGTAGATCTTAATGTATATTGTTATATATTTTTATTTTTGTTTTCTACTATATAAATGTGAATAAATCAGTAGATCTTAATGTATATTGTTATATATTTTTATTTTTGTTTTCTACTATATAAATGTGAATAAATCAGTAGATCTTAATGTATATTGTTATATATTTTTATTTTTGTTTTCTATTATATAAATGTGAATAAATCAGTAGATCTTAATGTATATTGTTATATATTTTTATTTTTGTTTTCTATTATATAAATGTGAATAAATCAGTAGATCTTAATGTATATTGTTATATATTTTTATTTTTGTTTTCTATTATATAAATGTGAATAAATACGTAGATCTTAATGTATATTGTTATATATATTTATTTTTGTTTTCTATTATATAAATGTGAATAAATACGTAGATCTTAATGTATATTGTTATATATTTTTATTTTTGTTTTCTATTATATAAACGTGAATAAATCAGTAGATCTTAATGTATATTGTTATATATTTTTATTTTTGTTTTCTATTATATAAATGTGAATAAATCAGTAGATCTTAATGTATATTGTTATATATTTTTATTTTTGTTTTCTATTATATAAATGTGAATAAATCAGTAGATCTTAATGTATATTGTTATATATTTTTATTTTTGTTTTCTATTATATAAACGTGAATAAATCAGTAGATCTTAATGTATATTGTTATATATTTTTATTTTTGTTTTCTATTATATAAATGTGAATAAATCAGTAGATCTTAATGTATATTGTTATATATTTTTATTTTTGTTTTCTATTATATAAATGTGAATAAATCAGTAGATCTTAATGTATATTGTTATATATTTTTATTTTTGTTTTCTATTATATAAATGTGAATAAATCAGTAGATCTTAATGTATATTGTTATATATTTTTATTTTTGTTTTCTATTATATAACTGTAAATAAATCAGTAGATCTTAATGTATATTGTTATATATTTTTATTTTTGTTTTCTATTATATAACTGTAAATAAATCAGTAGATCTTAATGTATATTGTTATATATTTTTATTTTTGTTTTCTATTATATAACTGTAAATAAATCAGTAGATCTTAATGTATATTGTTATATATTTTTATTTTTGTTTTCTATTATATAAATGTGAATAAATACGTAGATCTTAATGTATATTGTTATATATTTTTATTTTTGTTTTCTATTATATAAACGTGAATAAATCAGTAGATCTTAATGTATATTGTTATATATTTTTATTTTTGTTTTCTATTATATAAATGTGAATAAATCAGTAGATCTTAATGTATATTGTTATATATTTTTATTTTTGTTTTCTATTATATAAATGTGAATAAATCAGTAGATCTTAATGTATATTGTTATATATTTTTATTTTTGTTTTCTATTATATAAATGTGAATAAATCAGTAGATCTTAATGTATATTGTTATATATTTTTATTTTTGTTTTCTATTATATAACTGTAAATAAATCAGTAGATCTTAATGTATATTGTTATATATTTTTATTTTTGTTTTCTATTATATAACTGTAAATAAATCAGTAGATCTTAATGTATATTGTTATATATTTTTATTTTTGTTTTCTATTATATAAATGTGAATAAATCAGTAGATCTTAATGTATATTGTTATATATTTTTATTTTTGTTTTCTATTATATAAATGTAAATAAATCAGTAGATCTTAATGTATATTGTTATATATTTTTATTTTTGTTTTCTATTATATAAATGTGAATAAATCAGTAGATCTTAATGTATATTGTTATATATTTTTATTTTTGTTTTCTATTATATAAATGTGAATAAATCAGTAGATCTTAATGTATATTGTTATATATTTTTATTTTTGTTTTCTATTATATAAATGTGAATAAATCAGTAGATCTTAATGTATATTGTTATATATTTTTATTTTTGTTTTCTAGTATATAAATGTGAATAAATCAGTAGATCTTAATGTATATTGTTATATATTTTTATTTTTGTTTTCTATTATATAAATGTGAATAAATCAGTAGATCTTAATGTATATTGTTATATATTTTTATTTTTGTTTTCTATTATATAAATGTGAATAAATCAGTAGATCGTAATGTATATTGTTATATATTTTTATTTTTGTTTTCTATTATATAAACGTGAATAAATCAGTAGATCTTAATGTATATTGTTATATATTTTTATTTTTGTTTTCTATTATATAAATGTGAATAAATCAGTAGATCTTAATGTATATTGTTATATATTTTTATTTTTGTTTTCTATTATATAAATGTGAATAAATCAGTAGATCTTAATGTATATTGTTATATATTTTTATTTTTGTTTTCTATTATATAAATGTGAATAAATCAGTAGATCTTAATGTATATTGTTATATATTTTTATTTTTGTTTTCTATTATATAAATGTGAATAAATCAGTAGATCTTAATGTATATTGTTATATATTTTTATTTTTGTTTTCTATTATATAAATGTGAATAAATCAGTAGATCTTAATGTATATTGTTATATATTTTTATTTTTGTTTTCTATTATATAAATGTGAATAAATCAGTAGATCTTAATGTATATTGTTATATATTTTTATTTTTGTTTTCTATTATATAAATGTGAATAAATCAGTAGATCCTAATGTATATTGTTATATATTTTTATTTTTGTTTTCTATTATATAAATGTAAATAAATCAGTAGATCTTAATGTATATTGTTATATATTTTTAATTTTGTTTTCTATTATATAAATGTGAATAAATCAGTAGATCTTAATGTATATTGTTATATATTTTTATTTTTGTTTTCTATTATATAAATGTAAATAAATCAGTAGATCTTAATGTATATTGTTATATATTTTTATTTTTGTTTTCTATTATATAAATGTAAATAAATCAGTAGATCTTAATGTATATTGTTATATATTTTTAATTTTGTTTTCTATTATATAAATGTAAATAAATCAGTAGATCTTAATGTATATTGTTATATATTTTTATTTTTGTTTTCTATTATATAAATGTAAATAAATCAGTAGATCTTAATGTATATTGTTATATATTTTTATTTTTGTTTTCTATTATATAAATGTGAATAAATCAGTAGATCCTAATGTATATTGTTATATATTTTTATTTTTGTTTTCTATTATATAAATGTAAATAAATCAGTAGATCTTAATGTATATTGTTATATATTTTTATTTTTGTTTTCTATTATATAAATGTAAATAAATCAGTAGATCTTAATGTATATTGTTATATATTTTTATTTTTGTTTTCTAGTATATAAATGTGAATAAATCAGTAGATCTTAATGTATATTGTTATATATTTTTATTTTTGTTTTCTATTATATAAATGTAAATAAATCAGTAGATCTTAATGTATATTGTTATATATTTTTATTTTTGTTTTCTATTATATAAATGTGAATAAATCAGTAGATCTTAATGTATATTGTTATATATTTTTATTTTTGATTTCTATTATATAAATGTGAATAAATCAGTAGATCTTAATGTATATTGTTATATATTTTTATTTTTGTTTTCTATTATATAAATGTGAATAAATCAGTAGATCTTAATGTATATTGTTATATATTTTTATTTTTGTTTTCTATTATATAAATGTGAATAAATCAGTAGATCTTAATGTATATTGTTATATATTTTTATTTTCTATTATATAAAGGGAAATATATAATGGAAATCTTAATGTATATATTTATATATTTTATTAGTTGATGTAGTGTAAAGAAAATATATAAGTTTATGGGGAGTCTATGTTCAAATATTTCTGAGAGATTCGTGAACCAACAAATAAATAAAAACGTGAGCAACTAAAACTTTATATACAGGGTGGGCCCAAATAAGGGTCCTATCTTTAAATTTGAATAACTTGAATTTGAATAACTTCCACAAAATAAAAGTTAAACTCACCAAACTTTATGTGTGTGTAGACTGACCCTTCCGAGATTTTTTGAAATAAACAAAACAAATTTTAGCCGAAAAACACTTCTTAAAACTTACAAAAACTAAAGTATTGTTTTTTACACTGTTTTGAGTTTTTTAAGCAAAAATAATGTTTTCTAAATGAGGGTACGTTCCTTAGGGCTAATACGGCTCATGCTTGCTTCGGAAGGGGTCCTTTACTTATTCTAAAAAAAAATTTTTTTTAAATCAATAAATAAAAAAGTTATGAATTTTTAAAAAAAGGACCCTTATTTTTGCCCACCCTATATAAACACAGAAACATTTTTTCTGGGACATATAATAAAGATGTCCTAGTTTTGACGGCCACATCAAGCACAAACTAAATATGCTACGACCTAAAAATCCAGGCCAAGTATCTGTGTGTCCGCTTCTATTTCAGAAAAAAGTATTAAAATATTTTCTTCAGACTTTGTTGAATTAATCATGTGGCCGTCTGTGATCAGAAACGTAACATCGACAGTTTTATTCAATATACGATATTATTTACTTCTATATTGTTTACTTATATATAATTTACTTATATATTGTTTACTTATATATATTTTTACTTATATATTGTTAACTGATATATTGTTTACTTATAAATTGTTTACTTATATATTATTTAATTATATATTATTCACTTGTATATTATCAGCTTATGTATTGGTTACTTATAAATTGTTTACTTATACATTGTTTACTCATATATTGTTTACTTATATATTGTTTACTTATATATTATTTAATCATATATTGTTTACTTATATATATTTTTACTTATATATTGTTAACTGATATATTGTTTACTTATAAATTGTTTACTTATATATTATTTAATTATATATTATTCACTTATATATTATCAGCTTATGTATTGGTTACTTATAAATTGTTTACTTATATATTATTTAATTATATATTATTCACTTATATATTATCAGCTTATGTATTGTTTACTTATAAATTGTTTACTTATACATTGTTTACTCATATATTGTTTACTTATATATTGTTTACTCATATATTATTTCCTTACATATAAATAATCGACTTATATATTATTTACTTATACATTATTTACTCATATATTATTTATTCATATATTGTTTACTTATATATTTTTACTTATAAATTATTTACTTATATATTCACTTGTATATTATTTACTCCTACATTGTTTACTTATATATTTTTTTATTTATATATTGTTTACTCATATATTATTTACTCATATATTGTTTACTTATATATTTTTTACTTATAAATCGTTTACTTATATATCCACCTGTATATTATTTACTTCTATATTGTTTACTTATATATTGTTTACTTATATATGTTTTACTTATATATTATTTACTTATATATTCACTTATATATTACTTACTCATATATTGTTTACTTATATATTGTTCACTTATATATTGTTTACTTATATATTATTCATTTATATATTGTTTACTTATATATTCACTTGTATATTATTTACTCATATATTGTTTACTTATATATTGTTCACTTATATATTGTTTACTTATATATTGTTTACTTATATATGTTTTACTTATATATTATTTACTTATATATTCACTTGTATATTACTTACTCATATATTGTTTACTTATATATTGTTCACTTATATATTGTTTACTTATATATGTTTTACTTATATATTATTTACTTATATATTCACTTGTATATTACTTACTCATATATTGTTTACTTATATATTGTTCACTTATATATTGTTTACTTATATATGTTTTACTTATATATTATTTACTTATATATTCACTTGTATATTATTTACTCATATATTGTTTACTTATATATTGTTCACTTATATATTGTTTACTTATATATTATTCATTTATATATTGTTTCCTTATATATGTTTTACTTATATATTCACTTGTATATTATTTACTCCTATATTATTTCCTCATATATTGTTCACTTATATATTGTTTACTTATATATTATTTCCTCATACATTATTTACTTATATATCGTACACTTATGTACTAGAAGAATACCCGTTCCAGGACGGGTAAAATTAATTCCCTTACCCGAACAGAAGAGTTTTGCACCACTTTTATGTCGCTTACGAGACAATCCAATTTGGTATAATGCTACGAGTGTTTTCAAATGGGCCGGTACAATCCTCTGTCGAATCTAACCAAACACTAAAAAAATGTCACTTGTTGCCCTTTTTCTAAACACTCAGCGTTATAAGGTCAGGATCAAGGGTAGGTGGAGTAATCCTAGGAAAGGAGTGGTGTCCTCTCCTAAACCTTGGGGTAGTAGTTAATAAAAATAAATGAATTATTTATGTTGCGCTCAACTATGGTCGACCACTTTGATTTTTTTACGAAGATTAAAATCAAGAAACTATAATACTAAACTTTATGTCTAGAATCCTTATTCCAACTTTGATCAAAATCTTTTAAATGATTTTGATTCTAGAAAATGTCTAAAATTTAAGCTCAAAAGAAGAAATTCAAATTCATGTAATCTTGCTTAATTGGTGTCCAATGATTATGAATCACATTTAATGCAAATCTGAAATATTTGAATTTTTTAATGGTGGGTTGTGCTCATATCATGCCCATTAAACCCTGTGAAATACTAAAAAAAAAAAAAAATTTGATGAATACTCATTAATTGATTTCTGATACTTATTGTTAAAATTTCACAAAAATCGAATGTATTTGAATTAATGTTGATGGAGGCTTTCCACCACCTTTTTATCCTGTTTGCATAAAACTAAATATAGCCCACATTACGAAAACTTATGTCTAACAGCTGTATTCCAAAATTTATAATGATCAGTTAATTAGTCTAGAAGGTAATGTTGCAGAGGGCCAGTCACTTGTGATCGGTCTTACAACTATGAAAGGAGCCAATTTCAGATGTTGCGGCCAGGGATCAAGGCCCCGAATGAGCAGATAAGTGAAGAAACACACCTTATTATATACTGTACGGTCGGCTGCTGCTAGTACAAGGGGGCGTTCAATAAGTAATGCCCCTGACCCATTTCCCATAGCAGTAGATTAATGAGACTTGGCACAGTTATTAGTCTTTCTCTACATAGGAACCACCTAGAGTTATGCATTTCTCCCATCGTTTAATGCAGATCTGGACACCGTTTATGTAGAACACCCCAGGTTGGTCCTCCAACCACGTCGTAACTTCAGAAATCAAGGCTGCATCATCTGGGAAACGCTTTCCTTTCAAAAACAACTTCATGGCTGGGAAGAGATGAAAGTCAGAGGGTGCAAGGTCAGGAGAGTAAGGAGGATGGGGGAGGATTTCATAGCCACATGCCTGTGCTTCTGATCTGGCGACATGCGAGTTGTGGACCGGAGCGTTGTCCTGCAGGAGGAGGATACCTTTGCTGATCTTGCCCCGCTTCTTGATTTTGATAGCTTCTCCTAATTTCATCAAAAGTGAAGCATAATAGGTTCCTGTAATTGTGGTACCCTTTGCCAGGAAATCTGTCATCACTACTCCGTCCTGGTCCCAGAAGACTGTGAGCATGACCTTGCCAGCGGAGGGCTGCACCCTTGCATTCTTTGGAGATGGTGAGTTCAAGTGCTTTCACTGCATTTTGTCTCTGGATCATAGTGATGGACCCAAGTTTCATCCTGTGTAATCAGTCTTTTGAAAAACTTTGACTCACCTTCTTGGCACGTCTCCAAATTCATCCTTGAGCACTCGACGAGTTCTTGCTTCTGGAAAGGTGTGAGCAACTTGGGAATCCATCTGGCAGACACCTTATGCATATGCAAATGGTCATGAATGGTAGTTTCCACACACTCTCTACTAATCTTGACCTCTTGGGCTATTTGGCGAATAGTAATGTGTCGATCTTCCAAAATGGCAGCCTCAACTTGACGGACAGATGCCTCATCAATGGCAGAAGAGAGCTGGGAGCTGTTTCCACAGACTTCCGGCCATGTTTGAATTCACGTTTTATAAGTTTATATGATGGGGCATCATCACCATAAGTTTCTTTGATTTCATCAAAAGTCTTCTTTGGTGTCCGTCCTTTCAAATACAAAAACCGGATCACTGCGCGACACTCAACTGGCTCCATTTCACACCTGACTCAGTTCAAACACCTGTAAATCAGAAACCACAATTAGTTCAGAGCTGTTTTTTGCAACAAACCCATACAGATATAAATCATTACACATGCAAAATTTCATCTAGATCAGACAACTGGAAGTGGGTCAGGGGCATTACTTATTGAACGCCCCTCGTACAACACTTTGCTGAGATTTTATTGGTTGGCTCAAGTGATGACGATTGCGCAGAAAGAAAGAAAGTGTGTTAGTTTCTGTCACACGGGCTAAAGTGTTCAAAGATTAAACATCCGGTTTTGTTAGAAGTACCAAGTCGTAAACAGGGGTTGGCACGACAAGAATCCTGTACGTACGCATAGATAAACATATACACATACCTAACTAGTGGAAGTAGCTTCGACTTGCTTGATAAACACCGCTTGTCAATTTCTAATTTTCAAACCGGAAGTCATCTTCAAGTAGACTGTTTCTCTTTTACTCGAATTTCTTATGCTGAGAATTAAAGGTTATTATCCACTCGTAATGGAAAATGTCGTCTTCTGAAACCCTTTAGTTTATCTTTTTATTTTGAATGAAATACACGGCCCGTTTACGCGAGTGCAAGTCTGAGCTCATTAACAATTCGGTGAGTAAGGGTTAGGGTTATGGTTAGAGTTAGGGTTAGAGTCAGGGTTGGGGTTAGGGTTTAGGGTTAGTTAAAACGTTTTGACTTAATATATTTGTTTTTATTTACATTATGTGGCAAACGTGATGGTCCTGAGCCAGGATCAAGCAGTGGACTTGCTTCGTCTTCGCCATAAAAGGATCCGTCTTTGCTTGGCTTGTAGTTGGAAAAGTGATGAAATGTCAAGCAAAGAGGTTGCTAGCAAGGATCGAACTGATGACCTATGAGAAACGGTTCGACTGGTTGTTGCACTGAAGTGGGCGAGTTCATCTTGATAAGAAGAGTATGAACCCGGAATTGTCTGTGTTCTCATTGGTCAAAAGGAATTGATTGTGTTCTCATTGGTCAAAAGGAATTGTCTGTGTTCTCATTGGTCAAAAGGAATTGATTGTGTTCTCATTGGTCAAAAGGAATTGACTGATATCATTTAATGTCTGACATCTGACGACTTGGGAAGTAAAAGAAGAAAGGAGAACCTGACATGAGAGTACTTCACCCTACGAGTAAACCCTGACCAAATATTCAAAATAAGATAGTATTCGAAGCACGAATAAGATCCCTCAACACGGCTATACACTTGCTCATACGGGGAATAGTACACCTTTTCCTAGTGATGTTACCTCAAGTAACATCACTTAGCTGGATACTCCACCAGACTAGATGAATTCTTGTCTTGGAATCCGGTAAGAGCAAGAGACAACAAAAAGATATAGTATTACATAGTTTTGACTTAATATATTTGTTTTTATTTACATTATGTGGCAAACGTGATGGTCGTGAGCCAGGATCGAGCAGTGGAAGTGGCCCCGACTTGCTTCGTCCCCGCCATAAAAGGATCCACCTTTGCTTGGCTTGTAGTTGGAAAAGTAAAGAAATTTCGAATTCATAGGTTACTAGTGAGGATTGAACTCACGACCTAGGAGTAACAAAACGACTGGTTATTGCACTGCAATTCACCTTAATAACAAAAATAGTGAACCAACGAATTCTTTATTTTCATTGGTTAAACCGAATTAACTGAGACTGAAAAGCTGCTAATAAAAAGGAAGGAAGAAAGAAAGAAAATGGGAAGAAGGGAAAAGTGAGAGTCAAAGTCGAATTATTTTGTGAGTCGGATTATTTTGTCTTATTGGAGCTCGAAGAGAGATTGTTGGTTTTATGAAGTTTTTTTTTTAGTGTTTGGAATCCGAATGATAGACTTCACAATCGCCTCTATCCCATTTCTATATATCCTAACATTCTTTGGAAGACCACTTATACAGGCCGCCATTTGCTTGCTAAGAATTGCAGAATCTACTGTCAATTCCGCCATTTGCTTGCCAAGAATTGCAGAATCTACTGTCAATCCCAGCACCAGAGCTCAGTTTTCTAAACCCAAAGAAAAACAAGAAATACAGCTCGCTAACCGACTGTTTCATTTTTCAGCGTCTCTCGGTCAAAAAAGTAGGTGTCCTAGGCCCGATACTTCACAATTTATATGTGATATTAGACGGATTACAGCCACTTGGAGGTACGAGCCCCGAGAAACCACTTAGATGCCCCAGCGCATCTCTCTAGCTATCATCTGAGGCAACGCCATGTTCATCATGACGTCATCCCGCAACGTCTAATTCTTAACAAAGAGAACAAATAAACCATGCCCTCGTATGCAGGCAAGTAAACAAGGACTTATTGAAATTTTCTTATGTACTGATATGTAACTTTATTAGATGCGTCCTAGTATTTCTATAAGAGGATCTATCTGTCTGTCCGTTGATTTGTTTGTTTGTTTGTTTGTCCATGGTATTTTCATCACTAAATGCACTGCTTAAATCCTTTATATTGTTGCGGGGATGTCACCCCCACCCTCCCTAAAAAAATAAAAGTGAATAAACACAAGCAAAACAAAAATAACAGAATCTAAATATTTACATAAAACTCGTACAAGGGTATTCTTGAAAACAAAAAAAAACAACAGAAAAACAAAAAAAAAACAGTACAATGTAACCGTCTTGCTGGCCTAGATTTGATGACTTTGCTTGAGAAACACCATGACGATGGCTTTCAGAAACATTACTTGTTATTGTTCTTACAAGGACAGTTTATTGCATGTAGAAGGTTAAGATTAAGGTTTGCCCTGAAAAGGACAGGTTATCACTCATAGTCGTTTGAAAAATACATTTGTCCTGAAAAGGACAATTTATCAAATGTAATAGTGAAAAGAAGCTTTCGTCTGTTTTCATGAAACAGTTAAAACGACCACAGCTGCTATAATGATCATGACACAATATAATTAAATTGACAAGTCTTTGTTGTCCGTAGGGTGGCTATGGCTGTATTCATCGCCAGGGTTACATTGTGGAGCAGTTGTTGTTGTTGTGGTTGTTGAGTGACTCAGACTTCTGCACAGAGTCTACGAAGATTATCCCTCAGAATTGTCCGGTCAGTATTTAGTCCTCCTTCTTAGCCATAGCTATTCATTAAACCTGGAAGATTGCAAGTGTTGACCCCAGACACCGAGAGTAGCACGGCTAAGCGGTTGCATACGAAGTCGGGGAAGGTTTGACCCAGAACACACAAATGAGTGGCGATTACACATGTGCAGATAAAACATTGTTACCCTTATTTGCAGTTCTGTGCCTAATGCGTCTTCGTTTGCTCCATGCAGAGACAGAAAATTAGGGATTCTGATCTCCTTCTTGCTTTTCACAGGGGCCCTGTTAGCCAGGTTGTGGCCATAATACCACTAGGTGCCAGACCTGTTCAGATAGCATAGCTCTGAAATTACCATGTTACGATGGTGAGAAAGAGTTGGACTTTAGGGAAGAGTGTGTTTCTGTTGCTGTATTTATCGCCAGGGAAACATTGTGAAGCAAGTGCTGCTGCTGATTGTGCTGTTGGTCGTTGGCTGCAATTTTAACAGAAAGGGCAGGAAGGTAGCTACTCATGGTAGGCCTAAGGCCCAAAATTATTAAGAGGTAGAATGTGTCTGCTCATATAGTAATCGGTCAGCTGTTACTGCTGGTGCATTGATGTTATTTGATTGGTCAAGACCTAGAATGAAATGCGCAGCATGAGACATAATTTGGTCTATTTCTGTCATATGCAGAAGTTATGCCTTGCAACAATTTACATGTGCCACTTTAACAAAACAATGGGTTTATTCACGACAGTCATAGTCTCGTTACATGTGTACAGTAAAAGCGTCCGTTTTAGTCTCTGTTCTGCCCTTATTCTTTTATTGACTTGTAACGATAAGAGTATAATGATATTATTGTTGAATATTGGGTTTGGGGTACCGGACATAAACAACTGGCCGACATAGGCACTCACCAGGCCGGAAGAATAAACATCCGGTGATTTGATTTATAGACACCTGCAGAGGATACCTGTAAACACAGCAGACAAAAATACACCCGTCGCTAAATTAACAATAAAATGAATGGAAGCCACGTCCTATAGGGAGCGTGGCAACATTGAGTGTGTAGACACCTGCAGAGGGTACGTGTAGACACAGCAGACGAAAATACACCCATCACTAAAATATCTAAAATGTAAAGCTTAAGCTTAAAGGGGTCTTAAGAAGAAATTGAAATTCAGGTAATCTTGCTTAATTGGTGTCTAATGACTATGGATAAAACTTAATGCAAATCTGAAATATTTGAATTTTCAAATAGGAAGTTTTTCCCATATTATTATTGTGAATGTTTTACAGGGAGGAGGGGGGCATAGATTGGAATTCAGTGGTGGTGTATTACTTTTGAGCACAAATAAATCCTGTTATATTTTTATAAGTAAACGTTTTTTTTGTAGTTCTTTTGTTTATTTATAAGAACAATTACGAAACCAATTTGAATTTTCAAATAGGAAGTTTTTCCCATATTATTATTATAAATGTTTTACAGGGAGGGGGGGCATAGATTGGAATTCAGTGGTGGTGTATTACTTTTGAGCACAAATAAATCCTGTTATATTTTTATGAGTAAACGTTTTTTGTAGTTCTTTTGTTTATTTATAAGAATAATAAAGAAACCACTAAAAACGGTTATCTTGAAGATGTGAGCTGTGTTATGGCATACACATGTTATGTCACACATTTCAACCGGTGTTAGGGCAAAAAGATATGCGGAATTATTTTGGCTATTTTTTTAAATTTATTTTTGTGGACATCAAATCAAAAAAAAGAAATCTGTCCAAATCAAACTAGCCGAAGATGGTAGGGAGGGAGGCATTATTTTTTATTTAACACTGGTCGGAATGTGTGACGTAACATTTGGCCGTGATAGCACAGTTCACATCTTTAAGATGAAAACATACGTTAATAATATTAGTTCAAATGTAACTGATGCCTTTTTGTTATTAATATTGTTACATTTTTTTAGACGACATGCGGTCAGTCTCCTCTCTATCCAGACCAGTTGTGTTGACGTGCTTTTGAAGACCAGATCTCTATAAACCTTTGTTACATCCGTTTTTGACATATCCACCTATTAGGAAGCGTTAACATGTGAATATTTTAGGTGTATTACTTTTAAACACAAATAAATCCTGTTATATTTTTAGAAGTAAAGGTTTTTTGTAGTTCTCTTTTGTGTATCCCTTTTATTTTTATATAAGAACAGTTAAGGAACCAATAATTCGTATGCACTATGCAGAACTGACATTGTAGTCACAAATACAAAGATGTCAGTAGTAGCAAGGGAGATCACTCTATGGACTCTTAGGCCTCATCGGTATATCTTTCTAGCTAGCTAAGACATATTAGTTACATTTCAATTATCTCCCTTGATAAGTAATGAGCATATTTTCAGAAACGTTTTCGCAATTTATCCCTTTTTGTATGAAATTACTTTAATTAAATACTGTTAATATCGACAAAACTATTGCAGATATATAGGAAAAATAGGACAATAAATTAACAAATAAATAACGTCAAACATTCATTTATTATAGACTGTTTAAAAAGCAGTTATGCAAATTAGACAGATATATGAATGTCTATGGATCTTTCGTCAGTACTATATATACATTATTTCAAAGTTTTTGTGTTGTATTATTGATTTAAATAAAAAGTGAACCACTTTGATGGTAATATAGGAGTGATAAAGGAAAATAACTTTCGCATTTATTAATTAATAAATAAATACTGAAATTTTCATGAAGATCTCTGATTTTTTGGTGAATTCTTTTCCATCCGGGCTATTCATTTTTTTTTGGTTAAAAAGCAAGTTACTCTCACTTTCATAGATAAAGTAATAAAAAAAATCGCATTTGTCTGGCCATTCCTAAACATCTTGCCAATTCTAAGTATCTATTATCTCATTTCAGCCAGCCAGCCAGTCTTCTTCTTCTTCTTCTTCTTCTTCTTCTTCTTCTTCTTTTTCTTTACTTTCTTCTTCTTCATATTCTTATTATTATTCATTCTTCTTCTTTTTCCTTTTTTCTTCTTCTTCTTTCCTTTTTCTTATTTCCTTCTTCTTCTTCGTCTTCACTTTCATCTTCTTTTTCTTCCTCTTCTTATGAATAACAGCAAACATTATTTAGACTGTTTTTTAAAAAAAAGTACTACATATACCGTATTTCAAGAGATTATGTTGTATTATTGATTTAAATTAGAGTAACTCGTTTTGATGGTAATATAGGAATGAGAAATAAAAAATAAACTTTCGCATTTATTTATTTAGATAAATACGCTAAGGCAATTTCATGTCCATATGCATGTCATCACCCTCGACCCCTTTTAATATAGGAGTGATAAATGAGAAAAACTTTTGCATTTATTAATTAATTTTTTTCTTTTTTGTCGTCTTATTCTTTCCTTCTTCGTCTTCTTCTTCTTCTATTCATTCTTCTTCTTTCCTTCTTCTTCTTCTTCTTCTTCTTCTTTTTTTATCCTTCCTTCTTCTTCTTTTTATCCTTCCTTCTTCTTCTTCTTCTTCTTCTTCTTCTTTTTATTTCTTTTTCTTTTTCTTCTTCTTCTTGTTTTCTTTCCTTCTTCTTTTTTATCCTTCCTTCCTTCTTCTTCTTTTTTTATCCTTCCTTCTTCTTCTTCTTGTTTTCTTTCCTTCTTCTTCTTTTTCATTTTCTTCTTTTTTCTTTCTTGTTGTTGTTGTTCTTGTTCTTCTTCTTTTTTCTTGTTTTCTTTCCTTCTTCTTTTTCTTCTTTTTTACTTATTATTACTGTTGTTGCTGTTGTTGTTGTTGTTCTTCTTCTTCTTCTTCTTCTAACTCTTAGTTTTCTTCTTTTTTTCTCAAGAAAACCAAACTATTTAGCTGACATACAAATAGATAACAGAAAATAACATATAATGGATACAATTTATTCACTTGTGTTTACACTGTTACACTTCGAAAACGTCTGTAGGGACACCACCATTTTTTTGTGGCACAAAATGTGTGGTATCAACACCAAAGTTCCGCGAGTCTCCAGCACAGTATAGAGATGAAGCGGACTGACGAAGCAGCTAGTCGGAACGCATGCGATACATGTGACATCAGGCTATATTTAGTGCCGAGTCACCCAGAATACAACACTGAGTGGCTCCCCCAGATAAACGTATACTTATATTTTATAAAAAGTCTTTTTGGCCAACCTTTATACAATTTGAATAAATGAATCATAGAATATGTAGGCAAATGCATTTTATAATGCAATAAAGAAACAAACAGAGAGAACTGTTTTGGGAATAAGATAACAGGACACAAATAAGCAGTATGTAAAATAGAACAAAGTAGGGAGGCAGTAGTATAGATTTATTTATTCATTATGAAAATTAAATGATAACAGTACAGTTGCGGTTGGACAGCCTGGCAATCAATATTTTAGCCCCTATCTGACACTTCCTGCATAGATTCACTTTGGCGCTATCATTATTCAGTAAAGCGGAATACAAAAGAAAAATTCTTAACAAATGAACAATTATATTCAAGAGAAAATGATTTTCCCCATTCAAAAGATTGAATTTGCAAGAAAAAAAAACTCATTAGAGAATCCTGACTTGAAAAAAAAAAAAAAAATTTTATTTTTCATTCAATTTTTTATTTTTAATAATTAGTCTGAAGGAGTAAATATGAAATGAAAATTTCAGACAAAATATAAAATTGGTTATGGAAATGAGCAAGGTAACATGGTTGTAAAGATAAGGACACAAACACATCATTAAAGTAGGACCGAGTATTACCTCCTTCTCCCCTTTTTACATACTTACTATACCGACGTACTACTCTTCCACTCCTCTGCTTTACCCCTCTTTCACATATCCACTACACAGAGCATCTATTGCCTCTTTCCTCCTATCACCATTTCTCCCCCTCTCCTAGATTTTTTCTTTCCTACATTGTATAAAAATGTTGAGTTTTGTTTCAATAAAGCCAAATCACCAAACGAATATGGTCGAACCCATTGACCGAAATATCTTGGTCCAGCTTTAATTATTTTCTACTAGCATGTTTCCGTGCTTTCCCACATTTCCATAATCTAATTTTTACATAATTAGTCTATAGCAGTCCAATGCTATGAATTGTAGTTATGCTACAGTGGTAGACAAAGCAGGCACTACCTGTCTTTAAACTCGTGACCGGAGAGAAGGTTTCAAACCAACTAGGAAGCGGTAGAAAGGATTTTTTGGCAGCGCTTTAGAAACCTACTTAGTTTTATTCTTTGCCATCTCAATTAAACTCTTGCCAGGGAAAAAAAATCAGAAAGCTGTTTTTTACAGTAGCAACACATTTAAAATATTTAAAAAAAAAGCGTTGCTAAGCGAAGGATCGTTTGACTCTGTTAGCCATGAGCCAATTGTTGTTTTGTCCAACCACGTTGCTGAATACATTAGAACATGAAATGTATCTTCAAGCCAAGAAGAGAAAAAAGATCTCCACGTGCGTATTGGTACACGCTAAAATGTTTACTGTTCACTCTTTGTGTGTTCTGCGTACACCACCAGCCAATGACGTGTACTGATTAGGACACAGGATTCGTGACGTGGCGTCGTTTCATTGCATTATGGCACTACATGGAGAAGAGGCATTATCTAACCCTAACCCTAAAAATGATGGTATCACGTTTCTTAATCTCTATTAATAAAATTACGGCATAATTACATTAACACTCCGCTTTTGATATATCACCATAGTTAAGCGACGTTGCTTCTGGTCAGTGGCAAGATGGGTGACCATTTAGGAATACCAAGTGGATTCATGTGCATTTATTATGATACAAATCAATTCGACACTGTCGGGCTTAGGTATGGATCTGTTCAATCCTAGGAGGTCCACCCTCCCAGGCTTTACCGTCTCTCTGAGAAAGTGTTAGTTTATTGCTAATCGCCTGAGACGCCCCTACCAGGAAATGTCGACGAGGCTACATGGGCATTGTTTGTAGGTCAAAGTATGCTTATCCTAGTATGCTGGCTTCTCAGAAGCACACCTGACCTTGTGTCTAACCTCCCCTAGAGAGGAAGTAAATAATATGTGCCTTAATCTGGAGCAAAGTGGATATATGTCAAATATCCAATCTTTCGAAAAATCGCTATGATGTTTAATTTTGAAGACTTGCATTCCTTACAAAGTATATAAAGTTGTAGTGAGAGTAATGGCATGATGGTGATGGATAGTCGTCCAGTGTACCACAACTTCCGGTAACAGGAAAAAATAAAAAGAGGGAAATGGATGAGTCAACTGAAAGAGCAGAATCTCAGTTAAATGTTGAGTTAAATGCGGATAAATGCTTGGCCAATTGAATATGTTTCTGCCTCCCAAAATCAAAAAGAATTGCTAAACCGTCTTTCAATAGCATTTTGAATTTGTACGTGGCCTGAGAAAGCTGAATTTCGAGAGAAATGGCAGCTGAAACATGTGTTTTTTAAGGAATTAATGATGTGTTTTATTTCTTCATCGATGTATTGAGGACTGCAGATTCTAAGAGCGCATAGGAAGAAGCCTATAATCATATAATCATACCTGTTTTTTTTAATCTTTATCAGACAACGAAATGGCTTCTAGAATCTATCCTCCTTAATAACCCAAAATTATCTTGACCGAACAAAAACTAAACCTAGATCATGGCTAACCTTTCTTCTCTTCGTTCTCAATTGTACTTATATACAAGTCCCCGCATACACACTCACGCACAAACTCCTCCTCACATACATTTTCATTCAGCACGAATCTAAACCACTTAACCACAAATAACAGCCTTACCAATGAACACAATCTAGACATCCTCACAAATATTTATATATTTAAACTCCTTTTGGCCTCAATTTAACTTCAAACCATCAACACTGCCTGCACAAAACTACGTTTTACCTATTTCTCGCCAAAATTAATATCACTTTTCCCCTTCTCTTTCTTTTCCCTTCCCCTCATTGTCATATTCACAGCACATTTCAACACTTTCCTTCTTACTCACTTATATTCACACATTCCTGACATGGCCAGCTGGTCAATACTCCTACCCTCAAAAAAAAAATCTCACACCTAACCACAACAAAATCTCCCCTCTCCTTCCTCACCCATCTCACCCTGTCGACTACTTCTTTCACACTCTTACCCATCCACCTTTTGATTGGACCAGTTAAGATTTAAGACACTTTAAATTAATTCCTTATTTCTTCTAAATTTACTTAAAAAAACTTTCTTTAAACAAACACGAAACCTCAGAGGGGGGTCCTTAAATTTGTCTGCTTTCTTGTAGTTCGTATGCACACCGTGCAAAACACAGCCCGAATTGAGACAGCGTTTAAGTGAACTATTTTTCGTGGGTTTTCATACTCTCTTCATTTGGTGCAATGGATAGCGACGAAGGACGGAGACTTAGAGATTGATGGTTCAATTCCCACCGACTTTTTTTTTGAGAGGGGGGGGGGTTAATGGTAACCTAAATATACATCGAAGGGGGCGAAGGTGAGGGGTACGACCGGCGAAGACAGAGTTAGTACTTTTAATAGAAATATGTTACACTTTCGCCTCGGGTAATGGGAGAGGGGAGGGGGGTGATTGTGAGGAGGGCAGAGGTGAGGGGGCGGAGGAGAAGGGAGAGACCGAGGAGAGGGGGTGAGAGTGACAGGGATGAGCAGGCAACCGGGGAAGAGACAGCTTTTGCCCCGGGCAACCAGAGAAAAGAGAGATTGTTACACTTTTGCCTGCAGAGAAGGAGGGGAAAACGGGGAGGGAAGAGCCCCGGGCAACGCCGTGTACCCCAGCTAGTCTATTATATAAGGGCAGATGTGTGTGTGTATGTGTGTGTGTATGTGTGGGTATGTCTGCAAAAGGCTCCCGAGCTACTGGATAGAATTCCATAAAGTTGACATTTTCTGAATCGCTGAGCTTTTATGATGCATAATATCGAAAAATAGGAAAAAAACATCGATTTTTTGTGTGTGCAACGGTAAGTGAAGGAGAACAAAGACCAAGAAGTCGACGGTTCGATCCCCACCAACTCCTGAGAAGGGAGGGGGAGGAGGATGACCGAGCAAGGCAGAGGTAGTACTTTATGTTAAACTTTTTCCCCGGGCAACGGGGAGAGGGGGGTGACAGAGGAAGAGAGAGATTATTACACTTTTACCCCTGCCCAACAGAGTTAGGAGTGGATGGGGTGTTTTCAGCAACTTCTACCATTACTAACCAGCAGAGTGTTACCACTGTTGACCAAGGGAAAAGTTTATCAGGCATGTGTATGCAGTATGATAATGTATGGAATTCAAGGCAATTTAAAATCTAATTAATGTATTTTTTAAACAGTAAAAAAAATCATCAATCATTAAGGTAGGAGCAGGTGCTGGTGTGATTGTTGTGCTTCATAAGTAATGCCCCTGACCCACCTCTAGATGAAATTTTGCATGTGTAATGATTTATATCTGTATGGTCTATGTTGCAAAAAACAGCTCTGAACTAATTGTGGTTTCTGATTTACAGGTGTTTGAACTGAGTCAGGTGTGAAATGGATTCAGTTGAGTGTCGCGCAGTGATCCGTTTTTTTGTATTTGAAAGGACGCACACCAAAGGAGACTTTTGATGAAATCAAAGAAACGTATGGTGATGATGCCCCATCATATGACCTTGTAAAACACTGGCATCGTGAATTCAAACATGGCCGGAAGTCTGTGGGAGCAGCTCCCAGCTCTCTTCTGCCATTGATGAGGCATCTGTCCGTCAAGTTGAGGCTGCCATTTTGGAAGATCGACACATTACTATTCGCCAAATAGCCCAAGAGGTCAAGATTAGTAGAGAGTGTGTGGAAACTATCATTCATGACCATTTGCATATGCATAAGGTGTCTGCCAGATGGATTCCCAGGTTGCTCACACCTTTCCAGAAGCAAGAACGCGTCGAGTGCTCAAGAATGAATTTGGAGACGTGCCAAGAAGGTGAGTCAAAGTTTATCAAAAGACTGATTACACAGGATGAAACTTGGGTCCATCACTATGATCCAGAGACAAAATGCAGTGGAAGCACTTGAACTCACCACCTCCAAAGAATGCAAGGGTGCAGCCCTCCGCTGGCAAGATCATGCTCACAGTCTTCTGGGACCAGGACGGAGTAGTGATGACAGATTTCCTGGCAAAGGGTACCACAATACAGGAGCCTATTACTTTTCACTTTTGATAAAATTAAGAGAAGCTATCAAAATCAAGAGGCGGGGCAAGATCAGCAAAGGTATCCTCCTCCTGCAGGACAACGCTCTGGTCCACAACTCACATGTCAAGATCAGAAGCACGGGTATGTGGCTATGAAATCCTCCCCCATCCCCTTACCCTCCTGACCTTGCACCCTCTGATTTTCATCTCTTCCTTACCATGAAGTTGTTTTTGAAAGGAAAGCGTTTCCCAGATTATGCAGCCTTGATTTCTGAAGTTGCGATGTGGTTGGAGGGCCAACCTAGGGTGTTCTACATAAACAGTGTTCAGAGCTGCATCAAACGATGGGAGAAATGCATAACTCTGGGTGGTTCCTATGTAGAGAAAGACTAATAACTGTGCCAAGTTTCATTAATCTACTGCTATGGGAAATGGGTCAGGGACATTACTTATTGAACGCCCCTCGTATTATCCATCTTCTCTCTCTCAATCTCTCCATCTCTCTCTCTCACACACAAAAACTTACTCTCTTTCTTTCCACTTCTCTTTCTGTCTTCCCCCTCTTTCCTTCTCTTCTCCCCCCCCCCCTCTTCTCTATCTCCTCTTTCCCTCTTTTCAAAGGTGAGTAGTGGTGACTCTACGGAGACCCCCCACATGCTCACAAATAGCTTTCGTACTTCTCTGCATTTCTCTCACTTTCTGTTTCTCTCCCTCTCTTTTTCTCTCTCACTCTCTTTCTCCAGCCCCTATCTCTCCATTTCTCTCTTTCATCCTCTCTCTCTCACTCTCTTTCTCTCTCTCCCCCTCTCTTTCTCTCTCCCTCCCCCTCTCTCTCTCTCTCTTACACACGTAAGCTTTCAAAAAATAATATCAATCATTCAGTTTGATCCATATGTGCTTCCATTTGAAATGCCTGCTTAAGAAGCCTTTTTCTTGACCACCTCGATTGACCAGATATTTTCCAATCAATAATCGATCTCTGTAATCACAGGGGTATTAAATAACAAAATATAATAATAATAATAATAATAATAATAATAATAATAATAATAATAAAAACAACAGACAAAAAAGAACGTCCGTTTACATAGACCTACCACTTCACAATCGATCGATATGCCAATATGCATTGACCTGCCCTAAATTTCGAATTATAATAGACCCCCCTCTCCCCAGCAGGGCTATCTGGCATTTCCTGTGGAGTAATGAGAACCTTATGTACCCTATTCATGCTCCCATCCCTGAACACAATATTACCATTTTTACCTTATTATGGTGAAATTATAAAGATAAAATATTATCTTTAAAATAATCCTCAATATACGAGATAGAACAATTATAAGATGAGATGAATGCTGAGAATAAAAATTGAAAAAGGGAAAATATTAATTGAATCATCGAGTAATTTAAACAAGGAATTATTGTTCCTTTCCTTAACCCATGGATTTTCAAAAATGCAAGCGTTTACAATCAGAGAAGATCATTGGAATAAATCAGTGAAAATTATATTAATGTTAGCACAGATTTGAAAATATAAAAAAATATATAAAAAATCGATGTGGATTTTCTTTGTACAAGAAAGAATTTTTGTGTATTTTTATATTTTTTTTCTGATGATAAAAGCTTGCATTTTTGAAAATTCATGGGTTAAGGAAAGGCAAAAAACGTTTATTGATATACTCCTTGTTTAAACTACTTGATGATTCAATAAATATTGTCTTTTTTCCAATTTTTATTCACATCATTCATTTTATATATATATATAGTCTAAAGAAGCGTTGAGTCATTTTAAAGAAAGAAAGAAAATGCAGTTTAAATTCCCAGCGACACTAACTAAATCCAAGATATCGCAGACTTAGCACTTGCATAAGCTGACTTACTGCTGGAAAATTCACAAATAAAAAAGGGGATTCAAGTATCTAACAGTGAAACAAAAATGGGGGACCCCAACTTAAGTGTGATATATATATATATATATATATATATATATATATATATATATATATATATATATATATACAGACGGTTTCGCTGTATCACAGCTCTTCAGTGCGGCTAAACCAGTTAGTGCCTCAAGCTAGGATTGAAACTCAACCATCGAGCTGACAGTCGGCGCTCTTACCCCTGCGCTAATATACGACACTGACTGAATGTAAGTAATATCTCAATGTAAACATTGTCAAGTGCCGGAGCTCGAATTAGTTTTACCTAATGAGCTATGCCTTAAAGCTAATGGCAGTTGGCGATATCCTTACAAATAAGCTCTACACAGGGAGGGAGCTTCATATAGTCATCCGCATACAGACTGTGTTGCTGTATCACGGCTCTTCAGTGCGGCTAGACCAGTTAGTGCCTCCAGTATAAAGAAATGTTTGATTCATTTCTAATGCTATCTTTGCCGTTTCTTACGGTATTTTCAAAATCAATTTAATATCTGATTATTAAATTTTAAATTTAACTTTTTAAGTATTTTTAAAAATGTTTTAGTCTTTAACTAACACTAATATCCTCTTTAATTTAATTTAAAGCCCTGATAATTTACTTTAATTTAATTCATTCCTAGATTCCCCTTCCATATTTCATGTCTGTTTTTGTTTATAATTATCGCCTATCTCTGATCTATGTTTATCTTGTCGGGATTCTAGGTGAAATCCCGGTTACATGTTCTTAATACAAGAAATGTCACATGCAAGGCAAAATAATAATTCACAGGTAATATGTTGTTTAAATAAAACGTTTATTGAACGTGTGTAACGACAATAAAACAGAGTACATTAATACGTATACAGTGTGTATATGGAATGATAAATGCTGTGTGTATATATGTATGTATGTATGATGTGTGTGGAGTTTAAATAGTTCATATGATTCAAACGCACATGGGAAAAAATATGTTCAATAAAGAAATTGTATACGTGAAAATAAAATGTTCTGGAGAATAAATTATCTCTGTAGGAATATGAATGCGTATGTGAACAAAAACCTCTTATCGAGAAAAACGTGTTTATGAATTTAAACACGTGTGATTTTGTGGGTCAGACAAGGAGACGAGCAGCGTTTCCGATGACTACCGTCTGCCGTGGTCGGAACTGAAAAGGAGAGGCCTGTCTGGCATTGTGCACCAATTTGTATAATCAAGAAGAGCAGATAACTCTGTGGTCGTCCTCCAGCGCCACCTGACGGTGAAAAGCGATGCGTACTGGCAAACCGGTGAAATTATGTTTGAGAGGGGGAGATAACTGCTAAAATCTATGTCTTTCTATATTTTCTTTCCTCCTTCTTTTCCCCTTCTGCTCTTTTCTTCTTCTTCGCTATATTAAGCTAAACGACAGACTTAGACCACGTAACGTTCATTTACTACATATAATTTATAGTTGTAATATTTTTGAAATAATTAAACTTTTGATTGCCTTTTTATCCCTAAATTTAAATTTAACATATGTAATTATTTTAGTATTTCTTAAAGATTGTCTCTAGTATATTTTTTAAGTTATAATTTCTTTGGTAATCCGGCATACTAACCAAGACCTTCAAAAATAGAATTTGTACGTTTAGCGTTTGTAAGTATGGATGTCCAAAAAGACAATAATCACCCATCATTGAGCGATATGTTTGGCCAGTAACACGTATTATAACCGATGGCGGGCGAGCGAGCATATAATGCCCTGCTGAACCATATTATAGTGAACCACAAATACAATTTTGTGGACCCGAATAATTCCTACAATCTGCACCAACAGTATGGAAGGATCCTGGAGTCAGTGTAAAATAAAATTTAGACAAATGAGAGGTACTAGGTCTAGAAAATTTCCAGCACTGAATGAACGGTAATTTTTCGGCAATATCCTATACTGGATCCGTTTTTATTATGAAGTTTAAATAAACACAGAAGAAATGCATAAATTTTGGACAAAACCAAATTCTCTTTAATAAATAGTTGGGTGCTTGTACAGAGAATCGTCCGTATTAAATTAACAATACCACAACAAAAAACACAGTATTATACGCAGCAGATTTAAATAAGTATCCTCACCAAAAAGTAGGAAAAATGATCGAGTAGAATTTTAATTAAAAATAAACATCAGTTTAATCGTATTTTGATGACTGTCATTGATTTATTACTTGTTAATATGACAGACTGAATTATTTCCCCCTGAATTTCGTGTTTTTCGCTCGAATCAATGGCCGAACCTGATTAAACGATATAACGGATTTTTGATTTTTTCTTACAATTCTACTCGATAGTTTTTGCTAATTTTTGGTGTACAAACCTATTTTTGCTTGATGCATAAGTATTTCAAAAAGGTTTCCGGTTAATTTAATTGGAACTGCGATTTTCAGCGTTTTTCATATGTACCCTCATCTGTACCAGCACCTAAATTTATTTACATAAAGTAAATAACATTACTAAATTTCTAATTAGAAAATTTTTAAAAAATATTTAATGTTTCTATTATTAATAAAAACAAAATTCCGTTAGGGTAATTTTATTTAATATTTTAATAAAAAAAATAAAAAAATTGTATTATTTACCTCCTCTCCAGGAGTTAGGCACAAGGCCATTTTTATCTTACTCCCACAAGGTAAGATGTGACCCAAGGTCGGGTCGGAAAGTGGGGCTTGAAAAGCCAGCGCCCGAGAAGGTGAGCACTCTGGCCATTAAAAATTGCCTGGGCAGCCCCGTCGGCATTCCCCGGTAGGGGCGCCTCAGGCAGTAAACAATACACTTACCCCTGCCTAAAGAGGGGAGGCAAAGCCTGGGAGGGTGGACCTCCTAGAACTGCACAGGACAGACCCATAGACCAGCGTAAATCAAGCCCCGAAGGCCAAGACGATACCAGTCTATGGGGTGCAGTATCCATCGGAACGGATGTAACAAAAACATTCATTTGAGTTTTCTAAATTCATATCTTTGGACACATACACATACATTTTCTTCAAAAAATATGGCAGTAATGAAAAAAATCGATTACGTTCATTTTAGCTTAGGTCTTAATCTTTAATGCATTTATTTAATATTACTTGAAAAAATGTCATTTCACTATTAAATAATTCTGTAAATAAAAAGCTATTTTCACTATTAAATATTTACTATTAAATTCCCATTTTTTATCGAGATTCACCAATATTCTGATTATTGTCTTTTTGGACATCCATACTTACAAAAGCTAAACGTACAAATTCTATTTTTTGAGGTCTCAGTTAATATGGCGGATTATAAAAAAACAACAAAAAAAACTGTGGCCGCTGTTTGATTAAATATCTTAAAAGATTTTTTTACATTTATTATTTTCTACATAGTACAATCTTGGTCCATTTGACATAGTGGTAACAGTGTTTGCTAATGGATCAAGAGACTACGGTTCAATCCTCGATCGATTCATACCCAAAACTCACAAAAATTGTACTTGCTGCCCCCTTGTTAGACACTCAGTATCATAAGATGAAGGATCAAGGGTAAGTGGAGTAATCCTGGGAAAAGAGTGGTGCCCTCCCCTACATCTCCGTGTAGTAGCTAATAAAAAGGGAGCCTTTGGGTTGCCCGCGACTATTGTCAACAATCTTACTTTTTTCCTTTTTTTTTTTTTACAAAATACAAAACAGCGTTTTTTTTTGTTTTGTTTTTTCGTTCACAAATTCAAAGTTAACCTCAAATTCTGGTTTTCACAAATAGATAATTACATACGCGAATAGACATTAAAAAAAAAAATATATATATATGTACATTTTCTGTATAATGTTTATGCTTAGCGTATTATGACAAATCACTTATCATGGGTTGATAATGATTAACATATTTGACATGTCTCTACGAATAAACATAAATTTGCTATACAAGACACTTGTCATAGTTTTTAGTTTACAACAAATAACCAAAAAGAAAAAGGTTAATGTGGTCTTCACTTTTAGTAGTCAAAATGGTTTACAAGTAAATAAGCTGGCTGTCATCATCATCATCATCAGCAGCAGCAGCAGCACCATCATCATCACCACAATCATCACCACAATCATCACATCCATCATCATCATCATCATCACAATCATCATCATCACAATCATCATCGTCACCGTCGTCGTCATCATCATCATCATCATCATCATCACCACCATCATCGTCGTCATCATCGTCGTCATCATCGTCGTCATCATCGTCGTCATCATCATCATCATCGTCATCGTCGTCGTCGTCGTCGTCATCGTCATCATCATCATCGTCATCGTCATCATCATCGTCATCGTCATCGTCATCGTCATCATCATCATCATCGTCATCGTCATCATCATCGTCATCATCATCATCATCATCATCGTCATCGTCATCATCATCACCATCACCATCACCATCACCATCGTCATCATCACATCCATCATCATCACCATCACCATCGTCATCATCATCATCATCATCATCATCACATCCATCATCATCACCATCACCATCGTCATGATGATAATGATGATGATCATCATCATCATCACCATCGTCACCATCGGTTTTGCGTCGGTTTCACATGCTGGCATGTGTTGGACAGCTTTAAGAAATTGACTTCCAAACTAACCTATCTCTTGCTAGGTCTTTACTCATCCCTTTTTCTCTCGAGTCCGACCTTATCACTTCCTTTCATGTTTTCATTGGCTTTCACCTCTGAATCACCCTGCTACCTTAACTGTTCTACATTTACTGACCCAAGAACTCTCATTCATTCTTTCAACGTGGCCATACCATCAAAGTCTCCTGTTCTGCACACATTTCCCTATACTGTCCAGATTTAATCTTCCTCTGAAGTCATCAGATCTAAGCCTATCTTTAAGACTCACATTACACATCCATCACATCATTCTAATATCATCTTATCTCCATGCAACGCATGTCCTCAACCCTTACTGGCCAGGTTTCACTTCTATACATCATCACATTGCTGATAGAATCTTCCCTTGGTCGACAGTGTCTTGTTGGTTAGTAATGGCAGACGTTCCCTGAATTTACTCCACCCACTCCTAACTCTTGCAATCAAACTAGTACCTGCTCCACCCAGTGCTCCAATGATATAACCAAAGTAACAAAACTTCTTAACAGCCTCAATAGCTTCGCCATCCAGAGATACTTTTTCCAGTAACATTTTCTTTTAATATGTTGTTACTGCTAAAAGTGGCTCTATATAATTTTTTTCAGACACCAATGGAGATTTTGTATCTGTCTGTCTGAAGCCGAACCTATGCTATTACTTATATTAATTGTACTATTGAACTATCTTTTAATTCTCAATTCAGGGGACGGGGTTAGCATCTGTTTTGCAGTTATGAGGCCATCCTCCCAGGCATTACCTCCTCCATTTGAGGGGGGGGGGGGTGTAGTACCTGTTCTGCTGTCATGAAACCATTCTCCCAGGCATTACCTCCTCTTTTTATGAGGGGGTAGTGTAGTATCTGTTCTGTTGTCATGAAACCAACCTCCCAGGCAGTACCTCCTCCATTTTGGGGAGATATGGGGTAGTGTAGTATCTGTTCTGCTGTCATGAAACCATCCTAGCAGGTATTACCTCTTCTTTGGGGTTAGTGTAGTATATTTTCATTCGTCATGATACCATACTCCCAGACATTACCTCGTTCTTTGGAAGGCAAGGCGGGTGGGGGGGGGGGCAGTGTAGTATCTGTTCTGTTGTCATGAAACCAACCTCCCTGGGGGTGGTGGGGTGGTGCAGTGTAGTATCTGTTCGTCCATCATGATACCATTCTTCTAAGCTAGCAAAATTATGCGAACATATATTTGCTTGTTTTAATTAAAGAACGAAAAAATAAAACTATGGAGCTTCTTTCTATGAAACATGTGTTTCTCCCAGGCATTATCTCTGAAACGGAGCCAAATAGGTTCATTGTCCGTCTTCTGACCTGAGACGCTCTATGCCAGTGAGAGAATGCAGAGGGGACTTCAATGCTATTTTTCGAAGATTGATTCTGAGTGCTTTTTAAGATGTTGGAATCCTTGTATCGCCACCCCACCCACTCCATACACAAAATAAATACTGAATCTGACCTTTTGTTACACCTTGACCTTGTAGGGAGGCAGATAGGGTTAGGGAGGCAGATAGCGTTAGGGAGACAGATAGGGTTAGGGAGGCAGATAGGGTTAGGGAGGCAGATAGCGTTAGGGAGGCAGGTAGGGTTAGGGAGGCAGATAGGGTTAGGGAGGCAGATAGCGTTAGGGAGGCAGATAGGGTTAGGGAGGCAGATAGGGTTAGGGAGGCAGATAGCGTTAGGGAGGCAGATAGCGTTAGGGAGGCAGATAGGGTTAGGGAGGCAGATAGGGTTAGGGAGGCAGATAGCGTTAGGGAGGCAGATAGCGTTAGGGAGGCAGGTAGGGTTAGGGAGGCAGATAGGGTTAGGGAGGCAGATAGGGTTAGGGAGGCAGATAGCGTTAGGGAGGCAGATAGGGTTAGGGAGGCAGATAGGGTTAGGGAGGCAGATAGGGTTAGGGAGGCAGATAGCGTTAGGGAGGCAGATAGGGTTAGGGAGGCAGATAGCGTTAGGGAGGCAGATAGCGTTAGGGAGGCAGGTAGGGTTAGGGAGGCAGATAGGGTTAGGGAGGCAGATAGGGTTAGGGAGGCAGATAGCGTTAGGGAGGCAGATAGGGTTAGGGAGGCAGATAGGGTTAGGGAGGCAGATAGGGTTAGGGAGGCAGATAGGGTTAGGGAGGCAGATAGCGTTAGGGAGGCAGATAGCGTTAGGGAGGCAGATAGGGTTAGGGAGGCAGATAGGGTTAGGGAGGCAGATAGCGTTAGGGAGGCAGATAGCGTTAGGGAGGCAGGTAGGGTTAGGGAGGCAGATAGGGTTAGGGAGGCAGATAGGGTTAGGGAGGCAGATAGGGTTAGGGAGGCAGATAGGGTTAGGGAGGCAGATAGCGTTAGGGAGGCAGATAGGGTTAGGGAGGCAGGTAGGGTTAGGGAGGCAGGTAGGGTTAGGGAGGCAGATAGCGTTAGGGAGGCAGATAGGGTTAGGGAGGCAGGTAGGGTTAGGGAGGCAGATAGGGTTAGGGAGGCAGATAGGGTTAGGGAGGCAGATAGGGTTAGGGAGGCAGATAGCGTTAGGGAGGCAGATAGGGTTAGGGAGGCAGATAGGGTTAGGGAGGCAGATAGGGTTAGGGAGGCAGGTAGGGTTAGGGAGGCAGGTAGGGTTAGGGAGGCAGATAGCGTTAGGGAGGCAGATAGGGTTAGGGAGGCAGATAGGGTTAGGGAGGCAGATAGGGTTAGGGAGGCAGATAGGGTTAGGGAGGCAGATAGCGTTAGGGAGGCAGATAGCGTTAGGGAGGCAGGTAGGGTTAGGGAGGCAGATAGGGTTAGGGAGGCAGATAGGGTTAGGGAGGCAGATAGCGTTAGGGAGGCAGATAGGGTTAGGGAGGCAGATAGGGTTAGGGAGGCAGATAGGGTTAGGGAGGCAGATAGGGTTAGGGAGGCAGATAGGGTTAGGGAGGCAGATAGCGTTAGGGAGGCAGATAGGGTTAGGGAGGCAGATAGGGTTAGGGAGGCAGGTAGGGTTAGGGAGGCAGATAGGGTTAGGGAGGCAGATAGGGTTAGGGAGGCAGATAGGGTTAGGGAGGCAGATAGGGTTAGGGAGGCAGGTAGGGTTAGGGAGGCAGATAGGGTTAGGGAGGCAGATAGGGTTAGGGAGGCAGATAGCGTTAGGGAGGCAGATAGCGTTAGGGAGGCAGGTAGGGTTAGGGAGGCAGATAGGGTTAGGGAGGCAGATAGCGTTAGGGAGGCAGATAGGGTTAGGGAGGCAGATAGGGTTAGGGAGGCAGATAGGGTTAGGGAGGCAGATAGGGTTAGGGAGGCAGATAGGGTTAGGGAGGCAGATAGCGTTAGGGAGGCAGATAGGGTTAGGGAGGCAGATAGGGTTAGGGAGGCAGATAGGGTTAGGGAGGCAGATAGGGTTAGGGAGGCAGATAGCGTTAGGGAGGCAGATAGGGTTAGGGAGGCAGATAGGGTTAGGGAGGCAGATAGGGTTAGGGAGGCAGATAGCGTTAGGGAGGCAGATAGGGTTAGGGAGGCAGATAGCGTTAGGGAGGCAGATAGCGTTAGGGAGGCAGGTAGGGTTAGGGAGGCAGATAGGGTTAGGGAGGCAGATAGGGTTAGGGAGGCAGATAGCGTTAGGGAGGCAGATAGGGTTAGGGAGGCAGATAGGTTTAGGGAGGCAGATAGGGTTAGGGAGGCAGATAGGGTTAGGGAGGCAGATAGGGTTAGGGAGGCAGATAGCGTTAGGGAGGCAGATAGCGTTAGGGAGGCAGATAGGGTTAGGGAGGCAGATAGGGTTAGGGAGGCAGATAGCGTTAGGGAGGCAGATAGCGTTAGGGAGGCAGGTAGGGTTAGGGAGGCAGATAGGGTTAGGGAGGCAGATAGGGTTAGGGAGGCAGATAGGGTTAGGGAGGCAGATAGCGTTAGGGAGGCAGATAGGGTTAGGGAGGCAGGTAGGGTTAGGGAGGCAGGTAGGGTTAGGGAGGCAGATAGCGTTAGGGAGGCAGATAGGGTTAGGGAGGCAGGTAGGGTTAGGGAGGCAGATAGGGTTAGGGAGGCAGATAGGGTTAGGGAGGCAGATAGCGTTAGGGAGGCAGATAGGGTTAGGGAGGCAGATAGCGTTAGGGAGGCAGATAGGGTTAGGGAGGCAGATAGGGTTAGGGAGGCAGATAGCGTTAGGGAGGCAGATAGGGTTAGGGAGGCAGATAGGGTTAGGGAGGCAGGTAGGGTTAGGGAGGCAGATAGGGTTAGGGAGGCAGATAGGGTTAGGGAGGCAGATAGGGTTAGGGAGGCAGATAGCGTTAGGGAGGCAGGTAGGGTTAGGGAGGCAGATAGGGTTAGGGAGGCAGATAGCGTTAGGGAGGCAGATAGGGTTAGGGAGGCAGGTAGGGTTAGGGAGGCAGATAGGGTTAGGGAGGCAGATAGCGTTAGGGAGGCAGATAGCGTTAGGGAGGCAGGTAGGGTTAGGGAGGCAGATAGGGTTAGGGAGGCAGATAGGGTTAGGGAGGCAGATAGCGTTAGGGAGGCAGATAGGGTTAGGGAGGCAGATAGGGTTAGGGAGGCAGGTAGGGTTAGGGAGGCAGATAGGGTTAGGGAGGCAGATAGGGTTAGGGAGGCAGGTAGGGTTAGGGAGGCAGATAGCGTTAGGGAGGCAGATAGGGTTAGGGAGGCAGATAGGGTTAGGGAGGCAGATAGGGTTAGGGAGGCAGATAGCGTTAGGGAGGCAGGTAGGGTTAGGGAGGCAGATAGGGTTAGGGAGGCAGATAGCGTTAGGGAGGCAGATAGGGTTAGGGAGGCAGGTAGGGTTAGGGAGGCAGATAGGGTTAGGGAGGCAGATAGGGTTAGGGAGGCAGATAGCGTTAGGGAGGCAGATAGCGTTAGGGAGGCAGATAGGGTTAGGGAGGCAGATAGGGTTAGGGAGGCAGATAGGGTTAGGGAGGCAGGTAGGGTTAGGGAGGCAGATAGGGTTAGGGAGGCAGATAGCGTTAGGGAGGCAGATAGCGTTAGGGAGGCAGGTAGGGTTAGGGAGGCAGATAGGGTTAGGGAGGCAGATAGGGTTAGGGAGGCAGATAGCGTTAGGGAGGCAGATAGGGTTAGGGAGGCAGATAGGGTTAGGGAGGCAGGTAGGGTTAGGGAGGCAGATAGGGTTAGGGAGGCAGATAGGGTTAGGGAGGCAGGTAGGGTTAGGGAGGCAGATAGCGTTAGGGAGGCAGATAGGGTTAGGGAGGCAGATAGGGTTAGGGAGGCAGATAGGGTTAGGGAGGCAGATAGCGTTAGGGAGGCAGGTAGGGTTAGGGAGGCAGATAGGGTTAGGGAGGCAGATAGCGTTAGGGAGGCAGATAGGGTTAGGGAGGCAGGTAGGGTTAGGGAGGCAGATAGGGTTAGGGAGGCAGATAGGGTTAGGGAGGCAGATAGCGTTAGGGAGGCAGATAGCGTTAGGGAGGCAGATAGGGTTAGGGAGGCAGATAGGGTTAGGGAGGCAGATAGGGTTAGGGAGGCAGATAGCGTTAGGGAGGCAGATAGGGTTAGGGAGGCAGATAGGGTTAGGGAGGCAGGTAGGGTTAGGGAGGCAGATAGGGTTAGGGAGGCAGATAGGGTTAGGGAGGCAGGTAGGGTTAGGGAGGCAGATAGCGTTAGGGAGGCAGATAGGGTTAGGGAGGCAGATAGGGTTAGGGAGGCAGATAGGGTTAGGGAGGCAGATAGCGTTAGGGAGGCAGGTAGGGTTAGGGAGGCAGATAGGGTTAGGGAGGCAGATAGCGTTAGGGAGGCAGATAGGGTTAGGGAGGCAGATAGGGTTAGGGAGGCAGATAGGGTTAGGGAGGCAGGTAGGGTTAGGGAGGCAGGTAGGGTTAGGGAGGCAGATAGCGTTAGGGAGGCAGATAGGGTTAGGGAGGCAGATAGGGTTAGGGAGGCAGATAGGGTTAGGGAGGCAGATAGCGTTAGGGAGGCAGATAGGGTTAGGGAGGCAGATAGGGTTAGGGAGGCAGGTAGGGTTAGGGAGGCAGATAGGGTTAGGGAGGCAGATAGGGTTAGGGAGGCAGATAGGGTTAGGGAGGCAGGTAGGGTTAGGGAGGCAGATAGCGTTAGGGAGGCAGATAGCGTTAGGGAGGCAGATAGGGTTAGGGAGGCAGATAGGGTTAGGGAGGCAGATAGCGTTAGGGAGGCAGATAGCGTTAGGGAGGCAGATAGGGTTAGGGAGGCAGGTAGGGTTAGGGAGGCAGATAGCGTTAGGGAGGCAGATAGGGTTAGGGAGGCAGGTAGGGTTAGGGAGGCAGATAGGGTTAGGGAGGCAGATAGCGTTAGGGAGGCAGATAGGGTTAGGGAGGCAGATAGGGTTAGGGAGGCAGATAGCGTTAGGGAGGCAGATAGGGTTAGGGAGGCAGGTAGGGTTAGGGAGGCAGATAGCGTTAGGGAGGCAGATAGGGTTAGGGAGGCAGATAGCGTTAGGGAGGCAGGTAGGGTTAGGGAGGCAGATAGGGTTAGGGAGGCAGATAGCGTTAGGGAGGCAGATAGGGTTAGGGAGGCAGATAGCGTTAGGGAGGCAGATAGCGTTAGGGAGGCAGATAGGGTTAGGGAGGCAGATAGCGTTAGGGAGGCAGATAGCGTTAGGGAGGCAGATAGCGTTAGGGAGGCAGATAGCGTTAGGGAGGCAGATAGGGTTAGGGAGGCAGATAGGGTAAGGGAGGCAGATAGGGTTAGGGAGGCAGGTAGGGTTAGGGAGGCAGATAGCGTTAGGGAGGCAGATAGGGTTAGGGAGGCAGATAGCGTTAGGGAGGCAGATAGGGTTAGGGAGGCAGATAGGGTTAGGGAGGCAGATAGCGTTAGGGAGGCAGATAGGGTTAGGGAGGCAGATAGCGTTAGGGAGGCAGATAGCGTTAGGGAGGCAGATAGCGTTAGGGAGGCAGATAGCGTTAGGGAGGCAGATAGGGTTAGGGAGGCAGATAGGGTTAGGGAGGCAGGTAGGGTTAGGGAGGCAGATAGCGTTAGGGAGGCAGATAGCGTTAGGGAGGCAGATAGGGTTAGGGAGGCAGATAGGGTTAGGGAGGCAGGTAGGGTTAGGGAGGCAGATAGGTTAGGGAGGCAGATAGGGTTAGGGAGGCAGATAGCGTTAGGGAGGCAGATAGGGTTAGGGAGGCAGATAGGGTTAGGGAGGCAGATAGCGTTAGGGAGGCAGATAGCGTTAGGGAGGCAGATAGCGTTAGGGAGGCAGATAGGGTTAGGGAGGCAGATAGGGTTAGGGAGGCAGATAGGGTTAGGGAGGCAGATAGCGTTAGGGAGGCAGATAGGGTTAGGGAGGCAGGTAGGGTTAGGGAGGCAGATAGGGTTAGGGAGGCAGATAGCGTTAGGGAGGCAGATAGGGTTAGGGAGGCAGATAGGGTTAGGGAGGCAGATAGCGTTAGGGAGGCAGATAGGGTTAGGGAGGCAGGTAGGGTTAGGGAGGCAGATAGCGTTAGGGAGGCAGATAGGGTTAGGGAGGCAGATAGCGTTAGGGAGGCAGGTAGGGTTAGGGAGGCAGATAGGGTTAGGGAGGCAGATAGCGTTAGGGAGGCAGATAGGGTTAGGGAGGCAGATAGCGTTAGGGAGGCAGGTAGGGTTAGGGAGGCAGATAGGTTAGGGAGGCAGATAGGGTTAGGGAGGCAGATAGCGTTAGGGAGGCAGATAGGGTTAGGGAGGCAGATAGGGTTAGGGAGGCAGGTAGGGTTAGGGAGGCAGATAGGGTTAGGGAGGCAGATAGGGTTAGGGAGGCAGGTAGGGTTAGGGAGGCAGATAGCGTTAGGGAGGCAGATAGGGTTAGGGAGGCAGATAGGGTTAGGGAGGCAGATAGGGTTAGGGAGGCAGATAGCGTTAGGGAGGCAGGTAGGGTTAGGGAGGCAGATAGGGTTAGGGAGGCAGATAGCGTTAGGGAGGCAGATAGGGTTAGGGAGGCAGATAGGGTTAGGGAGGCAGATAGGGTTAGGGAGGCAGGTAGGGTTAGGGAGGCAGGTAGGGTTAGGGAGGCAGATAGCGTTAGGGAGGCAGATAGGGTTAGGGAGGCAGATAGGGTTAGGGAGGCAGATAGGGTTAGGGAGGCAGATAGCGTTAGGGAGGCAGATAGGGTTAGGGAGGCAGATAGGGTTAGGGAGGCAGGTAGGGTTAGGGAGGCAGATAGGGTTAGGGAGGCAGATAGGGTTAGGGAGGCAGATAGGGTTAGGGAGGCAGGTAGGGTTAGGGAGGCAGATAGCGTTAGGGAGGCAGATAGCGTTAGGGAGGCAGATAGGGTTAGGGAGGCAGATAGGGTTAGGGAGGCAGATAGCGTTAGGGAGGCAGATAGCGTTAGGGAGGCAGATAGGGTTAGGGAGGCAGGTAGGGTTAGGGAGGCAGATAGCGTTAGGGAGGCAGATAGGGTTAGGGAGGCAGGTAGGGTTAGGGAGGCAGATAGGGTTAGGGAGGCAGATAGCGTTAGGGAGGCAGATAGGGTTAGGGAGGCAGATAGGGTTAGGGAGGCAGATAGCGTTAGGGAGGCAGATAGGGTTAGGGAGGCAGGTAGGGTTAGGGAGGCAGATAGCGTTAGGGAGGCAGATAGGGTTAGGGAGGCAGATAGCGTTAGGGAGGCAGGTAGGGTTAGGGAGGCAGATAGGGTTAGGGAGGCAGATAGCGTTAGGGAGGCAGATAGGGTTAGGGAGGCAGATAGCGTTAGGGAGGCAGATAGCGTTAGGGAGGCAGATAGGGTTAGGGAGGCAGATAGCGTTAGGGAGGCAGATAGCGTTAGGGAGGCAGATAGCGTTAGGGAGGCAGATAGCGTTAGGGAGGCAGATAGGGTTAGGGAGGCAGATAGGGTAAGGGAGGCAGATAGGGTTAGGGAGGCAGGTAGGGTTAGGGAGGCAGATAGCGTTAGGGAGGCAGATAGGGTTAGGGAGGCAGATAGCGTTAGGGAGGCAGATAGGGTTAGGGAGGCAGATAGGGTTAGGGAGGCAGATAGCGTTAGGGAGGCAGATAGGGTTAGGGAGGCAGATAGCGTTAGGGAGGCAGATAGCGTTAGGGAGGCAGATAGCGTTAGGGAGGCAGATAGCGTTAGGGAGGCAGATAGGGTTAGGGAGGCAGATAGGGTTAGGGAGGCAGGTAGGGTTAGGGAGGCAGATAGCGTTAGGGAGGCAGATAGCGTTAGGGAGGCAGATAGGGTTAGGGAGGCAGATAGGGTTAGGGAGGCAGGTAGGGTTAGGGAGGCAGATAGGTTAGGGAGGCAGATAGGGTTAGGGAGGCAGATAGCGTTAGGGAGGCAGATAGGGTTAGGGAGGCAGATAGGGTTAGGGAGGCAGATAGCGTTAGGGAGGCAGATAGCGTTAGGGAGGCAGATAGCGTTAGGGAGGCAGATAGGGTTAGGGAGGCAGATAGGGTTAGGGAGGCAGATAGGGTTAGGGAGGCAGATAGCGTTAGGGAGGCAGATAGGGTTAGGGAGGCAGGTAGGGTTAGGGAGGCAGATAGGGTTAGGGAGGCAGATAGCGTTAGGGAGGCAGATAGGGTTAGGGAGGCAGATAGGGTTAGGGAGGCAGATAGCGTTAGGGAGGCAGATAGGGTTAGGGAGGCAGGTAGGGTTAGGGAGGCAGATAGCGTTAGGGAGGCAGATAGGGTTAGGGAGGCAGATAGCGTTAGGGAGGCAGGTAGGGTTAGGGAGGCAGATAGGGTTAGGGAGGCAGATAGCGTTAGGGAGGCAGATAGCGTTAGGGAGGCAGATAGCGTTAGGGAGGCAGGTAGGGTTAGGGAGGCAGATAGCGTTAGGGAGGCAGATAGGGTTAGGGAGGCAGATAGGTTAGGGAGGCAGATAGCGTTAGGGAGGCAGATAGGGTTAGGGAGGCAGATAGCGTTAGGGAGGCAGATAGGGTTAGGGAGGCAGATAGCGTTAGGGAGGCAGATAGGGTTAGGGAGGCAGATAGGGTTAGGGAGGCAGATAGGTTAGGGAGGCAGATAGGGTTAGGGAGGCAGATAGATACGTAGATTAAAGTATAGTAAGAAAACAAAAATAAAACTTTATAATTCAGAATTTGAAAGAATTAGAAAATCTGTTAAACGAAGTAGAAAGATGTGACCTTTGAACTCTGACAATGTGTATGAGTATTGAACAACCCCTAAAATAAAAAATAAAAGGACAAGATATACAAATGTCATGTAGGTAAAAATATAGGGTGTAGTTATTGTTATGATAGAAATTAATGTTGGTTGGTGTGGAAACACAAAACAAAGTCTTTAGTCTAAAAATTGATTTGTTTGAGTTAAAGGTTAAAATGGATAATATATCTTAAGTAAAAACAAAATGGAAGCGTGTAAGTGTGTAAGTAAGGTTAGGGTTAGGGTTATATTGGGAGGTTTGGATGAGATGGGTTAGAGTTAGGTAAGGGTTATATTGGGAGGTTTGGATGAGATGGGTTAGGGTTAGGGTAAGGGTTATATTGGGAGGGTTAGGGTTAGGGTTATATTAGGAGGGTTAGGGTCAGGGTTAGGGTTATATTGGGAGGGTTAGGGTTAGGGTTATATTGGGAGGGTTAGGGTTAGGGTTATATTGGGAGGGTTAGGGTAAGGGTTATATTGGGAGGGTTAGGGTTAGGGTTATATTGGGAGGGTTAGGGTTAGGGTTATATTGGGAGGGTTAGGGGTAGGGTTATATTGGGAGGTTTGGATGAGATGGGTGAGGATATTTATAGAGTTTGGGGATCATGAATGAAAAGAATGCTGATAAAATGAAGAAAAAGAAGAAGGGGAATAAAAGAAAGAAGTGGCAATGAAGGGAAAGAAAGAAAGAAATAAAGACAGGAAAAAAGACAAAAAGAAAGAAAAAAGAGAAGAAGGGAAGAAAAAAAGCAAGAATAGAAAATTTTAAAAAAGAAGAAAATGAAAGACAGAAAAAAGAAGAAGGGGAAATAAAAGAAATAAGTGTCAATGAAGGGAAAGAAAGAAAGACAGGAAAAAAGAAAGAAAGACAGGAAAAAGGCAAGAATAGAAAATTAAGAAAAGAAGAAAAAAATGAAAGTCATAAAGAGAATGAAGGGAACAAAAAGAAAAGAAAAAAAAGACGGAAGGAATAAAAAATGAAAAAAGATAAAATGAAGGAAAGAAAGAAAGAAAACAGGAAAAGAAAATTTAGAAAAGAAGAAATAAATGAAAGACAGAAAAGAGAATGAAGGAAACAAAAATAGAAAGAAAAGACGGAAGGAATAAAAAATGAAAACAGATCAAATGAAGGAAAAAAAGGAAGGAGCTTCTGCAATTTAGGGACACGGCAAATTTATTTGTTTTCATTTTAGAAGAGCTGCATTAGTGTCAGGGGCAGACAATCCTCTTTTTTGTACTTAACGACAAGACAAACCGAGAATAATTAAGAAATCATGCAAATTCAAAAAAACAGTGTGAAAAAATGTAATTTTAATATATTTATTTTATTACAATTTTTTACAATATAGTAAATAAAGACTCCTTTTTTTAATTCAGATTTTAAAAGAAACTGTTCACATATTAAAAAGATAACATGACTGTTTTAATTTAATTTCTTAAAAACTGTTTATAAATTTTAATTTCTTAAAAACTGCTAATTTATATTTGAAAAAAAAATGTTCTATTAAAAAAATGTTCTATTTATTTGAATTTTTGAAATTGTGCAATTTCTTAATTAATTACTCTAGGTTTTTTTTGCCGTCAAATACAAAAAAAGGAGGATTGTCTGTCCCTGACACAAATGTGGCTCTTCTGAAATGAAAACAAATAAATTTGCAAATAAGACATATAATGGTGGAACAAATTAAATAGTTTCACCCTTAATACAATGTATACATACACACACACACATATATATATATATTTTTTTTCACAAACACACATATATCTGTCTATGTACACAATGTTACAATGTTATGTAATACCTGTATCAAGATGGTCTGGTGGAAACTCAGTATGATATAATATTTCAGGTTAAGCTTAAACATGAACATATAGCAGTGGTCAAGCTGAAACATGGGTATATAGCAGAAGTCAATCTTAAACACGAACATATAACAGTAGTCAATCTTAAACATGGACATATAACAGTGGTCAAGCTTAAACATGAACATATAACAGTGGTCAAGCTAAAACATGGACATATAACAGTGATCAAGCTTAAACCTGGACATATAGCAGTGGTCAAGCTTTAACATGGACATATACCGGTGGTCAAGCTTTAACATGAACATATAGCGGCGGTCAAGCAAAAACATGGATATATAACAGTGGTCAAGCTTAAACATGGACATATAATAGTGGTCAAGCTTAAACATGGACATATAATAGTGGTCAAGCTTAAACATGGACATATAACAGTGGTCAAGCTTAAACATGAACATATAGCAGTGGTCAAGCTTAAACATGAACATATAGCAGTAATCAAGCTAAAACATGAACATATAGCAGTGGTCAAGCTTAAACATGGACATATAATAGTGGTCAAGCTTAAACATAGACATATAACAGTGGTCAAGCTTAAACATGAACATATAGCAGTGGTCAAGCTAAAACATGGACATATAATAGTGGTCAAGCTTAAACATAGACATATAACAGTGGTCAAGCTTAAACATGAACATATAACAGTGGTCAAGCTAAAACATGGACATATAACAGTGGCCAAGCTAAAACATGGACATATAACAGTGGTCAAGCTAAAACATGGACATATAACAGTGGCCAAGCTAAAACATGGACATATAACAGTGATCAAGCTTAAACATGGATATATAACAGTGGTCAAGCTTAAACATAGATATATAGCGGTGGTCAAGCTTAAACCTGGACATATAGCAGTGGTCAAGCTTTAACATGGACATATACCGGTGGTCAAGCTTTAACATGGACATATAGTGGCGGCCAAGCAAAAACATGGATATATAACAGTGGTCAAGCTTAAACATGGACATATAATAGTGGTCAAGCTTAAACATGGACATATAACAGTGGTCAAGCTTAAACATGAACATATAGCAGTGGTCAAGCTTAAACATGAACATATAGCAGTGGTCAAGCTTAAACATGGACATATGACAGTGATCAAGCTTAAACATGGACATATAACAGTGGTCAAGCTAAAACATGGACATATAACAGTGGTCAAGCTAAAACATGGACATATAACAGTGGTCAAGCTTAAACATGAACATATAACAGTGATCAAGCTTAAACATGAACATATAACAGTGGTCAAGCTTAAAGATAGAGCATATAGCAGAGATCAAGCTAAAACATGGATATATAACAGTGGTCAAGCTTAAACATAGACATATAACAGTGGTCAAGCTTAAACATGGACATATAACAGTGGTCAAGTTTAAACATGGACATATAACAGTGGTCAAGCTTAAACATGGACATGTAAAAGTGGTGAAGCTTGAACCTGAACATATAACAGTAGTCAAGCTAAACATAGACATATAACAGTGGTCAAGCTTAAACATGGATATATGACAGTGATCAAGCTTAAACATGAACATATAACAGTGGTCAAGCTTAAACATGGACATATAACAGTGGTCAAGCTAAAACATGGACATATAACAGTGGTCAAGCTTAAACATGGACATATAACAGTGGTCAAGCTTAAACATGAACATATAACAGTGGTCAAGCTTAAACATGAACATATAGCAGTGGTCAAGCTTAAACATGAACATATAACAGTGGTCAAGCTTAAACATGAACATATAACAGTGATCAAGCTTAAACATGAACATATAACAGTGGTCAAGCTTAAACATGAACATATAACAGTGGTCAAGCTTAAACATGAACATATAGCAGTGGTCAAGCTTAAACATGAACATATAACAGTGGTCAAGCTTAAACATGAACATATAACAGTGATCAAGCTTAAACATGGATGTATTAGCAGTGGTCAAGCTTAAACATGGATATATAACAGTGATCAAGCTTAAACATGAACATATAACAGTGGTCAAGCTTAAACATGAACATATAACAGTGATCAAGCTTAAACATGGATGTATTAGCAGTGGTCAAGCTTAAACATGGATATATAACAGTGATCAAGCTTTAACATGAACATATAACAGTGGTCAAGCTTAAAGATAGAACATATAGCAGTGGTCAAGCTAAAACATGGATATATAACAGTGGTTAAGCTTAAACATAGACATATAACAATGGTCAAGCTTAAACATGGATATATATATAGAAGTGGTCAAGCTAAAACATGGACATATAACAGTGATCATGCTAAAACATGGATATATATATAGAAGTGGTCAAGCTAAAACATGGACATATAACAGTGATCATGCTAAAACATGGATATCTAACAGTGGTCAAGCTTAAACATGAACATATAACAGTGGTCAAGCTTAAACATGAACATATAATCGTACTCAAGCTTAAACATGGACATATAACAGTGGTCAAGCTTAAACATGAACATATAACAGTGGTCAAGCTTAAACATGAACATATAGCAGCGGTCAAGCTTAAACATGAACATATAACAGTGGTCAAGCTTAAACATGAACATATAACAGTGATCAAGCTTAAACATGAACATATAGCAGTGATCAAGCTTAAACATGAACATATAGCAGTGGTCAAGCTAAAACATGGATATATGACAGTGATCAAGCTTAAACATGAACATATAACAGTGGGCAAGCTTAAAGATAGAGCATATAGCAGTGGTCAAGCTAAAACATGGATATATAACAGTGGTCAAGCTTAAACATGGACATATAACAGTGGTCTAGCTTAAAGATAGAACATATAGCAGTGGTCAAGCTTAAACATGGCTATATAACAGTGGTCAAGCTTAAACATGGACATATAACAATGGTCAAGCTTAAATATGGACATATAACAGTAGTCAAGCTTAAACATGGACATATAACAGTGGTCAAGCTTAAACATGGATATATATATAGAAGTGGTCAAGCTAAAACATGGACATATAACAGGGATCATGCTAAAACATGGATATCTAACAGTGGTCAAGCTTAAACATGAACATATAACAGTGGTCAAGCTTAAACATGAACATATAGCAGTGGTCAAGCTTAAACATGGACATATAACAGTGGTCAAGCTTAAAGATAGAACATATAGCAGTGATCAAGCTTAAACATGGACATATAACAATGGTCAAGCTTAAATATGGACATATAACAGTAGTCAAGCTCAAACATGGACATATAACAGTGGTCAAGCTTAAACATGGATATATATATAGAAGTGGTCAAGCTAAAACATGGACATATAACAGTGGTCAAGCTTAAACATGGATATATAACAGTGATCAAGCTTAAACATGGACATATAACAATGGTCAAGCTTAAATATGGACATATAACAGTAGTCAAGCTCAAACATGGACATATAACAGTGGTCAAGCTTAAACATGGATATATATATAGAAGTGGTCAAGCTAAAACATGGACATATAACAGTGGTCAAGCTTAAAGATAGAACATATAGCAGTGGTCAAGCTAAAACATGGATATATAACAGTGGTCAAGCTTAAACATGGACAAGTAACAGTGGTCAAGCTTAAACATGGATATATAACAGTGGTCAAGCTAAAACATGGATATATAACAGTGGTCAAGCTAAAATATGGATATCTAACAGTGGTCAAGCTTAAACATGAACATATAACAGTGGTCAAGCTTAAACATGAACATGTAATCGTACTCAAGCTTAAACATGGACATATAACAGTGGTCAAGCTTAAACCTGGATATATAGCAGTGGTCCAGCTTAAACATGGATATATATAGAAGTGGTCGAGCTAAAACATGGACATATAACAGTGGTCAAGCTAAAACATGGATATATAACAGTGGTCAAGCTTAAACATGTATATATAGTACTGGTCAAGCTTAAACATGGACATATAGCAGTGATCAGTATTGTTCTAGTGGCATCCATGGTTGAATAGAGAAGTTATTATTATAAGTTGGGAATAAACAAACAAAAAGGGCACCACAGTAACAGAGGAAAGGGAAATAACACGATTGTGTAATTTACAAAGATTCCACTAGTTTTAGATAATTATACAACCACATGAAAATCATGTCATAGATGGGATTCCATAGTTTTTTAAATTTTTTATAGGGTGTTATTAAATAATAGCATGCCAAAAGAAATGTTATCAAGAGTCTACCACCTTTCTTTACCACGAGGTCAGATGGTTGTGGGTAAAGATCGGGGAGGAAACCTCGTTATAATTACCTATATCTCTTTTGGCAGGTGACGAAGGAGGTGTCCAGTTATCGCTGTCGAGAGTTCTCCACTTGCCAAGGTAAATAAATCAGACTTTTATGTTTCTGATCAGAGAAGAAGAAGAAGAAGAAGTTCTATTTGGGAATCACAATTTTGGAAATACAAATGAATGGAACTCAATTAATACAGGAAAAGGATTATAATAGAAACGTGAAAAAAGTCGCAGCGGTGGTGGTAAGAATATCAGCAGTGGTGGTGGTGCATAGAATATTAGTGAAGGTGATGGTGGTGGTTATGGTTATGGTGATGATGGCAGATACATTAGTGGTGGTGGTGAAGGTCACAGTGGTAGTTTTGTTAGTGAT
>OY744550.1:54156178-54263678 GCA_963556195.1 Sepiola atlantica
TAAAATCAAAAAAAAAATATATATATATATATATATATATATATATATATAGTGAGTGTGTGTGTGTGTGTGTGTGTGTGTGTGTGTGAATGCAGAGTTGAATAATTTCAATGGGTATCCAAGTAACAGAGCTCAATGTACTTTTTTAACAGAGCAGGAATAAATTTTAATGGGGGAAAATTGAACACGCATTAGGGCTATACGCATTATAAATTATTTCGACCTAGATCGGTCTTGTCAGATGCGTAACCAGCCAGATTTAGGAACAGAATGATGAGAGAAAACATTACACACCGTCTTAAAATAGAAAAAAAAAATGGCGAATAAAAAAAGAAGAAATTCTCGTTGATAATTGGTCGCTGTGAGGAAGAAGAGAGGAGGGAAGTAAGGGGGAAATGGTAGGTTAAAATGCCACGATGTCTGGTCGTGGTTATCTGTGATGATAATCGTAAAAATAGGGTAGGGGGTGACAAAAATTAGTGGTTAATCCTCCTTTATATATATATATATATATATATATATATATATATATATATATATATATATATATGAGAAAGGAAGGATGAGAGTAATCCGACGTAATGGTAAATGAAAAAAGAAAAAAAAACAAGAGATATTTTTTTATATATACATTAACGTTTCGTCTTTATTGTAAGACTTCCTCAGGATGATAATTTGAAGAAAAATGTCATGCAAGTACATCGAAATTTTGGGTTGACATGATGGAGTGATAAAGGAAAAGTAGTAGCCGTGGCTACTGTGAGCGCTGGAGAAGAGTCCAGGCTGTGAGAAGTCAGTGGTGGCGAAGAATGAAATGAATATGGAAAGCTCTGAGTGGGTACCATTAAGGCAGCAGTGAAAAAGGAGGGGTGAGAGTATTAGTGAATTTGCCTTAGGGTGGGAGAGATGAAAGGGGGGGGCTGAGATTTTTGTCGTGGTGAGGTGTGGCATGGATTTTGAGAGGCTGGAGAAAGAGGAAGGAAGGGGGGAAACTCTGTGTGTTTAGCATGTAGGTGGTATCATAGTTTTAGAAAAAGATTTGAAGAAATATATATATATATATATATATATATATATATATATAGTATATTTATATGTCTTTAGGTGTAATCAGTCAACAGAAAATCATAAGCGCACAAGTTGGAAAAGAAATATGATAATAATAGTGAATAAAATACTGAGAATGAAGAAATATATATATATAAGAGGCCTGTCTAAAAGTTATCCGATCTTAGGCCAGAAAATATAATTCAACTACGTGACGGAATTGGGACCCTAATCCCCTTCAAAGTAGGCCCGTTGTGCTTTCACACACTTAACCCACCGATCCATCCACAGCCGGAAACACCTCTGGAAGTCTTGTTTTGGAATGGTGTTCATCTCTGCCGTCACGTTCTGCATTATTTCCTTTTCCGCACCCTCTCAACAACAGCTGCACTTCGGGCAGTTTGAGGACTGCCAGAACGCTGGTCACTCTCCGCTGATGTGCGGCTATTTTTGAATCGGTTGAAGCACTCCTTAATTTGTATTACACCCATCGCATCTTCTCCAAACACCTGCTGAATCTAACACGACAGCTGAGATGAACACCATTCCAAAAGAAGACGTCCAGGGGTGTTTCCAGCAGTGGATGGATTACTGGGCTAAGTGTGTGCAAGCATAAGGGGCCTACTTTGAAGGGGATTAGGGTCCCAACTCTGTCACGCATTTTAAATATTTTTTCTGGCCTTAGGTCGGATACGTTTTAGACAGGCATCGTATATATATATATATATATATATATATATATATATATATATATATTTTTTTTTTTTTCACTTAGATTCTAAGTCTTAGACGATAGTATATTCAGCGAAGATTGGAATTAGTCCAATAAAAATAAGCTCGATGATACTCGATTACAGGGTACAGAGCATTTATATGTGCTTTTTTGAAAGTTTACCAAAACATTTCGTTCACGAAATCATTCATCAAAACAAAAGACTATTTCCTTTCATAGTTTATTTATTTATCAGATTTTTCAAAGTTAACGTTTCAGATCCTCTTAGGCTCCTCCTCAGGGATCCTGAGGAGTAGCCGAAGAGGTTCTGAAACAATTGTCAGATACTCAAACTATGTTTATTTCAATATACATATACACAAAGACATGCATATGTACTTTCAAACTGATTGTCAGGTCATCTTTGGCGCCACAACAGTCATCCAGACCGAGGGATAAATGATGATGATGACGATGACGATGACGATGACGATGATGATGACGACGATTATGATGACGATGGTGGTGGTGATAATGATGATGATGATGATGATGGTGGTGGTGATGGTGATGATGACGATGATGATGATGATGATGATGATGATGGTGGTGGTGGTGGTGTGGTGTGGTGGTGATTAGTTTATAATTTAAAACGCTCAGATACGTAAGTGAATATAATCAGGTCACACACGTATACAACACATTTTTAGAAAATACAAAAAACTGTGCAATGACGTTAAAAAATTAATAATGTTTTTATTTTGCATTTTGAACTTTTTTTTTTTTTCAAATAATATACAAGTAATAACAGGAATATATTGATACACTATACGTACTCGTGACCTGTTGGGTCACAACCACTGCTGCTATTTGTTCCGCTTTGATTTCATTTCAAAATTCATAAACAGTTACATATCTTCATAGACATTCTTCTAAAAATAATAATCATCATCGTCATCATCATCATCATCATCATCATCGTCATCATCATCATCATCATCATCATCATCTTCTTCTTCTTAAAGTCCGTTTCACATACTGTCATGCGTGTTGGACAGCTTTAAGAAATTGACTTCCAAACTAACCTATCTCTGGCCAGGTCTTTATTTATCCATCTTTCTTTCGAGACCATTCTTATCACTTCCTCACATCTTTTTCTTCGCCTTCCCCTGTGAACTGAACCTGCTACCTCAACTACTCTACATCTACTAACCCAAGAACTCCCATCCATTCTTTCAACGTGGCCATACCATTGAAGTCTCCTTCTAAAAATAATCATCATCATCATCACCATCATCACCACCACTGGTTGAATATTTTTAGCTAGCCTAGGAGGATTGTATCATGACAAACGAATACATACTACACTGTGCCTCCAAAGAAGAAGGTAATGCCTGAGAGGATTGTCTCGTGACAACAGAACATATACTACTCCTCCACCCATCCCCTGCAAAAAAAAGGGGGGGGTAATATCTGGGAGGATGGTATCATAACAACAGGACAGATACTACACTACTCCCCCTAAAAGAGGAGGCAATGCTTGGGTGGATGATCTCATGACGACAGAACAGATACTACGCTACCTCCCGCTCCCCACGAATTGAGCATTGAAAGATAGTACAACAGTGCAATTAATAGAAGTAATAATATGCTTTTGGCTTTAAACAGACAGATATATAATCTCCATTAGTCATAGATTATTATTATCCAGAAGTATTTTTATTCTGTATCATTCATGTGTAAAGAGACTTATTATGCTGCCATCTAATTTACATAGGTATCTGTGGTGTGTACAGACACACATATGTAAATTAAATGACAATGCTGAAAAAAGAGAGTCACTTTTTCTTTAAATAATAAAAGAGAGATTAAGAAATTGGTGATTTTTCACATTAGGACCTGCACTAAAAGTGCTTCGGCGTTGGTACTTTTCGGATGTTTACATAAAACGCCGGACAGTGCCGAATGAAAAATCCGTTGACTTACCTGCATCTAAAAAAGCACAAACGAGGCAGGATTTACAAGCGGGGAAAAAACGAGCAAAAAATTACAGTCAAAAATTTTGTATGAAATTTAAAAAAAATTTTTTAACAAAGAAATAAGTTATTCAAATAAGTGTTTGAATTAAAAAGTTTTAACTAAGAAATAACAGCAATTCCAATAAGTGTTTGAATTAAAAAGGTTTAACTAAGAAATAACAGCGATTCAAATAAGTGTTTGAATTAAAAAGTTTTAACTAAGAAATAACAGCGATTCAAATAAGTGTTTGAATTAAAAAGTTTTAACTAAGAAATAAGTTATTCAAATAAGTGTTTGAATTAAAAAGTTTTAACTAAGAAATAACAGCGATTCAAATAAGTGTTTGAATTAAAAAGTTTTAACTAAGAAATAACAGCGATTCAAATAAGTGTTTGAATTAAAAAGTTTTAACTAAGAAATAAGTTATTCAAATAAGTGTTTGAATTAAAAAGTTTTAACTAAGAAATAACAGCGATTCAAATAAGTGTTTGAATTAAAAAGTTAATCAAGTAAGTGTTAGTTTGTTTTATTTTCCGGAAATTATTTTATTTTTGTTTTTTTTTGTTTTACTGATTATTATTGTTGCATTCGTTAGGGTTTGGGCAGGGTTAGGAATTAAGGTTTGGGCAGGGTTAGGAATTAGGGTTAGGGTTTTGGTGGGCTCGTTTACAGACGTCAAAAATTCAATTATCAACTTTAGATGTCGTCTGCTTATTCATTTTAATCAGTTATTCATTTTCTCGCAGTTTCATTGACTGACCGCTTTGGTGATTTTCTGATGTTTTACGTAAAACGCCGAAAAGCACTGACCCTAAGGGACTTTTAGCGCGGGTCCCAATCTAACAAAGTACCAAGACATTTTAGAGAGTGCTTAGAACAACATAGAGTGAGAGTGACGAGAGAGAGAAAAAGATAGCTAACAGAGAGAGATGGGTGACTTGTTCAGTTAGTTGCAAATTATGGTTAATTACAAAAATTAAAAGGGAGGGTTTTATTTTCAAACATAACTCAATCCCAGAAGTAAGGTATATTTCGTATGAATTTTGTGCTATTAAAGTATATAGGAAAAAAGCTTTATGGAAACGAACGTTGATTAACTCCCATTTAGTATAATGATAGATTTATTTTACTAAAGCAAGCAGAAGATATCTCCCTCGATGGATACTGCACCCCTATAGACGGGTGTCGTCTTGTCCTTCGGGACTTGATTCCACCTGTCTGTGGGTTTGTCCTGTGCAGTTCTAGGAGGTCCACCCTCCCAGGCTTCGCCTCCCCTCTTTGGGGAGGAGTAAGTTTATTGCTTACTGCTTGAGGCGCCCCTACCGGGGAATGCCGACGGGGCTGCCCAGGCAATTTTTAAATGGCCAGAGTGCTCACCTCTCGAGCGCTGGCTTTTAACCCCACTTACTCGACCCAAGCTGTGGTCACATCTTACTTGTGGGAGTAAGATAAAACTGGCCTTGTGCCTAACTCCTGCAGAGGAGTAAATAAATATTTACTTGCCTCCCCATAAAGGTAGAGTTTTAAAAAACGTGTCCCTTTGGATTGGGACAAAAATGAAAATTGCTTTAGTACAGAAAGATCTCTCCTTCACTGACCGAGAACTGAAAAAGGGGATGTAGTATCAGAACAGATACTACACTTTGCTTCTAGGGATCACTGTCAGTGTTAAAGAAAACGTAACACAATGTGAAAAGGCAGACGACACAAAACATGCGAAAGGTTAGGTTAGGGTTAGGGTTAAAAAAAAAATAGCCCATAAAAAACGCAAATAAATAAAGTTGAAAAAAATTTCTTTGTAAAAGAAAAAAAACAAAAGAAAAGAAAAAATGGTGGATTTATAATCGTAAACTGCTTCGGCCATTTCCGGTCTGACTCCAGATTCTTCGTCAATGCTCGAAACTGACTCCGTAAGTAGCGAGATCCTCTGGATACCCATTTATTACAAGTAACATCGACAGTTTAAAGGCTTCAATAATATTTTCTAATTTTGAAGAGTCACGGAGTAAAAACCTACCGAATACATGTTAATAATTGATTGAAATGGCTGACTTGTAGTTACTTATTGCGACCCTTTGAAATTTGAAAATAATTTTGAAGTTTTTACTTGGGCTTTTATCCCGTTCTTACTGCTACTGCAGTAAGATTTTACATGAAGTCCCGATTTACTTCCCCCCCCCCCCACGAGGGCAGAGTTAGACACAGGGTCGTTTTTTTTTTGTGAGGGAAAATCCAGCTCCCCAAAAGGGGGGCACTCTGGATTTGCCTCAGTCTAGAAGGGTTTTCTCCTTCACTGATTGCGAACAAAACAGATAAAGTGTAGTATCAGAACAGATGCTACACTTTGCTCCTAGCCAAACTGATAAGTCCTTATATATACTTGTCTCCCCACGAGAGCAGAGTTAAACACAAGTCGGTTTTTAATGTATGTGGGGGGGAGGGGGGGGCGGATCCAGCTCCCGAAAAAAGAGCACTCTGTATTTGGGCAAAAAATAAAAATTGCCTACTCGTTCTACTCTGACTACTCGTTCACTGACCGAGGACAGAACATATGAAGTGTAACATCAGATCAGAACAGATACTACATTTTGAGCCGAGCCAAAAGGAAGCAGAAGAAATGTTGTGATAATTTAGATCAAGTGCCATGTTGTTGTTTTTTTTTTATTAAGGCACCCAAACTCTGAGTCATTTTCCAGCTGGAAACCGATTGTAAGATTATAATTATAATCTCTTACTTGGCATAGGCATCGCATCTACTTCAGCTAATATTTTTTTTTTTTTAACAAAGTTCACTTCAAAACAAGGCATACTGCCACTGTAGACGTAAGGGGCTACTGATAATTAGGGTGAAAGTTTTGGAGGAGGACGGGGGGGGGGGGAGGGGGTCATCCTAAATTGGGAGATGTGCAGCGAGATGCTTGTTCATATTAGTTTTAAATTTCTGCATGTCGGTACAGTCGGGGAAACTGGGAGCAGGGGGCAGGGGGAGAGTTCCAAAGGCCGGCAGCTCGAGGAAAGAAGCTATTGGAGTGGAAGGCTCTCCGGCATCTGGGGACCTCAATAGTGAATAGATGGGATCTAGCCGATTGTCGGGTTGGCCGAGTGAATTTACGTCGAGGGGGTACCAGAGCAGTAAATTTGATTAGATATAGAAATTGCTGGAAGGTTTACGTTTAAAAAATATTTTTTTCCTTCATTTAAAAAAAATACTTACAGTTTCATATTATTTTGGTTTTCAAAACATATCTCTTATGTATCTTAACTCCTTATTCAAAGGTCAAAATTATTCCATATATATATATATATATATATATATATATATATATATATATATATAGATATATAGATATATTGATATATAAATTATTTATTTTAAAACTACACACTTCATACTTCAGAGACGTGCCATGGTTTCATTAAAATAGACTGACCTTTTATTGTTGTTAAAAAGGTCGTCAATCATCAGCGACTGGGCTCTAACGAGCTTTTGAACAACAATAAAAGTCATTCTATTTCAATGAAAACATGGTACGTCTCTGAAGTATGAAGCGTGTAGTTTTTAAATAAATAATTTGTATATTAGCTCTCATATTTTTGTGATCGAGCACTTTATTGATTTCTTTTTAACATACCCCGAAACAATATATATAAATATACATATATGGTGAAAATTATGGAAATAATATTCCAGCGTGATGGAAAATTGAAAAAGTAAAAACAAAATTATTTATATATTCATCAATTTTTCGTCTTTATTTCAAGACTTTCTCAATATGATTTATTTGAAGAAATAACATACAAGTACAGTATTTGAAAATATGTGGTGCATCATCTTGATAAGATCAGTGGGAAGAAATCCGGCAGATTGCTCGATTATTAAAAAGTGAAATTCCAAATAATATTTATTCATATATTGTGTTAGAGAAGTTCAGAACAACATGGTACCGTCGGTTTCAAACTAACAAGGGATCAGTGATCAGAGTCCACAACAATGACTGAGGAGAGTCGATGAGACACGACCATTTGTTGATCACTTGTTTATTTGAAACCGACGGTACTATGTATGTTCTTCTGAACTTTTGTAACACAATATATATATATATATATATATATATATATATATATATATATATATATATATATTAGTACTTCATGTATCCACATAAAATATTATAAGAAGATATAATTTTTTATGTGTCAGTTTTCAGTATTTACTGAAAGTAAAGTTATTTAGGCGCAGATTACTTTTGTTGCGTCGGTGTAGTCCTGAATCTGTCTTAACTAGGACTGACCTTGGTGACAGAGTTTTACTTACTACAGCTGTACTGGTCTTAGGTATCTTGACCCAGACTGGTTGTCCTTTTTCAAAGGCAGGACGATCTTTAGCCCGATGACGTTTGTCATAGTTTTGCTTTTGTCTGGCTTTGAGCCGGGTGTCTGCCCTTCTATGTTCCTCGATGTTTTGCTGATCAAATGAATTTCTTTGAGGAATGGTAGGGATCCGTGTTCTTAGTTTTCTATTCATTAACAGCTCTGCAGGACTCTTGCCGTGTTGCAGAGGAGTGCTGCGATAATTTAGCAGTGCTATGTATGGGTCACTTGCTTTCTTCAATAAGTTTTTTATTGTCTGGACTGCACGTTCAGCCTCTCCGTTTCCTTGCGGATGATGGGGGCTACTTGTGAGGTGCAGGAAGTCAAAAACATTTGAAAAGTTCCTGAATTCACTAGAACTGAATTGGGGACCGTTGTCAGATATGATTGTCTCTGGGATCCCATGCCTAGCGAATATTGATTTGCAATGCTCTATTACGCTGGCTGAGGTGGTTGTCCGTAAATGGGCTATTTCAATCCACCTGGAAAAATAATCGACAGTCAGAAGATATCGGTGTCCCATGAATTCGAACAGATCCATTCCTATTTTCTGCCATGGATATGCAGGTAATTTGGTGGGTTGTAGTGGTTCTGGTGGATATTTTCGTTCTTTTTCACAGATACCACATTTCCCAACTTTGTCTGCAATTTGTTTAGAGAGGCCAGGCCACCACACACTTTCGCGAGCTAGTGCTCGGCATTTGACAATACCTTGGTGTCCCTCATGTAGACGCTCTAGAATGTCTTTTTGAAGTATATTAGGAATGACAAGTCGGCTCTGGTACATTAGAAGTCCCTGGTAAACTGTTATGTCCTGGTTGACAAACCAGTACTGTTTTAGTTCAGGGTCCCGCCTTGCTCTTTCGGGCCAGTGGTCCATCTCATAATATTTGATTACCTGACTGCAGACCTGGTCAGTATTTTGTTTTAGTCGGATATCCTCCAATCGTTTATCGCTCGCCGAGATATTTCCTATGACTGAGCAGATAAATGAGTCGGTCTCTGTCTCCTGCTGGATATCCTGTATAACGGGACTACTCCCAGGTGCTCGGGACAAAGCGTCTGCTGTTGTGAGGTCTTTTCCCGCTGTGTATATGATCTCATAGGAGAATCTCATTAACCTCATGCGGAAATGTTGAATTCTTGGAGTCAATTCGTCGCGTCGCTTCGACTTCAACAGTGCCAACAGTGGTTTGTGGTCTGTTTCGACTGTGAATTTTGGCATTCCGACCAAGTAGTCCGCAAATTTTTCACAACACCAAGTGACTGCTAGTGTCTCCTTCTCAACCTGTGCATATCTCTGCTCTGTTTCTGTCAGAGATTGTGAAGCATAAAATACCGGTCTCCAGTCATTTTCTTGCTTCTGCAGTAGTACACCGCCTAGGCCATAGCTAGATGAATCTGCTGATACCCTTGTCGGCTTGTTGGAATTGTAATGAGTCAGTACTGGTGCAGAACTCAGTTGCTTCTTTAGGGTCTGGAATGCTACTTTCTGAGGCTCATCCCAAATCCATTCTGACTCTTTCCTAAGAAGCTCTCGGAGTGGTTTGGTGGTTTCAGCTAGATTCCTAGCAAATTTTCCGACCTGGTTTGCCATGCCCAGTAAGCGTCGTAATTCGGACACATTCTCAGGTCCGGGCAAGTCCATAATTGCTGCTACTTTTTGGGGATCTATTTGTATTCTCTCTTTTGATATAATGTGACCCAGAAACTTTAATTTTCTGACAGAAAATACACATTTATCGTTGAGTGTAGCTCCTGCAGCCTTCATTTTCTGCAGTACTGCTTTTAGTCGCTGGTCATGCTCCTGCTGGTTTCTTCCACTTATTAGGACGTCATCTATATCACAGATGACTCCTGGTATTCCGGACAAAATGTGTGTCATCTCCCTATGAAAGATTTCTGGCTCAGAACTTATCCCGAATGGAAGTCGTTTGAAACAGTACCTCCCATAAGGTGTTATAAATGTGGTAAGGACCTGCGAGTTTTCGTGTAGGACGATTTGGTAGAAACCGTTGTTGCAGTCGAGCTTGCTAAACACTGTGGCTCCATCGAGCTCGGTCAGTAATTGGTCTGTGGTGGGTAAAGGAAATTTTTCCCGTTTCACACTCTCGTTTAGCTTGGTAAAGTCGACGCATAACCTAACTTTACCGTTAGCTTTTTGGACGGCGACTATTGGGCACACCAATCAGTTGGTGATTTGACTGGACGGATTATGTCCTCGTTCTCCAGACGTTTCAGTTCTTCCTGAAACTTCTGTTTCATAGGCAACGGCAATCTTCTAGGGGTAGCAATGGAAAAGGGCTGAGCTCCTGCCTCCAAACGTATCTGGTACACATGTTCCAGTTTCCCTAGTCCTGTGAACAGTTCTGGGAACTCTTTCTTATACTGGTGCCCTTCGCTTGTAACTCTATTAACTGCTTTCTACAGGTTGAGGGCTTTGATTGCTGGTCCTCCCAGTAGATGTTCTTACAGACTCTCTATAACATAAAGGTCTTGTTGCAAGCTTACTTTTTCCGTCGCCAGTTTGGCCTTCACACATTCTATGAGGTTTATCTCATGATGACCCGGTCCGTACAGTCTTTTATTTGTGGATTGGATGAGTGGGGAATTTTTCCTGAAGAACCGGTCCGGGATTACGGTCACATCTGCACCTGTATCCAGCCTAAAATTTATAATTTTGGTACAGGTCTTAGTGGTGACCTTGATTTTAGCCTGCCAATTTGTATTATCCTCAGTGGTAATTGTACCTATATTTTCGAGAGTGACAGAACCTAAAAAATGATTTTCTTCTTCCTCTCTTATTTCTCTAACCTTCACTTTATCGGTTCTGCAAAATTTTGCATAATGCCCTTTCTGCGAACAAATTCTGCAGCGGGCATCTTTTGCTGGGCAGTCATTTCTACTGTTGAATGGACATTTCCCGCAGCGTGTGCATTTGCTAGGCATTTTCGATTTCGGATGTGGTTGTTTGGTGAAGTTTGTCTTGTAGGTTCGCTTCGTAACCCAGTTGATTTGAGAATCCGCTGCATCGGCACCGGAGGAAATGGTCTGCGTCTGTTGTTTCGAAGTTTCGTAATCTCTACCTATTTGTAGGCACTTGTCTAGAGTAAGCTGTTTAGCAGACAGTAACTTTTCTCTGACGGTATCGCTTCGAACTCCGACAATGACTTGGTCTCGAATAAGCCTATCCTGTAGCTGTCCGAAATTGCAGTTCTTTGCAAGTTGTCGAAGAGCAGCTATATAGGTCTCGATACCTTCCGATACTTCTTGCTTGCGAAGATGGAATGTATAGGATTCGTAAGCTTCGTGTGTTTCGCCCACGAAACAATCCTCAAACTTCTTCATCACCTTCTCTAGGTCCGTCTTTTCTTCCTCAGGGTTAAACTTCAACCCTTCATATATATCGTAACTATCCTCCCCGATAGTTGCTAAAAATAACGATGTCTGATATGAAGTATCTGCTTCTTTAGACAATCTACTAGCGATCGAATAATTGAGAAAATTTCGTTTAAATTTTCGGCAGTTATTAGCAACATTTTCAACGAGAGTCATTCGTTCGGGGGGGGGGGTATATTAGCAGAATATTGCTTTATGTCCGTGTGAGGCATTTTTCAAAAGTATACGACATATATGAGAAAAAACAAATTTCTGTACTCACTGTTCTCTCTTTTCTTACTTTTTTTTTTTTTTTTTGTGGGACCGTTTTCCGTAAGTCGTTTGTTTATCGATAGTAGAATTTTCTTTCTCTTAGAAATCCTTTGTTTTTCTTACTACGATATCCGATCTTTTACTTTGTTTTTTTCGGTCTCCACAAATTGTATCCTTTATCTGACACTATGTAACGTTATCGGCTGGGTTAAATAAGTAGTAAGACGGAGAGAAGAATAGGATAAGTAACAAGGTTTATTGGCGGTCAAAATACATTCTAACTGAGTCATCGCCAGGGGCCGTAACTCGTCCCCTCACCGGTGAATCATCGGTGCAGTAACACTACACTTATTTCCATTGTGGAGCAATACTGCTTTGAGACTTCGTGTTGAGCTATCTATGAACAGTCGCCATTCTGCAGGATCATGTGTGAGTCTAAGAGCAGTAAACAAACCAGTAACATCATTGCAATAACACAGATCATCACTAATGGCATAGTAAATTTCAAATTCTTCATGTCATTTTCGGTATACAGATGTCCCGCAGTCTTCCCCGACTAGATTCCATTCCTTCAGCCTTGATGTAAGAAGTTCCTCTCCTGACTTAGTGAGACCTAAATCTCTGATTTAATCATCTAGCTCACTCTGATTTGGGAAGTGAGGCTCCAAAGTCGTTCTTGGTACAAAAGCTTCCTCCATTTCTTGGCTGCTGTTACTTGCTGACCCTTCAGATGAAATATCCATTGCATATTCCATCTGTAAATAAAAATAACTACATATAGCAACTTAAACAAAGACTTGAATAACATTAGTATTCCATAAATCTCTAGGAAAATAAATGCATTGTAAATACTTAAATTCGAGTTAATTAAAACTAAAACTTTTGGAGAGTACGATGAGAAGTAAAGTTACATTTTCTGGTGGTTGTGGTACTGGCATGCTATCATCATGTGGGGCAGGTGCTCTACATGATGGTATGTCTGGATACTGAAGAGCTTGTCTTCCTTTAACTTTTTCTGTACTTTGTCACATCAATCATCTCTTGGTATTTCCAAATGACTATACATCTGGTACTGGCCAGATTGAAGGTCGCTTATCTTCGGTGGTGTCTGGAGAACCGGTGTTTTAATGTGAGTATGCCGTATACAAAGGGTTGATATGCCACAATATTGTTACTCTTCGAACACACTCTGCATTTAGAATATTCGAAGATTTAACTGCATTGTTTTAAGAGAGAATAGCAAATAGTTTTTTTTTTTGGGGGGGGGGGTGTTACGTGACATTAAATAGGTTGGTATATACAACAAGACTTTATAAACGAAATTACGAACTTATTGCACTTGTGTTATATGACGGACGTAACTTGTGGGATTATGAAAACCTTCATGAGAGTGTTAGATAATGGCCCTGGAGACGATCTTATGTAATACCTGCTTTTTTTCCAATATAATAATCACACACACAGCAAAATGTATCTGGAGAAGTAGCCATCTTGATAAGAACAGAATTTAGTAATTGATCTCAAAGAGAAAATTAGATATACATTTAGTAGCAGAACATATAGCATTTTCCAATATATGATGACATTGAAAAGCGATACATTTCTATAACGGTCGATGATACAGAAAAAATAATAACATTTTTTTGAATCAGCAGAGAAAATTGATTAAAAAACAGTAAAGAAAATACAATAAACAAAACTTTTGTAAAAAAATTGTTAAGTTGTGTAATTTGGATTATTCAGACTATTATTGTGGACCAGTAGTGCAACGGATAAAGGTGCTAAGTAATAATCAGTTCTAAGTGACAGTCTTCTGGGGGTTGAAGGTTCAATCCTCAGTACAGGCGATAGTAACTAAGAATAAAATAAAAATTTAAATGGTTGATGGAACGAGAACAATCTACCCCCCCCCCCCGTGGATTAAATAAAAGGGTGCAGTTCGAAATTCCGTATAGGTTCCCGAGTTTAACATAAAAAATTCCTGAGTTCAAAGAGATTTGTAGCAGTCATAAATAAGGAACTATTTCCTAATGCGGAGAACTGTCCTTGCTGGCTGATTCGGGTCGCACACTGACCAGTTTGCAGGGCGTATCAATTTCAGCTGTCCCCTAAGGATCTATTTTTGACCCTTTTTTGGGAATAGCAAGAGGCAACAGAGAGACTGCAACCAGCAATCAAGAAAGACCCTCCCCCCCCCCCACTTCATCTCTTTCCTGCCTGAATCACCTGAATTTCCTGAGCTCAGCTAATCTTCACTGTGGAAATTCTACGGTCGTTCACGCACCGTTATAGGAGCTGTTCTTACTAGTGAGCAATAAGAAAGTCGATGAGCAGCTATCTTCTCTTTTTCTCTGTTGGCTTTCAGCCTAAGCAGGGGGCGATGTAGCAGTCATAAATAATGGAACTATTTCCTAATGCAGAGAACTGTCCTTGCTGGCTGATTCGGTCGTACGCTGACCAATCAGCTTGCAGGGCGTATTAATTTCAGCTGTCCTCTGAGGAACTACTTTGGACCCTTTTGGTAATAGCTAGAGTCAGTAGAGCGACTGCAATAAGCAACCAAGAAGGACTCCCCCTCCCCTTCGTCTCTTTCCTGCCTGAATCACCTGGATTTCCCGAGCTCAGCTATCTTCACTCGAAGATATGCTGTTCGTAGACTTTCGGCAGTCAAAGAACTTTCCATTTTACTTTCGTCACTTGGGCACTGTCCATATCTTTGCAGACCTATACCAAACGGTGTAGATACTAGTAAATAGACACCTTTTGTTGTTGTGTTAAAAGACAGTTTGTTTTCCTTCGTGTGGCGATCGTTTTCCTTTACTATCTACTATGTTAGGAGTTTTTTTTTTGTTTTTGTTTTTTTTTCAATTTGAAATTTTTTCTTAATTTTATTATTAACTCAACTTGACAACAATCTCTGGCAAGTTAGTGAGAGAAAGAGAAGCAAAGAGACAGATACATACATAAGTAGATCGAGAGGGGGAGAGAAAGAAAGAGAAGCAAAGAGACAGATACAGACATAGGTAGATAGAGAGGGGGAGAGAAAGAAAGAGAAGCAAAGAGACAGATACAGACATAGGTAGATAGAGAGGGGGAGAGAAAGAAAGAGAAGCAAAGAGACAGATACAGACATAGGTAAATAGAGAGGGGGAGAGAAAGAAAGAGAAGCAAAGAGACAGATACAGACATAGGTAGATAGAGACGGGGAGGGAAAGAAAGAGAAGCAAAGAGACAGATACAGACATAGGTAGATAGAGAGGGGGAGAGAAAGAAAGAGAAGCAAAGAGACAGATACAGACATAGGTAGATAGAGAGGGGGAGAGAAAGAAAGAGAAGCAAAGAGACAGATACAGACATAGGTATGTAGAGAGGGGGAGAGAAAGAAAGAGAAGCAAAGAGACAGATACAGACATAGGTAGATAGAGAGGGGGAGAGAAAGAAAGAGAAGCAAAGAGACAGATACAGACATAGGTATGTAGAGAGGGGGAGAGAAAGAAATAGAAGCAAAGAGATAGATACAGACATAGGTAGATAGAGAGGGGGAGAGAAAGAAAGAGAAGCACAGAGACAGATACAGACATAGGTAGATAGAGAGGGAGAGAGAAAGAAAGAGAAGCAAAGAGACAGATACAGACATAAGTAGATAGAGAGGGGGAGAGAAAGAAAGAGAAGCAAAGAGACAGATACAGAAATAGGTAGATAGAGAGGGGGAGAGAAAGAAAGAGAAGCAAAGAGACAGATACAGACATAGGTAGATAGAGAGGGGGAGAGAAAGAAAGAGAAGCAAAGAGACAGATACAGACATAGGTAGATAGTGAGGGGAGAGAAAGAAAGAGAAGCAAAGAGACAGATACAGACATAGGTAGATAGAGAGGGGGAGAGAAAGAAAGAGAAGCAAAGAGACAGATACAGACATAGGTAGATAGAGAGGGGAGAGAAAGAAAGAGAAGCAAAGAGACAGATACAGACATAGGTATGTAGAGAGGGGGAGAGAAAGAAAGAGAAGCAAAGAGACAGATACAGACATAGGTAGATAGAGAGGGGGAGAGAAAGAAAGAGAAGCACAGAGACAGATACAGACATAGGTAGATAGAGAGGGTGAGAGAAAGAAAGAGAAGCAAAGAGACAGATACAGACATAGGTAGATAGAGAGGGGGAGAGAAAGAAAGAGAAGCACAGATACAGATACAGACATAGGTAGATAGAGAGGGGGGGGAGAAAGAAAGAGAAGCAAAGAGACAGATACAGACATAGGTAGATAGAGACGGGGGAGAGAAAGAAATAGAAGCAAAGAGATAGATACAGACATAGGTAGATATAGAGGGGGAGAGAAAGAAAGAGAAGCAAAGAGACAGATACAGACATAGGTAGATAGAGAGGGAGAGAGAAAGAAAGAGAAGCAAAGAGACAGATACAGACATAGGTAGATAGAAAGGGGGAGAGAAAGAAAGAGAAGCAAAGAGACAGATACAGAAATAGGTAGATAGAGAGGGGGAGAGAAAGAAAGAGAAGCAAAGAGACAGATACAGACATAGGTAGATAGAGAGGGGGAGAGAAAGAAAGAGAAGCAAAGAGACAGATACAGACATAGGTAGATAGTGAGGGGAGAGAAAGAAAGAGAAGCAAAGAGACAGATACAGACATAGGTAGATAGAGAGGAGGAGAGAAAGAAAGAGAAGCAAAGAGACAGATACAGACATAGGTAGATAGAGAGGAGGAGAGAAAGAAAGAGAAGCAAAGAGACAGATACAGACATAGGTAGATAGAGAGGAGGAGAGAAAGAAAGAGAAGCAAAGAGACAGATACAGACATAGGTAGATAGAGAGCGGGGGGGGGAGAAAGAAAGAGAGAGTCAACAGATGACGATTAGAACGAAAGTGACGCCGCCGTTACTGACAAAGCGTTGCCACGAACGATAGCCAGGGAGATGCGTTGGAACAACCAGGCTGACTCACGGGGCTCGTGCCTAGACGTTGAAATCCTCCGTCCAATGTTAGGAGTTGTTCTTCTTGCTCACCAGTAAGAACAGCTCCTATACCATCGCCTGAAGAAGGTCGGAGCTCACATTGATGGAACTAACCAAGATGAGAATGGCATGACGTGAAACTTTACAACCAGCCATTTCTGTTGTTCTTATTGCTCATGAGTAAGAACAGCTCCTATACCATCGCCTGAAGAAGGTCGGAGGTCACATTGACGGAAACGTTTGTGAAAATAACAATCAAGATGAGAATAGTAGTTCGAATAATCTAAAATAATATGGGGACTTTTTATTTACAGAACATCTACCTACAAAACAAATAATATACAAACCAGTTGCACACAAATCACGCACGTGTGATTTTGGCATGACGTGAAACCCAACAACCAGCCATTTCCGTTGTTCTTGTCCAATGCAGATATTGTCCGAATCAATTATTTCTATTTTCGTATTCATCGAGAGATAATAGTGTTCAACTTAAGGTCACGTAATCAATAGTTTCTAAATTTTTAACGCAATCTACATTCAGCGTATGAATCATCTGTGCTTATTATATTGGCTGGTGAGTATTTGATAAATAGAAAATGTTGAAGTTTGTATGGATTGTGACATAAAGAATTTCCACATTTAGAATGGGTGCAGTGCAGCTCCAAATTCGTATGCTAGGCTCTATCATTTTTATTTGCTTCATCAAATATTATAAGCATTTCTCGATCATATTTATACAGGGTGGGGAATGAAGATTCACCACATTTTGAGTGGGCTTTTTGTAGACTATAGTGGGAGTAGAGAAGGAGGGCAGGTTTTAATCAGTAGGCTAGGCGCTATCATTTTCATTTTCTTCAATTATCTTCATAATTTCTCTATCCTGTTTGTACAGAGTGGAGAAAAATAAATAAATATATAACAATTTTTTTTTTAAATGTTACATATTTTTTTTTTAATAGCCATGATGCCACTCAACTACATACTCAGGAAATGTGATGCCGGATACAAGTTCACAGGCAGAGAACAACGAATAAACCATCTCATGTACATGGACGACCTGAAGCTATTTGCAAAAAGCAAAAAGCAAAAAGGAACTGGAAAAGCTGATAAATACGACCAGAATCTTCAGTCAAGACATTCAAATGGAATTCGGAATGGAAAAGTGTGCATTGCTAGAGATTAAAAAAGGAAAGTTGGAGACGACTGAGGGCATGGAACTGCCCAACCAAAAGCAGATGAGGGCGCTGAATGAACAAGAGAGCTATAAATATTTGGGAGTTTTGGAAGCAGACACAATCAAATCAACAGAAATGAAAGAGAAGATTGGAAAAGAATACCTGAGAAGAACAAGAAAGCTCTAAGAAACAAAATTATATAGCAGAAACCTAATCAAAGGAATAAATACCTGGGCAGTATCACTAATAAGATACACTGGACCATTCATAAGCTGGACTAAAGAAGAACTCAGGCACCTTGACCAGAGGACTAGAAAATTAATGACTATGCACAATGCACTACATCCAAAAGACGATACAGACAGACTCTACGTGAAGAGAAACGAAGGTGGAAGAGGACTGGTAAGTATAGAAGACTGTGTGGACGACACTAAAAAAGAGCTGGAGAAATACATAAACCAGAACACAGAAAGGCTGATCACCGCAGCAAGAGATACCGTCCCAACGAACAACGCAGGACGCATCGAAACTGGACACAAACAGACAAGAAAAGTAAAATGGGAAGAAAAACAACTACATGGACGCTTCATAAGACTCACAAGAGAAGAAACCAACGCAAATAGCTGGACATGGCTAAGAAAAGGAAACTTGAACAGAGAAACGGAATCTTTACTGATGGCTGCACAGAACAATGCGATTAGGACAAACTACATTAAAGCTAAAATAGATAAAACCCAGGAAAACAATAAATGCAGACTGTGTGGACAAAGAGACGAAACAGTAAATCATATAATAAGTGAATGTAGCAAACTTGCTCAAAAAGAATACAAGAACAGACATGATTGTGTTGGGAAAGTAATACACAGGGGACTGTGCAAACAATTGAATTTCGAATATGCAGACAAATGGTACAAACATAAACCAGAAACAGTACTGGAAAACGAAAAACACAAAATCCTCTGGGATATGGATATACAAACAGATAAACTCATACAAGCAAGGAGACCTGATGTTATTATAATCGACAAGAAGGAAAAATATTGTAAAATCGTAGACTTCGCCGTTCCAGCAGACACAGAGTGAAGATCAAAGACACAGAAAAACGAAGTAAACACACAGAACTAGCCAGAGAACTGAAAGGAATATGGAGCATGAAGAAAGTTAGTATAATACCAATAATCGTAGGAGCACTAGGAACAATCCCAAAAAACCTGGAGAAAAGACTGGGAGAAATTGGAATCAAAGGGACTATCGAAACCATACAAAGGACGGCAATGATCAAAACAGCTGCAATCTTAAGGAAAATCCTTGAAAGCTACAAAGGCTAACCAGTCACAAGGAATTTACAACGGAGAAAACAAAACCACACGAAGAACACCACAAGAGTCAAGGAACATAAACTACAAGAAACAGCACTTCATAATCTCCCCCCCCCCCCCCAATAAATTACACCGGCCTCAGCTATCACTACACAAAAATGAACCAAAGAAACAGAAATTACAAGAAACACAATAAGCTCCTTCCTCTGCCCCCCCCCCCAAAAAAAAATAAAAAGAATTAAAAAAAAAAAAATTTTATTTTTAAATAAGGAAAGAGAAAAGGAAAAAAAAAGGAATTGAAAGGAAAAAATTTTTAAATTTAAAAAAAATTAAAAAAAAATTTTTTTTAATTTAAAGAAATATTATTTTATTTATTCATCTATTTTTTTAATTGGTGCCGCCCTAGGCTGACACCAGACAACATATTTGTAGAAGGTCGAGGAGGATGAGAAGACCGAGGAGGGGCAGCACAAACCAGACCTCCACTGGAAAAGTGCAGAGAATGCTGAGACCTTGGGGAGGCTTATTGCCACCCAAATCCCAGAGAAGACCAATTGTCCTTAAATCAATGATAAAGGGATGTTGCGATACCGCATCATTATCGAAAAGAGGTGAAGAATACTGGAAGTCTGGGGAGACTTGTTGTCACTCAGACTCCAGGAAATACCACTGGTTATTGTCGGTGAGCAATCACTGACGATGATCTGTGTGAGAACTCCTTGTGAGTACAAATAATAATAATAATAATGATGATGATGATGATGATGATGATGATGATGATGATGATGATGATGATGATGATGATGATGATGATGATGAAGAAGCAGAAGAAGCAGAAGAAGAAGAAGAAGAATAATAAGAAGAAGAAGCAGAAGAAGCAGAAGAAGCAGAAGAAGCAGAAGAAGAAGAAGAAGAATAAGAAGAATAATAAGAAGAAGAAGCAGCAGTACATTTTAAGAAAAATCTCATGCAAGTACATCGAAATATTGGGTTGGCATGATGGGTTCATAAGGAAAGTAGTAGCCGTGGCTACTAAGAGCGCTAGACGAGGGTCCAGGCTGCAAGAAGTCAGTATTTCACTCTTTGCTACTGACTGACTTCTTGTTGCCTGGACCCTCGTCCAGCGCTCTTAGTAGCCACGGCTACTACTGTCCTTATCAACCCATCATGTCAACCCAAAATTTCGATGTACTTGCATGACATTTTTCTTAAAATTATCATCCTGAGGAAGTCTTACAATAAAGACGAAACGTTGATGAATATATAAAAAAATATCTCTTGGTTTTTCCTTTTTCATTTCCCATTACGTCGGATTACTCTCATCCTTCCTTTCTCATATATATATATATATATATATATATATATATATATATATATATATATATATATATATATATATATATATATATATATATATATAAGTTTGTTTTGTGTGCTGGTTGACCTTTGATTGTCATGTTAATAAATCAATCATAGCATTTTTCATATACAAATTAGACCATGTTTTTGTTTTTTAGGGCAATGGAACAATAAACATCGTTTACAAAGCCACATTGAATGTTCAGTGTTTGTTATTATTGAGCAAGTGTTTAAAACTGAAAACAATGCAACTGTTAAACACCTGCTAGGACAGTTGGATAAAATAGCATAAAGTTGAACGAAAAAATATATTTATTATAAGTAAAACCGGCACACGAAGGCATTCTGTGAGTTGAATAGTTGCTCACCGGGTGACCACAAACTTGGTGGCACCTCGTTGTGATTTGTTAGGGATCATCTTTTGCCTTTTATCGGACAGCGGATTTGTACTTGCCTGTGATCCCTAAAATATCTATCTATCTATCTATTTGTCTGTCTATCTATCTATCTGTCTGTTTGTTTATCTATCTATCTATTTGTCTGTCTGTCTATCTATCTATCTATTTGTCTGTCTGTCTGTCTGTCTATCTCTCTATCTATCTATATGTCTGTCTATCTATCTCTCTCTCTCTCTCTATCTATATGTCTGTCTATCTATCTATCTATCTCTCTCTATCTATATGTCTGTCTATCTATCTATCTATCTCTCTCTATCTATATGTCTGTCTATCTATCTATCTATCTCTATCTATATGTCTGTCTGTCTATCTATCTATCTATCTATCTATTTATCTGTCTGCCTGTCAATCTATCTATGTATCTATCTATCTGTCTATCTATCTCTCTCTATATATATATGTCTGTCTGTCTGTCTATCTATCTGTCTGTCTGTCTGTCTGTCTGTCTGTCTGTCTGTCAATCTATCTATCTATCTATGTATGTATCTATCTATATATCTGTCCGTCTGTCTGTCTGTTTTTATATCTATCTATCTATCTATATTCTGTCTATCTATCTATTTATCTATCCTAGTCTGTCAGTATCTATCTATCTATCTCTCTCTCTCTCTCTCTCTCTCTCTCTCTCTTTCTATCTAGCTATCTAGCTATCTACTATACTAAAGCTGACTTAATCAACGTTTGTTTTCCTTCTGCTTATTTTCTATATATTTTAATCACACAAAATACATGCTAAAATGTTCCTTGGTTTTAAGATTGAGTTATGTTTTAAAACAAAATCCATTTTAATTGTTCGAATGAGGCGTAATATGAAATCTACACACCAATTCATCTATGTCTCTTACTAAGTGTCTGTCTATTACTCTCAGCCTCTCTCACTGTATATTGTATAAACCCCCACCCGTTCTTATTTTACACAGTGTACATCACGATCACGTGTGAACCTCTTTTCCCCTTCCCTCTCTCCCCTCAATATTTGTCTCCCCATACATGATTATAAACAGTCAAAGGTAATTGAACTCCCTTTCTCTCTCTCCCTCTTTACCAAAACTAAATAGAACTTCCATGAACAAAGTTTATTTCCTAGAACATCCCGTCTATGGAACAAAAATATCACGAGTCTTCTTCCCATTCCAAATCGAATTGGTCGTCTTCAAGTCTAATGTAAACAAATACTTGTTGAGCCGTCATCTTGGATAATCAATTCCTCTTAATTAATCTTCTGCTCATTCCACCCATTGATATCCCAACCAACTGCTTCCCAACCGACTACAACATGGTCGTCTTCAAGTCTAATGTAAACAAATACTTGTTGAGCCGTCATCTTGGATAATCAATTCCTCTTAATTAATCTTCTGCCCATTCCACCCATTGATATCCCAACCAACTGCTTCCCAACCGACTACAACATGGTCGTCTTCAAGTCTAATGTAAACAAATACTTGTTGAGCCGTCCTCTTGGATAATCAATTCCTCTTAATTAATCTTCTGCCCATTCCACACATTGATATCCCAACCAACTGCTTCCCAACCGACTACAACATGGTCGTCTTCAAGTCTAATGTAAACAAATACTTGTTGATCCGTCCTCTTGGATAATCAATTCCTCTTAATTAATCTTCTGCCCATTCCACGCATTGATATCCCTAGGACTTAACAGACAGCTAGACAGAACTAAAACTACTGCCAGACTGATGTGTAATGACAAAATTAAACTAAAAAGATTCCCGGGCAACGCCAAGCATGTACAACTAGTATATATATATATATATATATATATATATATATATATATATATATATATATATATATATATATATATATATTCAGCAAAGGACCCCTATATTTAATTATTAGAAGTGCCTCATTTCTACATAGTGTACAGTATTTGTCTTAAGGGTTCACACACACACACACATATATATATATATATATATATATATATATATATATATATATATATATATAGTCTCGGAAGTTTCTCAACCATTAAAACTATGTTAAAAAAAAAAAATAAAAAAAAACTTATAGTCCCAAGTCTTTCAGTGGAAAATCATTCATGTAAGTCAATTTATTTTTTACAGTTATTATATTAGTTTGTTTCTAACACTATTTTAAGGGATCATCAGTTTTTTACCATGAAAAACTGTTTCGGGAATTTAATATATATATATATATATATATATATATATATATATATATATATATATATATATAATACATATTTTCTATGATACAACATGTCATATACTTCCTTGCCAGGCGGTAAGACCCAAGGTCAGGTATAAATTTAGAAACCAGCACATTATAAGCGCACTCTGGCCTACAAAAAAATCCTGAGCTGTTCCATCGGCATTCCCCGGTAGGGGAGCCTCATTTTTACAATAGTAAAATACTGTAAGTGAAAAAAAAAATTACGCCTCGAGAGCGTTGCTGGAATCATTCCTTCCAGGTGTACATGAGGGAGGGGGGATCTGTTGGTCTTGGGATCAGGCAGCACTGATTTGTTTTTCTAAAATTACTGATCTTCCCCGAAATCTTACACTGAAATTTAATTTTTTTCCTTATTAACCTTTTCTATGGTATCTGATGATTGATTTTACCGTCTGTAATGAGTTAGTCAAAAGGATAGAATGGAATGAGTTTAAGAAGACTGAGTTTGCTTGAGGAAGCTTTATTCGACAAAGATCTATGCAGGGATCTAGTGTCTTCAAGAAACAATGGGTGACTAAAAAGAAACAGTGATCAAGGGAAGTAATTCACTTCCGAAGCATAGAAGGAGATAGAAGAGTTCTCTTTTCATCACACCGTCCATATTCAAAATGCCATCTGGGGTACTATCATCCTTCACTACACTCCCATCGACGGATACACCACATATGTTGTGAAAATAAACATTATTTATAGACGCTTCATGAAAGGCACCTGACATATTCTTTCTTTTGATAAGCGTATCTGTAGGCTGGTTGGAGAGCAAATTGCAAAGACAATAAATATAATAGGTTTTTAAGGGATGAATCTCATTCGAAAGTGTAATGCAATCATTGTGTATTTAAGTAACAAACCTTCCTTAAAGCATGTTTAGTCATAAGCTACTGAAGGAAAAAGGCAATAATAAAATGAAATGGAAAAAGAACAAAATTAATTCAAGTAGTTTAAACAAGGAATATATAAATAAACTATTTTCCTTTCCTTAACCCATGGATTTTCAAAAATGCAAGCTTTTATCATCAGGGATAAAACAGTAAAATTATATTACTGTTAGCACAGGTTTGAAAATATAAAAAAATACAGAATAAAGTTTTGAGCAAATAAAATGCACATTGATGGAAAAATGTAACATGTCCAAAAAAGGTAAATCCATGATATTACGAACGTTCAGCAAATATAGCAGAAAGTCTTCAAGAAATTCGAATAATGAAAAAGTTCCGTTAGGAAAATGTAGGGATTTAGATCTGATGTTAAAAATCATTGTCAAAAAAAATGCTTGACTCAATATATATATATATATATATATATATATATATATATATATATATATATATTTATAAATAAATATTAATTATTTATTACCTACAGACATCGATGTTTCATGCTTACGCAATCTTCAGTGCAGAAAGCTAATTCCCAACGGTCGACGGGCGCGAACTCTGATTACAAATCACCACTGATTCGCAGTCAGGAGACTTATCAGTCGGCCACCAAAAATCAGCTTGGAATTTAGGAGGAATTTAACTTTGTAAATACCAAGTCGGCGGGTATTCACAGCAAGCGGCGAAGAGTGATCAACAACAACAAATCGTGTTGGATCTCGCAATGAAACTAGTAGTATTGCTTGTTATTAAATTCACTCAGAGTGGCCAGCCTTAGTAAAGGGGGCTTTTTAATAATACTTATGAATAAATATTAATTATTTAGTACCTACAGACATCGATGTTTCATGCTTACGCCATATATATATATATATATATATATATATATATATATATATATATATATATATATAATTATTTTTTATTTATACGGGCATGTACATAATCCGTGACACTGGCATGTCGATGTTATCGATCAACAGCTGTTAGAAACTGAGATCTTATCATGTGGAAAGAAAATCTGGTCCTTACCTCAGATCATATTTGGAAAGAATGAAGTGGAAAAATTAAGACTTGTAACTGAATGAATAAAACAGAATGTCCCCTGCCGCAAAATTTCCTTTCACCCCAAATAGTATACCAGGCTACAATTTCAACTAAAGAAAATCCAACCCAGAAAAAATACTATATAGGCATGGCTGATAATGCCTTCAAAGAAAGATATATCAGCCATAAATGCTCATTCAATAATTCTGATTATTCAGAACGAACTTCACTCTTTATATACCACTGGAACCTAACCAATAAAAATCAATCACCAATAGTTAAATGGAACACTATCAGCAAAAAAACAGTATCTGTGGTTCCCTAAATTCACACTGTTACCTATGCCTAAGTGAAAAACTTGAGATAGTTAGATGTAGTGACAGAGGTAAACTTCTAAACAAAAAACAAGAAACCTCAATTAATTGTAGACACACTAGATGACACCTTCTTAGTAACTTAGTAATATACATATAACCTCTTGAACCAACGTTACCATGAGAAAATAAAATTTAAAAACTTAAAACTATTAACCCTAACCAAACCCATAATTCTAAAGTCTCTACCTAATTCCCTAAAATTAACAACCTCCTCAATGCAATACGGACCCCCTAAAACACGAAAACACTAGGGCCCCTGTTACAGATAAAAATAAAGAACATATCTATCCACCAACTAAAAATAGATAACATAGTTATCCATATATTATATGTTATCATATATATTATTTTATTATCAGTATGATTATTGCATTACATTGCTCTATTATTACAATTATAATTACGATACCTTATTAATGTGGTTATTAATATTATAATTATTACAATTAACAGTGCCGTTACTGTTATTATTAGTTTTATCACCTTCTCATTTGTATTCTTATTCAACCATCATTTCTTTAGTATCATTATTGTCCACCATTATTATTATTATCACTATGATTATTATTATTATCATGACTATAATCTCACCCTTATTCTTTTATTTTATTCAATTATTACTATGACTAATATTACTTTATTCCTCACCCCTTATTATAAACATTATTATTATTATTATTATTATTATTATTATTATCATTATTATTATTATTATTATTATTATTATTATTATTATTATTATTATTATTATTATTATCATTTGTTATTATTATTATTATTATTATTATTATTATTATTATTATTATTATTATTATTATTATTATTATCATTTATTATTATTAATCATCATCATTATTATTATTATCATTTATTATTATTAATCATCATCATTATTATTATTATTATTATTATTATCCTTATTATTATCATTATTATTATTATTATTATCATTATTATTATCATTATCATTATTATTATCATTATTATTATCATTATTATTATTATTATTATTATTATTATTATCATTATTATTATCATTATTATTATTATTATTATTATTATTATTATTATTATCATTATTATTATTATTATTATGATTAATCATCATCATTATTATTATTATTATTATTATTATTATTATTATTATATTAGTAAACATTAGTTAATTTTTAGTTAATTTCAGTTTATTTTCCTATTCTCATTATTTTTATTATTGTTATTTTTTATTATCGGTAGCAACCAGCTGTTCTTAGCTCAAATAAATAAAAAATAAATAAAAATAAAGTAAAAAATTTAAAAAATTAAAAAAATTTTTTTAATAAGAAGTGAAAAATCAGCCTAATTAGGTCTAAATGGCTACCCCCTCCAACCCTTACCCTAAAAAAGAAAGATGCGAGACAGTTTGTTTGTTTCCCCCCCCCCTTCCTACACCTCACATAAAATTGATGCATATCATCCAGACATGAGATAACCTTGAAAGTGAGCCACTGGTAATTGACCACTTTTATTTTAATATGAGTTCACAAATGTTTATTTCCAATTTTAGACCGTTTCACATCCAACCTCCAATCTTAAATTTTGAATTTCGTTTCTTTTTGCCTTCTTTTCTTCTTTTTCCACTTTATTATTTCCAAATATAACCTGAGGGAAGGAACATATTTTCTTTCTGCCTGATGACATCTCAGTTTCTAACAGCTGTTGATCGATAACATCTACATGCCAGTGTCGCGGATTATGTACATGTCTGTATAAAAAAATATATATATACAAGCTTTATTATTATTGAGCACTCTTTATAATATAAATTATGAATGAATTATTATTGAGCACTCTTTATAATACCGGTTGAAATTCTTTGGATTTTTATTCTTTGGTGTTTACTTTACCTGGATTAATATATATATATATATATATATATATATATATATATATATATATATATATATATATAATGATAATAACCCAGGTAAAAACATCCAAAGGGTAGTAATCCAAAGAATTTCAACCGGGTTTATAAAAAGTGCTCAATATCAGATAGAGCTTTATATATGATTATTTTTATTTACACAGACATGTACAAAATCTGAGACACTTGCATGTCGATGTTATCGATCAACAGTTATTATAAACTGAGATCTCATCAGGCAGAGTTAGAATCCGATCTTTACCTCAGATCATATTTGGAGAGAATGAAGTGGAGAGAAAAAAGAAGAAAAAAAATTTAAAGTTTCAAACTTTAGGGAGTCACGTGGTTTAGGACCGTTAAAAATCAAAAAAGTTAAAATCTAAAATCTAAAAATTAAACAAAATAGAACAAATAAAACAAATAAAGTGAAAAGAGAGACATATAATGAAAAGGGTAGGATGAAGATAGATAGATAGATAGATAGATAGATAGATAGATAGATAGATAGATAGATAGATAGGTAGAAAAAATGAAGACGTCTGTTGATTCAGACAGAGAGTAGAGAGGGAAAGGGGGAAGATGAACATGCAAGTTAATGTGTAAAAAAATCGACAGTTATTTCAGCTCGTGCAAACAAACGTATTGTCAAATCAACAGTAATTATGTGTATAAGTGTGTAGGCGTGCGTGCGTGCCCCCAAATCAGCCGTAATTGGTAGTATGGGCGTACAGACGCGTGTGATGGGGAGGGGTAAGGGGTTGTTAATCAATTGTGTCACTAATTCTAAATTTATACTGTTTTATTTTTTATCTAGAGTTTACCAACTTATCATTAATAAATTAATAAATCAAACAAATATACTAGTAAATTAATTAAGTTTAACATAATTATTAGTAATAATAATAATATTATTATTTTATAACATTTCAATTAATATTATTATTATTATTATAATAATAATAATAATAATAATAATAATAATAATAATAATAATAATAATAATATTAATAATAATAATATTAATAATAATAATAATAAATAATAATATAGAAGTATGTAGCAATATAATGGTTGTAAATATGGTAATATGAATCCGTGGTTGCAATAATACTGATCATATTAAAATGGTAATAATAATAGCTATACCAACAGCAACAATATCAATGGTAACCCCAATAATCCTAACAATAGTCATAATGATAGTAAAAAATAATAAATAATAATAAAACAATACCAATAGTAGTAGTAGTAGTAGTAGTAGTAGTAGTAGTAGTAGTAGTAGTAGTAATAATAATAATAATAATAATAATAATAATAATAATAATAATAACGGACAAGAACCAGGTAAGTAACCTCTCTGATTCCAGGTACGACAAGGACACAGACCAAAGACAGGAAAACCAGAGGGAAAACAACAAACTGAAAGGATATAGAAAGAAATGGACCACGAAAGAGAACAGACTGGTGATGGAGTGCTATTATAAAAGCCGCTACCCTACAGAAAGAGGCTACCGAAAACGAATGAAACATCTCTGGGACATTGCTAGTGACTACCATACAACGGAACAAAGGATAGCAGATCAAGCAAGACAGATCCTCAAGCGAGGATGGTTCTCGGAGATGGAACTGACAGAAATCAGACAGAAGGCTAATGGCGAAACGGAGCAAGAAACACCACCAAAGGAGAGACCACAGATAGAGGACGAGCAAAACATACACACTGAAACTGAAGAGATTGAAGACTACGGAATCACAGAACCAGGGGAGATAGAAGACTGCAGAACCACAGAACCTGCTGAGATAGAACTCAACGAAAAAGAAGCAAGTGAAGTGGAGAACATTAGACGATACATGTTAGAAAACAAAACAAAACTCCCATCTCTCAGGAATGAAGTAGCGAAGAAGTTACAAGCAGAAACAGAAAGAGTAAACAGACTCCTCACACACATCCCAACAGAAACTATTACAGATCTAAACAACCTGATATATGCTGGGGCAAAATCGGTAAGTATGAAACTAAGAAACGAAGAGAATGGACAAAAGAGAGGACCGACAAAACCTGGATGGGAAATCAGACTGGAAACCCAGATCACCAAACTTCGGAAAGAAGCTAAAACCGTGAACAGAAGGAAGGAGGACATGAAACGATTAAGAAGCAAAAATCAGAAACGCAAGGAAAAACTAAATGAGAGACATGAAGAAATAAAACAAAGGATAGCAGCAATAGAAGGAAGACTAAGACGATACAGGTACAAATCAGAACAGAGCAAACAGAACAGGACCTTTGAAAACAATGAAAGCCAGTTCTACAAAAACGTAAATGGAGAAAAAACAACAACAGAGTTACCGAACCCAACAGAAACAAAACAATTCTGGAGCAAGATATGGGAAGTACCAAAAAAGCACAACAAGAATGCCCAATGGCTGAAAAACATGAGAGATGAACTGCAGGAAATCGAAGAAGGAACCGAAACAGAAATCAACAAAGAAACGATCAAGAAAACCCTAAAAAAAATGGCAAACTGGAGAGCACCAGGCCACGATGGAATACATGCATACTGGTTTAAAAAATTCACGACCCTGCATGAAAGAATAGCGCAGAAACTGAGCGGATGTATCCGCAAAACAGACATACCAGAATGGATGACGGAAGGAAGAACAACACTAATACAAAAAGACCCCAAAAAGGGAACGACCCCCAGCAACTACAGACCGATAACATGTCTACCAATAATGTGGAAAATTCTCACAGCACAACTGAGAGAACAAATCTACCAATCCCTGGACAATCGTGGACTGCTCCCCGAGGAACAAAAAGGATGCCGGAAAGGACAAAGAGGGGCACATGATCTACTATACATTGATCAAAAGACCCTGAAGGAGGTGAAGAGCAGACAAAAGAACATAACCATGGCATGGATTGACTACAAGAAAGCCTACGACAGAATCCCCCAAACATGGATAATTGAATGCTTAAAGATATACAAGATACCAGACAGGATTATTAATCTCATCCAGAAAGCGATGGAAACATGGAGACTAAAACTGACAGCCGGAGGACAATACCTGTCTGAGATAAAAATACAGAGAGGCATTTTTCAAGGAGACTCTCTATCACCACTACTGTTTATAATAGCCATGATGCCACTCAACTACATACTCAGAAAGTGTGATGCCGGATACAGGTTTACGGATACAGAACAAAGAATAAACCACCTGATGTACATGGATGACCTTAAACTGTTTGCAAAAAACAAAAAAGAACTGGAAAAGCTGATAAACACAACCAGGATATTCAGCCAGGATATCCAAATGGAGTTTGGAATAGAAAAATGTGCACTGCTAGAGATCAAAAAAGGAAAACTGGAGACGACAGAAGGTATAGAACTCCCCAACCAAGAGGAGATGAGGGCGCTAGGAGAACAAGATAGCTACAAATACCTGGGAGTTCTGGAAGCAGACACAATCAAATATACAGAAATGAAAGAGAAGATCGGAAAAGAATATCTACGAAGAACAAGGAAACTCTTAGAAACTAAACTATATAGCAGAAACCTAGTAAAAGGGATAAACACATGGGCTGTATCACTAATAAGATACTCTGGACCATTCATAGGCTGGACCAAAGAAGAACTCAGGCACCTTGACCAAAGAACTAGAAAACTAATGACTATGCACAATGCATTGCACCCAAAAGACGACACGGACAGACTCTACGTGAAAAGAAATGAAGGAGGTAGAGGACTGGTAAGTATAGAAGACTGTGTGGAAGACACCAAAAAAGAGATGGAGAAATATGTAATCCAGAACACGGAAAGACTGATCACCACAGCAAGAGACACCAGCCCAACAAACAACCCCGGAAGTACTGAACCCAGAAACAAAAAGACAAGAAAGGAAAAGTGGGAAGAAAAACAACTACATGGACGCTTTATAAGACTCACAAGCGATGAAGCCAATGAAAACAGCTGGGCATGGCTAAGAAAAGGACACCTGAACAGAGAAACGGAATCTCTGCTGACGGCCGCACAGAACAATGCGATTAGGACAAACTTTATTAAAGCAAAGATAGATAAAACCCAGGAAAACAGCAAATGCCGACTGTGTGGACAAAGAGACGAAACGATAAATCATATAATAAGTGAATGCAGCAAGCTAGCACAAAGGGAATACAAGAACAGACATGACAGCATGGGGAAAGAAGTACACCGGGAAATATGCAAACAACTGAATTTCGAATATGCAAAAAAACGGTACAAACACAAACCAGAAACTGCACTAGAAAACGAAAAACACAAAATCATATGGGATATGAATGTACAAACAGACAAAGCCATAACAGCAAGGAGACCGGATATGATAATAATCAACAAGAAAGAAAAATCCTGCAAAATCGTGGACTTTGCCGTTCCAGCAGACCACAGATTGAAGATCAAAGAGACGGAAAAGAGAAGCAAATATACTGAACTTGCCAGAGAATTGAAAGGAATATGGAACATGAAGAAAGTCAGTATAACACCAATAATCATAGGAGCACTAGGAACAGTCCCGAAAAACATGGAGAAAAGACTAGGAGAAATAGGAATCAAAGGGATAACTGAGACCATACAAAGGACAGTAATGATCAAAACAGCTACAATCCTGAGAAATGTCCTCGAATGCGGAAACCAACCCACATAAGCAACGAATGGAGAACAAAACAACAGAACCGGGGAAAATACAACCGCACGAATGAGGCGCAAGCATAGGCTGACGCCACAAAAATTATCGACAGAGGGTCGAGGAGGGAAAGCGCAAAACCAGACCTCCACTGGAAGAGCGCGGACAGCTCTGGGACCTTGGGAAGGCTTGTTGCCACTCGAGCCCCAGAGGGGACCGATGGCCCTTATCAGCGGGAAATCGTTGGTAGGTGGCTGTTGCGATTACCGCAAGGTCATCAGCGGTGATGAACGAAAAGAGGTGGAGCATACTGGAGGCCTGAGGAGACTTGTTGTCACTCGGACTCCAGGGAATACCACAGGTTGTCGGCAGTGGGCGACCACTGACGATGATCAGTGTGATAACTCCTAGTGAGTAAATAATAATAATAGAATTATAGATAATGGCATTATCGTTAATGGTAATACCACCATTGTTACTAAAACTAATAATAACAATAAAAGTAAAAGTCAGGTAACTGTAACAATGGCAATATCAATATTATTAATAATACTAATAAAGTGGTTATATTGTCATTGCCACTGCTACAAACAATAATAATTATGATAATAATAGTAAACAGAACATTAACATTAACATTAATAATAATAATAATAATCTCGATAAGAGTACAGAAATGTCAAATAATTAAATGTAAAATAATTAAATTTAAAAATAATAATAATAATAATAATAATAATAATAATAATAATAATAATAATAATAATAATAATAATAATAATAATAATAATCTAAAATAGTAAGCAATAGACGGATAAAAATATAATTAGAGGGTAAAGAAAAATAACGAAGATGACAATTAATATTAATCATAGTAGTTGTAAATATGATAATAAAAATAAAAATAAAATATTTAATAATAGAGAAATTATCTGTTGTGATAATACTAATAATATTAATAATAGTAAAAATAATAGTGATAACTATAATAATGGTAACAATGATGACCACAATAATTGTAATAATGATGATAATGATAATAAAAATAATAGTAGTATTATAAATAATAATAATAAAATTAATAATAATATTGATTTATAAAACTGATAATAATAGAGGTGGTTATTCAAATAATAGATATAATGATGGTTATAAGTAGTAGTAATAATAATAATAATAATAATAATAATAATAATAATTATTATTATTATTATTATTATTATTATTATTATTAATAAGAATGGTGTAAAATAATAGTTATTTTGACAAAATTACTGTTAGTAAAGTGTTCTTTTTATTTTTATTTATTTATTTTTTAAATTTTTTTATGAGATTGTATTAGCTTGAGGGGTTATAAGTGGATTACTAAGAAGGTGTAATCTATTATGCCTACAGTTAATTGAGGTTTCTTGTTTTCTGTTTAGAAGTTTGCCTCTATCACTAAATTTAATTATTTCAAGTTTTTCGGTTAGGCAAAGGTAACAAGGTGAGTTTAGGGAACCACAGGTGCTAGGTTTTCTGATTGTGTTCCAGGTCACTGTTGGTGATTGGTTATTGTTGGATAGTTCCCAGTAATATATAGAAAGTGAGGTTCATTTTTGATATGTAGAGTTATTAAAAGAGCATTTATGGCCGGTATATATTTCTTTAAAGGTATTACCAGCCATACCTATATAGTATTTTTTCAGGGTTGGATGTTCTTTAGTAGAGATTTATTTGTTTTATTTGTTCTATTTTGTTTAATCTTTAGATTTTAGATTTTAACTTTTTTGATTTTTAACGGTCCTAAACCACGTGACTCTCTAAATTTTGAAACTTTAAATTTCTTTTCTTCTTTTTTCTCTCCACTTCCTTCTCTCCAAATATGATCTGAGGTTAAGATCGGATTCTAACTCCGCCTGATGAGATCTCAGTTTATAATAACTGTTGATCGATAACATCGACATGCAAGTGTCTCAGATTTTGTACATGTCTGTGTAAATAAAAATAATCATATATATATATATATATATATATGTATCTTCCATATAAAATGATCTAATTTTTCTCCCATAATTCCAACTAGAGTAGGCACAACAACAAACCAATTATATACAATGACACTAATCACATCATTCAACACCTTCATTCTACCGTGTTCCTAGACATTTTCCCTTATTTCTGCCATCTGGCAAAAAATATTACTTTTTATCCGTCGCATCACACTCTCCCTAATACATAATCCACAAAGATGGTAGCACAAACTTTTCTCTATATATATTTCCTCTTCCCACATTCCCAGTTAACACGGTAACATTATTTACATCGCTTACATTTTGATCTGAAACCGGCAACTACAAAGACACCAAATACCTATCTTAACACACGATTCATCTACTGATGATTCAAATAAAATAACAGCTAAAGTCTATCAATATGACCATCCATAGATTTGAGGTTCCAAAACATTCACTGCGTTATGATTGCCTGCACTACTATTCTGGAATAAAACAGAATATGATTTACGAACAGCACACAAACAAACTCATGAAATTCAAACATGGCGTATCTGACTCTTACGTTCAACTACTTAATACATTCTTTATCTTACATAAACGAATTCAACAATTTACATAAATATTACAAATTTTTACTATCTTACCCGGCGCAGTTTACCCACTAAAAAAGTTCAAATTCTATTTTTTTTTTTTCGAATACATTGAAACAGCCTAAAAAATATCCACAAAGAAGGAATTAAAAATTTTTTTTTTTTAAATATTTAAGATTTTAGAGTGGAGGATCACTTTCTTTTATAAATTTAACGTAAAATGAGCATCCATTTCCTGGCAACTTAGCGTAAAACGAGACATGTAACCGATTTGAGTTTTCAATTTTTTTAAATTTCTATTTGAACCCAACAGATACACACTCACAAGTATTCATTTTTTTCAGTTTTAGCTGATTTCCATTTATTAATTAATTGATTGATTGATTGATTGATTGATTGATTGATTTACGAAATTCAGATTTGTAGTTATTACCTTATTTACCTCATTTTTATTTTCAAAAAACGAAAACAGTAACAGTGGGGTACCACAGGTTTGAGCAGAAATTTGGAAATGAGATTGCCCTGGGGAGTTTTTTGTACCCAGTTTAAAATTTTCTTTCAAATATTTCATTAGCTGAATTGTACCCAGTGAAAAATTTTGTTTCAAATATTTCTTTTACGCATTTCTATATTTTTATATTTTATTTGATGTTCAAATTATTTAAATAAATTTCCATATTTTTATTCAAATACATTTCCATATTTTTATATTTTATGTGATGTTTCAGTTTTCTTTTACGTTTCGAAGGCTCACAAAGTAATTCATTTATTCAACTATGTTTACGAAAACATCACTTTGAATTAACAACCCTTTAATTCCGATGGGTTATGAGTCACAGTAAAAAAAAAATCAGCTCTTTCAATTTATTCCCTGGCTATATTGCAGAAGCACCCAGAAAACAAATAACGAAACATTTCTTATTTAGTCTACTTGAACATCAGTTAGAGTACACTAGAGAAGTAATGTTTCGTTATTTGTTTTAAATTTTTCCAAATCGTGCAACCATACGGACTTAGGGTTAGTGGTAGTCGTAAAAATAAACTTTTTTTTTTGGGGGGGGGGCATTTTTCCAGTTTCATTTATTTTGTTTCCAAGCTTTTCGTAATTTATCGTGCAACCATACGGACTTAGGGTTAGGGTTAGTCTTAGCGGTAAAAATAAACTTTAGTTTTTGGACATTTTTCCCGTTTCATTTAGTCAGTTTGCAGGCGTTTCGTATTTTATCTTGCAACCATACGGACTTAGGGTTATTGGTAGTGGTAGTGGTAAAATAATCGTTTCCAGTGAGATAATATGAACCCTCTAATTTAATAAAACATAACAAATCGGACATACGAACTTAGTGTTACTGGTAGTGGTAAAAAATATACTTTACCCCAACAACAACAACAATAAACACAAAAATAAATGTATTCAGAATCGGACCAACTTACAAAGAGTCCTAAACATGATAAACACTTTAAGAAATCAATGCGCTCACTAACCCCAACACATCAAAACAATTATCATTCGAGTCAATTACATTTGAACATCAGTAACTTTTTTTAGCTATGGTTCCATTCTATTGGATATTGTTACAAAATAAAGATATATATATAATATTATATATGTATATGCATAAAATAGTAATAAATACATACAAATTATATATATATATATATATATATATATATATACATATATACAGGGTGGGCCAAAATAAGGGTCCTATCTTTAAATTTGAATAACTTGAATTTGAATAACTTCCACAAAATAAAAGTTAAACTCACCAAACTTTATGTGTGTGTAGACTGACCCTTCCGAGATTTTTTGAAATAAACAAAACAAATTTTAGCCGAAAAACACTTCTTAAAACTTACAAAAACTAAAGTATTGTTTTTTTACACTGTTTTGAGTTTTTTAAGCAAAAATAATGTTTTCTAAATGAGGGTACGTTCCTTAGGGCTAATACGGCTCATGCTTGCTTCGGAAGGGGTCCTTTCTTATTCTAAAAAAAAAAATTTTTTTAAATCAATAAATAAAAAAGTTATGAATTTTTAAAAATAGGACCCTTATTTTTGCCCACCCTGTATATATATATATATATATGATAAATATTTGTTTTTTTGTTGTTTATTATCTATGTCCGTATACGTTTCGTCCTTTTTAATCGGGACTCATCAGCATAGAGATATAACCATTCACTACTGGTCGCGTGATTCGAAACACCGGGCTACGAGTATTTTACAACTCAAATCCCGACACCTAGAACCACTCGGCCAACACTGGCTAGCTAAATAAACAGCGATAATTTTAACACTTATTTCGGCGGCTTGACGTCATAAGAGCGTTCAACTTAATGAAAGGAACGATGCATTTATAGCTAACGACGTCATGCTGTGTTAATACTACACTTACAGTGCCCATCCAGAAGTTTTTTTCTACGGGTTACAAATAATTGTTTTTCTATTTTCATTGTGAACTATTTTCTTAAATGATATATATATATATATATATATATATATATATATATATATATATATATATATATATATAATTTAAAAAAATAGTTCACAATGAAAATAGAAAAACAGTTTTAAAAACAATGAAACGGTAGTTTTGTGTAGAGTGTTAAATGTTATACATTTTAAACTATAACAGAGCTGATGAAGTCTGAATGTAACAACTCACCTTATATGTCAGAACATTACGTAGTTATTTGTTGAACTCATTACAATACATACATTACATACATCACAATTACATACATTACATACATACATTACAATACATACATTACAATACATACATTACAATACATACATCACAATTACATACATCACAATACATACATTACATACATCACAATTACATACATCACAATTACATACATTACATACATACATTACATACATCACAATTACATACATTACAATACATACATTACATACATCACAATTACATACATTACATACATTACATTACAATACATACATTACAATACATACATTACATACATCACAATTACATACATCACAATACATACATTACATACATCACAATTACATACATCACAATTACATACATTACATACATACATTACATACATCACAATTACATACATTACAATACATACATTACAATACATACATTACATACATCACAATTACATACATTACATACATACATTACATACATCACAATTACATACATTACATACATACATTACAATACATACATTACATACATCACAATTACATACATGCATTACAATACATACATTACATACATCACAAATACATACATCACAAATACATACATCAAAATACATACATCACAATTACATACATACTCACCTTATATGTCAGAACATTACATAGTTATTTGTTGAATTTATTACAATACATTCATTCATACATACATTACAAAACATACTCACACTCATACATTACATACATTACAATTACATACATACATTACAATACATACATTACATACATCACAATTACATACATTACATACATACATCACAATTACATACATTATATACATCACAATTAGATACATCACAATTACATACATTACAATACATACATTACATACATCACAATTATATACATAACAATTGCATACATAACAATACATACATTATATACATCACAATTACATACATCACAATTACATACATTACATACATACATTACAATACATACATTACATACATCACAATTACATACATTACATATATACATTACAATACATACAGTACATACATTCAAAATACATACATCACAATTACATACATACATACAATACATACATTACATACATCACAATTACATACATAACAATTACATACATAACAATACATACATTATATACATCACAATTACATAAATTACATACATACATTACAATACATACATTACATACTTCACAATTACATGCATTACATACATACATTACAATACATACATTACATACATCACCATTACATACATCACAATTACATACATCACAATTACATACATTACATACATACATTACAATACATACATTACATACATCACAATTACATACATCACAATTACATACATTACATACATACATTACAATACATACATTACATACATCACAATTACATACATCACAATTACATACATTACATACATACATTACAATACATACATTACATACATCACAATTACATGCATTACATACATACATTACAATACATACATTACATACATCACCATTACATACATCACAATTACATACATCACAATTACATACATTACAATACATACATTACAATACATACATTACATACATCACAATTACATACATTACAATACATACATTACATATATCACAATTACATACATTACAATACATACATTACATACATCACAATTACATACATTACAATACATACATTACACACATCATAATTACATACATTGCAATATATACTCATCTTATATGTCAGAACATTACATAGTTATTTGTTTAATTTATTACAATACATTCATTCATACATTACAATACATACTCACACATTGCATACATCACAATTACATACATTACATACATACATTACAATACATACATTACATACATACATTACATACATCACAATTACATACATTACATACATACATTACACACATCACAATTACATACATCACAATTACATACATCACATACATCACAATACATACATCACAATTACATACATCACATACATACATTACAATACATACATTACATACATCACAATTACATACATCACATACATACTCACCTTATATGTCAGAACATTACATAGTTATTTGTTGAATTTATTACAATACATTCATTCATACATACATTACAAAACATACTCACACTCATACATTACATACATTACAATTACATACATACATTACAATACATACATTACATACATCACAATTACATACATTACATACATACATACATTACAATGCATACATTATATACATCACAATTACATACATCACAATTACATACATTACATACATACATTACAATACATACATTACATACATCACAATTACATGCATTACATACATACATTACAATACATACATTACATACATCACAATTACATACATCACAATTACATACATCACAATACATACATTACAATACAAGCGAGTCAGTTTCTAAGTCGGAGAGGGGGTTAAAAGGAAGGGGGTAAAAAAAAGAAACAGGGGTTAGGGTTACGGTGGTGTCTTTCGAGATAGGTATCATGTTTTGGGTCTGGGTTAGGACCAAAAAAAAAAGATACAATCGGGAGTGGGCATCTCGGAGGATTTCTAGCACCGAAAAATAAAGAGGTGGGCAGAACTCATGCATACCACTAGCTAAGAGACTTTGCTATCTGGGATGGGGTCTGATAAGACCTTAGGTCGGCGTGCACCATGCCTAGGCAGGGAACACATACTCAAACTTGGCACGTCCAAACACACAAACTAGCGGTGTGTATCCACCTTCTTTTAAATAATGCTGAGTACAATCTCCTCCTATCACATCTGATTTTAACCTTGAGCTGATGTTTAAAGTGCGAAATCAGATCGTAATCAGAAAGTGATTCAACCCCTTTCCCTATGTCTATGCAGGAGCATCCCCTTTTAAATAAGTTTTTGGGGGAGCAGTTCCTTCCTTGTCAAACCCCGTCCAATTCTGGTTTTCCTCCTCGGTTAGGGGAGCTCCAGGTAGGGTGGTTGCCCTTTAGGAGAGTAGCTGGGTCAAATTTGAGGAAAAGGTCCTCGGTAAGAAGCAGCGACGCACTCACATTTGGGAATCACTGCTTCTTTGGGGTATCATGGCGGTATGCCCTATCGAGCCAGTCTCCAGAGGGCAGCCTCTGCTGAAAGTCGTGATAAATTTGAATTTGGGCGGTAAGCCCTGCTTCCTTGCATTTGGTTTTTGGCGCCCTCTTTGGGGGAGTCATTCTTTGCAGAGTCCGTCCTTGGGCTGGGGGAGCCACTGGACTCTTCAGCGCTCTTTTTTGGATGAGTATCCTCCATTCCTGTAGTAGGGGTGGGGGGTCAAAAACACTATTTTAACCGGTGTGGAGTCTTCTTTTAGTGGGGAACCAGTTTTTGCGTGTTCTCAGGGCGCCAAAACAGGCAAGAGGGGGAGATAAAACTAGGCGTTAAAAGAGAGAAAATGGGGTTGAGTCTCCTTGTCGCTCGAAGTTTACGGGGGAGGGGGCAGAATCAATGTTACATCTCAACCCTCCGAAGGGGAGAAGGAAGCCAACCAAAGTGGGTCAGATGGTCAGGATTCCACTGACAACAGGAGAAAGTGTGATAAGGTCACTGTCTTTCCCTGCCCATCAGAAAAGTTGGATGGAGAAAGAGCAGAAGTCTTTGTGTTAAGATCAGAGAACAGATACTACACTTTGAATTATTTATTTGCAGAAAATATAAAGGATTTACATTCAAAACAAATTAGGCACAAGGCCATCAAAAGTGTGGGGAAAATGGGTGCCGTTGGTCATCCTTTGTCTAAAGTGATAAAAATGTCTATTCTACTCTTAACTAGAATCATCTCAGTCACCACAATACCACATTTGCTCTAGGGGCCGTTCTACTTAGGCTATTCCCAAACTAGTTTGCGATTTTAAAATGAATAAATAAATATGGTAATATACAGAAATTCATTGATGTATAGGGGGGGGGGCGCTGAGTAAGACCCTCCTAACCCTTTCTAAATATTAGACTGCCCACTGTTTTCTGTTTGGTTCTGAACCGAAAACAAGCAGGTCCATCTCTAAATGGGAGTGGGATCTAAGTGGGAGAAAAAAGAGAGTGGGAGATGGAGTTTGGAGAATGGGTGGTGTCACCAAAATATCACATTTGCTCTAAGGGCCGTCCGTCTTAGGCTATTATCAAATTAATTTGCAATTTACAAAATTTTCCATAGTTCTTTTATACACTTTGATCTTAGCTGAGAGGACAAGGAGAAACGCTGAGTAGATATAACTTGACAGGGTTGGACAGTGTGATCGTATGACGTTGTTCATAAGAAATCTTTTTCATGTCCAACCCATAATGTCATGCGTTTATGGTGCATGTTATTGTTAAATGTCATATTTTATTTACTTCCGGTTCGTGTGTCCTTTTTAATTGTATTAAATAGTTTGTTTTTTTTTGTTTTTTTTTTGTTGTTGTTGTTATTATATATTATTATATGAGCTGTACATACTCGTCGTTGCCCGGGAGTGTTTTAATTTTATTTGTTGTGTCGCATTATATTTATTGTACTAGCCTAACCGATAAATACTGTAAAGAAAGAAGAAAAAGATGTTGAAGAAGAAGAAGAAACACAAAGAATAATAATAAGAAGAAGAACAACAAGAAAAACAGAAGAAACAATAAGAAGAAACAAGGAGAAGAAACAAGGAGAAACAAAAAGAAAAAGAAAAAAAAAGAAGAAACACGAAAGAGAAGAAGAAGAAGAAGAAGAAGAAGAAAAACAGAAGAAACAATAAGAAGAAACAACAATAAGAAACAAGGAGAAACAAAAAGAAAAAGAAAAAAAGTAGAAACACGAAAGAGAAGAAGAAGAAGAAGAAGAAGAAGAAGAAAAACAGAAGAAACAATAAGAAGAAACAACAATAAGAAACAAGGAGAAACAAAAAGAAAAAGAAAAAAAAGAAAAAGAAAAAAAAGAAGAAACACGAAAGAGAAGAAGAAGAAGAACAACAACAACAAGTTGGAAGCAAAAAGAGGATTGATACTATGCAAAAACACGGCAATGATGAAAACAGCTGAAATCTTATGGAAAATCTTCAAATGTGGAAACCCCCACATAAACTGTGAACTTTAACTAGTCACATGGAAGTTGCAATAGAAATAAATCATAAACATAGAAAAATCACCACCACATGAACTCAAGTGAACTGAAACTGCAAGAAATTTCATAAACTGCACCCCCCCCCCTTGATACCACACAAAATAATCGTCATGGGTCAAGGAGGGGGTAAACAGCGAGGAGTGAGAGCACTAACCAGAGTAAAAAGGTAAAGGTCGCATAGCCTGGACGCGCACGAGTGTCGTTGCCGACATCGCACACTGCCGATGGCCGTAGCGGCGGTGATTTGTTAAGAATCTCCGTGTCTAGTTATCTTAACAGGGTTATTGGTTTCAAAAAGTTGAATTGGGAATGGGCGAGGATTAGCTCCTTCGATTTCCTCTATGATATTAGTAATTAAAACAAAAAACTGTTGCCTGGATTAAATATAAAATTTGATGAAATCGATTGGAAATGGAATTTTTGTTTTTAAGAAACACACGGACCAATACTTGCTAAATCTGACTGACTGAACATTTTTTGGTACTGGTATCCTAAGAGCTATTTATACCAAATTTGGTGCAATTCACACCGATTGTTTTGAACACAATTATTTATTGCTAGTAGTAGTAGTAGTAGTAGTAGTAGTAGTAGTAGTAGTAGTAGTATAATGCTGACCCTCATATGACACACCTTTTATTTCAAAAAGTAACAATTAAAAAAATATATAAGTAAAGAAAAAAAAATTTTTAAACTGAGATTCTCAGATTATTCATAATAGTAGACCAACCGATACTGGTACAACTTTTGAACCAGGCAAAACCGACTTTTGCCGCTGCAGAAATATGTAAACAGCCGGAAACAAAAACTGAATGAAAACGAATTGGCGTCAAAATCAAAACGAGGTTGCTTTTCAACATGAAAAAAAAAAAAAAATAACAAAAAATCACTCATTTTTATGAAAATTTTTTTATTTTTTGACGAAAATTAATTTATCATTTTTTTTCACGAGAAAGTTTAATTTAATTTTTTTTGTTGTTTTTCAGTACTGATCAAGCTTTTGAACAAGACAAGAACCAAACCGTTTTTTTTTAAAACCTAACTTTAACCTCACCCATAACTAACCATAAACTAACCCTAACCTACTTTTATGGTAACAGTTATTTGTTGACTATTTTCTTTTTCACACCTTTTTTCTCTATTGGAAATTTTTTGATCAATTTACAATTTAACTGCTTTTCTCGCCTTCTGATTGGATAAGCGCTTCAGCATCTCCTGACTGTTTATGTAAATAATCGAAAAAAGGCAAACGAAAAGTCGGTTTTGTCTGGTTCAAAAGCTGTACCAGTACCAACCAGCAAAAATGCTTAAAAAAACGGTGCTGCCTGCATGGAATGTTAATAGATGGTATCCATGTTAAATCAATCAAGCAGAAACCAGAGATTATTGCAAAAGTTGATCCCAGAAAAAAATGTTGACCTTAAAGGTCATTTCAAGGTCATATTGTGGTCAATGAAAGGTCACGTTTCAAAGTTAATCTTTTCATTCTTTTAAATTTATCAAAAAGCAGAAAATTATCAGATTTCAATGAAAATTTTCAGATATTAAGCAGTGATAATGGATGATATATTTTTTAATGTTTTTTTCTGTTTTTTTTTTGTTTTTTTTGTTTTTGATTTTTTTTGTTTTTTTGTTTTTGTTTTTTTCTGTTTTTTTCTGGTTTTTTTTTTTTGTTTTTTTAGTTTTTTTGTTTGTTTGTTTTTTCTGTTTCTTTTGTTTTTGTTTTTTTTCTGTTTTTGTTTTTTCTGTTTTTTTTTGTTTTGTTTACCAAAATTTTTATCAAACTAATTTTGCTACTTTTTTATTTAAGAAAAAGAAAGAAGGTGAATCTCAATTTTTATTTAATGTAAATTGAAAATACTTTTAAAGTAGAAAATGTTACAATTCTTTTTCACAATAAGCATTGTAAAATATAGAAAGCAAATGTTTTTTAAAGCTTCATGATTGCAGGAAAGGTAATCATTACTATTAAGAGACATCGATTATTTTAATACCGTTGGTAAATTAGTCAAAAACAATTTGTTTTTTCTTTACCTACTCATTTGTGACCTATTTGCAACAAAAATTTTTAATATTTGAAAGAAATTTTAAGCAATTTAATTTGTCATAAATAATAACTGAGCCAAATAATCTGCATTCAGCCATGTTGATTATAGACAGGAAGTTGTGGTGAGCAAAAACGAACGCTAAATAGCAAATGGCGTGAATTGCTAATCTCTTTCTTTTTTTGTGTCGTTGGGGATGCACATTCCTTTTCGCGCACCAACACAGACAAAGGATTTCTCGCAGAAGCGTGTTAGACCACTATAGTCCAGCCAATCAGAAACTGCCACGTAGATAAGCACCGCGAACTTCGTGACCCCTATAAAAGAACGAAGGGAGTTTGTATCTTCCTCTTTTCACCCAGACAGACCACGAAGGAACACATAAGAAGGACGCTCTCCTTCCACCTTGACCTCGCGGCCAGAGGTGACAAAGAAGAACACTTTAAAAGTATGTACTAGCTATCGTTGCCTCACGCTCACATGCTTACACACACTGCTGACAAAAGAACACACACACACACACACACAAATGCCTACACTTCTCACTCACATACGCACAGTTGTACACATATGCACGTACACGCTCTATGACTCACGCACAGTATGGTTCAGCCAATCAGAAACTGGCACGCCAATAAGCAACGCGAACTTCATGACCCCTATAAAAAACCGAATGGAGTTCACATCTTCCTGTTTTCACCCAGGCAGACCACGGAGGAGCACACGAGAAGGACACTTCCCTCTAACCCGTCCTCTCGGCCTGGGGGTGGGCTGCCTCGTGTGCACGTACCCTTTTTACATACACAGTAGCAGAATAAGGTAACAAACATACACACACAGAGATCACATAACCACATACGCACATACATGTTCTATGACTCACGCACTGACAAATAGACATACACATATTTAGCCCTCTCATGTTTGTCTAATAACAAAGAACACAAGTCTGAATAAACTTTACAAAGAACATTTCTTCATTAAAACGAACTCTTATATTCCTTGTAAAATTTGTCGGTTTATAAATTGTTTGTTAGTTAATAATGTGTTCCTTATTTTTGATTCACTAAATGTTATTCCTGTTTGTAGTCTTTTCTGTCCTTTGTTAATTCACAAAACGTCATACATGTGGAGCGAGCACTTGTTTGCTGGTGACCTCTAATACATCCATATCCTTCCTTTGATATTTCCTTAAGATTTTATTCACCGAAACTCCATTCATGCATGTTAGCGATTTCTTAGCGGGGGTCATAAAGTAAATACATAACCGGATCAGAAGAGACTAAGAGTCAAATATTTGACTTTTGCATTTTAAATTGTAATTCAGGCTATCGATTCTTTCCAAAGATGCAGCCCTGACTCCCTTCCGGTCTGGTTATGTATTTACTTCCTGTTCATAATGAACATGGTTAAACACGGATTATTTTATTCAGTCATTATTTACGGCAAATTAAATCGTTTAAAACTTGTTCTAAATATTATTTTTTTATGCAAATAGGTCACAAATGAGTAGGTAAAGCAAAATAAATTGTTTTTGACTAATTTCCCGATTGTATTTCTTTTAAAATAATTTATGTCGGTAATAGTAATGATTACCTATATATATGCACACAAGTAAGATATGACCCAAGGTCGGGTCGGGAAAGTGGGGTTTAAAAATTGCCTGGGCAGCCCCGTCGGCATTCCCCGGTAGGGCGCCCCAGGCAGTAAGCAATAAACTTACTCCTCCCCAAAGAGGGGAGGCGAAGCCTGTGAGGGTGGACCTCCTAGAACTGCATAGGACAGACCTATAGACCGACGTAAATCAAGCCCCGAAGGCCAAGACAATACCAGTGTATGGGGTGCAGTATCCATCGGAACAGATACTACACTTTGATCTTAGCCAAAAGGCCAAGACGTCGAATGAGTAGGTAAAGCAAAATAAATTGTTTTTGACTAATTTCTCGATTGTATTTCCTGCAAAATAATTAATGTCGCTAATAGTAATGATTAAAAAAAATCATTTTTTAAATATTTAAGTCATCTAAAGATATTGTCACTATATAGAAAACATGATTGAAATAATGTATATGTAAAAAAGTTAAAAAAATAAAAAATAAAATTAAACAGCAAAATTTATTTCTCAAGTAAATGAGAGACATTTTTTTTGTAATTTCAGGTCGACGCTCAGCAGAATTGCTTTCATTGCCATGAAATAAATAAAAAACAAAACACACACACAAACATATATATATATGATAGATGAAAGGATAAAATAATCCAACGATATTAATTAAAAAGAAACAGTAGAAGACCTAAAACTAACTCTAATCTAAAACTCAACGTTTATTTTCTCCTTTCCTTGTGCCAATACTACATCTAAGTACATTTTGTATATATATTTCGAGCACATAATTATATATATATATATATATATATATATATATATAAATATATATATATATATATATATATATATAACTTGTTACAAATATCCAGGGAGTATAAATCCGAAGGAAGTTGAAACTGGGTTTATGAGAGTGCTCAATGAAAATTCAGAGCAAAATATATTTTTTTTGTTGGTGATTTTATTCCATTAATTGCGACAAAATATATTCTGTTTCATTAACGCTCGCAAAGAACGTCAATTCTTCAAGCTATAATGGAATTAAAACCTTGATTCCATTATAGCTTGAAGAATTGACGTTCTTTGCGAGCGTTAATGAAACAGAATATATTTTGTCACAATTAATGGAATAAAATCATCAACAAAATATATATATATATATATATATATATATATATATATATATATATATATATATACGTTACTATTTCATGTATCCACATAAAATTTTATAAGGAGATATAATTTTTTATGTATCAATTTTCAGTATTTACTTCAACAGTGCTCGATACATAAGTAGAGCTAGATAGTAAGTTATGAAAATATATTTATGGCAATTAAGCTACACAAAGGATTCTGTGTGTTAAAATAAGTGCACCCACTATATTAACACAACAAAGAAACAGGATATAGGCCACTCTATAGAAAACAGAACAATAGAACAGGAAATAGAAAGTAAAACTAACCGGACCTTTGTTCGTGAGAAGCCCAACGATTGGCTAAGAGAACAACAAAGAATCTGATTGGTCAACTAGCTAGCCGCGTATATAAAAAACACCTGGCAAAACTAACTTCATGCATTTTAGCCTGAAGATTCCCTCCGGGGATGAAACACGGGAGCCTCTGTGTAGCTTAATTGCCATAAATATATAGATTTTCTCGTTCTTTTCCACTTTTAGCATTTCTTTCGCTCTTGAAAAAGCCCATGCAACAGTTGGGCGAAACGTTAAGTTTTCGACCTTCTGCTGTTTCTTTTAAATTCAAAACAAATATGTACATATTGAATTTCATTAACTGCTTATAAATTGGCTTTAACCTTCTGTAAAATATTAAATATCGATTTTTTTATGCAAATAAGTCACAAATGACTGAGTAAAGCAAAAGAAATTGTGTTCCCTTTAAAATAATTTATGTCGGTATTAGTAATGATTACTTCAGGAAATCTGTTCTGAATTTAATTAGTAATTCACTAAAATCTGTTCATTTTCTGTTCAATTTACATAGCATTTTCTTACCTTTTCTGAATAAGATACACCATAGAGAGTTTGTATTATATGGATTATTCGGACTACTGTTCTCATCTAGGATGTTATTCTCACAACGTTTCAGCCGATGTAACCTCCGACCTTCTTCGGGTTTATCTTGTCGAAATTCTGGAATCTTTCTGTCGGATTTTGGAATTTGTTACGGAATTTCGAAATTTATATTATCCACAAGGGTAGTTTGCTCTCGTTATGTCAGCCATGAAGAAGAACGGATGTTACACCGGCCGAAACGTTGTGAGAATAACATCCAAGATGAGAACAATAGTCTGAATAATCCAAATTATACAAATTATCAATCCTCATCTCAAAAATTCATAACATAATATCAAATAGGTAAAAGAAACACCTGAAGAAGGTCGGAGGTTACATCGGCCGAAACGTTGTGAGAATAACATCCAAGATGAGAACAGTAGTCTGAATAATCCAAATACTACAAATTATCAATCCTCATCTCAAAAATTCATAACATAATATCAAATAGGTAAAAGAAGCACCTGAAGAAGGTCGGAGGTTACATCGGCCGAAACGTTGTGAGAATAACATCCAAGATGAGAACAGTAGTCCGAATAATCCAAATAATACAAATTATCAATCCTCATCTCAAAAATTCATAACATAATATCAAATAGGTAAAAGAAACACCTGAAGAAGGTCGGAGGTTACATCGGCCGAAACGTTGTGACAATAACATCCAAGATGAGAACAGTAGTCCGAATAATCCAAATAATACAAATTATCAATCCTCATCTCAAAAATTCATAACATAATATCAAATAGGTAAAAGAAGAACCTGAAGAAGGTCGGAGGTTACATCGGCCGAAACGTTGTGAGAATAACATCCAAGATGAGAACAGTAGTCTGAATAATCCAAATAATACAAATTATCAATCCTAATCTAAAAATTCTCGAAACATAATACCATAGAGAGTGTTCTGTGTCTTAACCCTAACCTGAACCTTCCCCCAGCAACTACTGTGGGAATGTGGCCCATTCTTCCAGCGCTTACAGATGATACCGATACTATAAAAACAGTGATAAATCATTTCAAAGCTATTTGAACCGAAATAGAGCGCCCTCCCTACGATTTAAAATATTTTTCTCATTTATTTTAAGCAAAAATAATCAATCAATCAGTTCTTCTCAGTTTCTCCGTACTCGTCCCCCACAAACCATTTGCTGTTGGCAGGTCTTCCAGATGGCATCTACAGCTTCCTATAAGTTGGTCAATGTCTTCTAACCGATCTTTTGCCGCGTAATGAATGTCACTTACAACTTTTTGACTTACTGCTTCAGGACTGACCAGTAAAAATGAACAATATTTATTAAAAATCAAATTAATGTTTCTAAAATAAAATTTTATTAAAAAAAAATCTTATCTATACATATAAAACTCAATGTGTGTATGTATGTGTGATGTGTGTGTGTGTGAAAGAAAGGTTAGAGAATCTACATAAAAAAAAATGTATTCTTATGTCAAATTTACCGTGGAAGACAATGAAAGTGTTTCCGAATCTTTAAGTGAACCTCTAAGGGGGCTATGAAGGCATAAACCCCTTACAATTTCAAATGTATCCTATTTTTATGAAATTTATATCATATGTATAAAACTTTCTGGGGAAAAATATGGATGTGTTTCCGAATCACTACATCACCCTTTATGTGCTCCCACCTCTGAGGGACAGAACCTCGTTAAAACTTCAGATACGTATTTCTGATTTTAATGAAATTTAAACCATATATATAAGACATTAATTCAGAGAGTTTACTAACATTTCAGCTTCTTCCGACTATATTAGGGGGGATAGGGTTAGGGTTAGAGTGTTTCTTCTGACTATATTAGGCAGCAAAACGGAAGAGGGTTGTAAAAACAAGAAAGTAATATGGTGTTATGAGAATAGTGAAAAAGTACAGAGTACTTCAATCCCGAGCAACGTCAGGTCTTCCTGATAGTATTTTTAAATTTTAAAGTTAGGGTTAGTATATTGAAGAAAGTATAAATACAGCATATAAAGAGAGTGGTTGAACGTCTGTTTGACTGCCAGTATCAGACTGGGATAGTTCCAGGTATTTACTTCCCTCCCACCACAGGAATATGTGACACAAGGTCGAAAGGTGGAGGAGGGTCAAGTCAGCGCTCCTAAAGAAGGAGCACTCTGGCCTATAACAAATTGCCTGGGCAGCCCCGTCGGCATTTCCCGGTCAGGGCGCCTCAGGCAGTAAGCAATAAACTTACTCCACGCCAAAGAAGGGAGACAAGACTTGGGAGGGTGGACCTCATAGGACTACCCAGAACTCAACCCCTCAGCTAGACAGATAAACGGTCACCGAAATGGACCAGTCCTTGCCGGACCGACTGTCGAGAACGAATCCTCAACAGATGTTACCAAGTCCGAAGACTGGGATAGTTCCAGGTATTTAATTCCCTCCCACCGCAGCAATATGTGACACGAGGTCAGAAGGTGGGGGAAGAGTCAAGCCAGCGCCCCTAAAGAAGGAGCACTCTGTCCTAGCAAAAATAGCCTGGGCAACCTCGTCGGCATTCCCCGGTCAGGACGCCTCAGACAGTAAGCAATAACTCCACCCCAAAAAGGGGATGGCAAGGCCTGGGAGGGTGCACCTCCTAGGACAACCCAGGACCGAATACCTCAGCTCGACAGATAAAAGGCCACCGAAATGGACCAGTCCTTGCCAAACTGATTGTCGAGAACGAATCCTCGACTGGTATTGCCCTATCCCACAGTCCTCCATCAACCAAAGTTAATGGGGTAGTTCCAACACCGAGAGGCATGTGCTCCTGGTATTTAAAGTAAAGTGGAAGAGTTCATGTAGTCCGTAAGGTAGGTACCATAACAGAAAGTAATATGTTATAAGCATAGTCAAAAGGTATATAGTAGTGATCCTCGTTAAATCCCGAGCAACGTCGAGTCACCCTGCTAGTATTTTATCATTTGAAAGTTGTTTAAACATGAACTTTTGTGCTAAGATCTATTCAATTTTGTGTTCTTTGTTTCGACATTCAACTTTAAGACAAGTCATCTTATCTTTCATAGTCTTTAACTCATCTAAGACATCTTGATGCTGCAGCTTTAACGATTCCAGCTCTTTAACCATGAATTGGTTATCCAAAGAATTTGACTTAATTTCTTTTTTCTTAATTTCTTGTTTTCTATCTGCAATGTGAATTTTGTATCCTTATGTGCTTTAATTTCTGCAGACAATTTATTTTGAGTCCATTTCATGCGCTTTTTAAAAGTTGAAACAAAGTCCGTTTTTGGTTTTTCTGACTCGGTCGTCAGATTTTTTTTTCTGGCCAAAAATGTTGGTTTGTAACCCTATAGGTTTAACCAATGCATCAACTCTGTGCCAAATAAATTATTGGTATTTTTTAATACGAACATTTTTACGTTTTTTGTAGTTCTGTTTAAAGTAATGTCGGTAATAATTTCACCTTCGAATTTTATTTTTTCACCAGTCACCGTTCTGGCTATTTTGCTAGTTCTTAGCATGTTCAGTTTTCCCAACCTTCTCCATGTATGCATGTTGATAATCGATACGTCTGAACCAGAATCTAATTGTAATTTAACATTTGTGTTTAGAATTTTTACCTGTACATATTTTCTTATAATTCTGCCACTCTGTTCGTTTGTTTTTGTTCATTGAACCGGGGTTTATTTTCTATATTCGTTCTGCAATGTGAACTCTTGTATCCGACTTTATTACAGGTTTTAAAACGGTATGGGCAATCCGTTAGCCAATAAAGGTAGCCACACCAGAAACAGAACTAGGCGGTACATTATCCTGTTTTTTATTGGGCTGGCTTGTTTTTGTAGGAGCATGAAAATAATCCATCATTTTCTTTCGAATTGTTTTTGAAATGCGTTTTTGACGTATGTTTCTTATATGTGCAATGCCACACTCTTCAATGTCTTTAGAATCTTGTTAAACACTTACAAATCTCTGGCAGTCTTTGACTAATTTCTGTAATGTTAAATTTGACTCACTTTCTAATTGTTGAGAACCCTACGTCTGATTTATGCATTTTTTCCATTATCCAAATCCTTGCACGAAAATTAAACATTTAAACTTATCCGCGCTAAGTTCAGCTAATTTGAAATCGTCACAGTGTTTATTAACGATTGACACGAAAGTTGCGTAGTCTTCGCCATCTTTTTGACAAAATTTAAACACTTCTACCGATTATGGAACAGACAAGTCTTAGGGCTAAATAATTCTGTTAAAATATAACCGCTTCAGAAAAAGTCAAGTCACCCATTTTTCGGGTAAAATAAAGTTCACGAATTTAGTATATTTGATGGTGCCTAATTTTCGGAACAGTAGGCCAACTATTTTAGAGTCTGCCTAATTTTAACAATCTATTTTTTATAGATCCTCATACCTCCTGAAATATGAAGCGAAGGTTTTTATCCTCGTCTGTGGAATAAGTGAAATTGTCAATTGCACTCCAAACGGCATTCTGAGGAAAAGCATTTTCGTTGTCAGTATTTTGACACCTATGCGATATGGTTATCATTAATACTTCCATCTTTTGATCGGTTTCTCTCTTCTGTTCCAGAAATCTTTCTTTCTGTTCTTTGTAGCCTTTCGTCAGCTCGTTTTTTTTTGTTCCATAAGTCTTTTTATGTTTTTGTAGCCTCTCATCGGAAAAAAATATGGTTTTAATTTTTTTTTCTTTCAGCGGCAGGACTTTTCTCTTTTGGAGAGAATAGAAATATCATGTATTCCCTACTTATTAAAAATTAACACTATGCCGGAATAGCAATACAAAAAAAAATCATTGACCTTTTTTCTTTGAGTGAAAATGAGTTTATTTTTAAAATTTTGGTCCGCCGGTAAAACCATTTGTTTAGAATTAGGACGAATCCCTTACTGTACCTCGTCGCTAAGTTGTTGGCCTGTAAAGGGTCTGGAAGGAAAACACGAACTCAGAGTTTCAAGAAAACAAGTATATTGAAAAAGTATAATACAACAAAGAAAAAGAGTGGTTGTATGTCAGTCTTGGCTGCCAGTATAGATTGGTGTAGTTCCAACAATTTCAATTCTAGTCTTAATTTCAAACAGACAAGACGTATTTTTCATGCATATGGAAACGAGTCGTGGAACTCCAGGATAACGTTATTTCGTCTTGTCTGCATTAACCAACTCATTGTACAACCTTCATTTTGTTCCTGTGTTCCCGTAAATAAAACTGCATATCTCTTTAGCTGTGAAGCCGTTATTATTTCGTGGAAGAATGATGATCCTTTTCGCTTATGTAATATTTCTCTTTCAGTCAGATTCGGCCAGACGTATTACTCTTCCAAGTAAGTTCGTCATTCTGATTTTCTTTCTGATTTAAACCCCAAACTAAAATTGACTCCCTCAGCTATATATATATATATAGTAAGCAATGAAAATATATATGGCAATCAAGTTACACAGAGGCTCCCGTGTTTCATCCTCGGGGGGAATCGTCAGGCTAAATGCATGGAGTTATTTTTGTCAGGTGTTTTTATATACATGGCTTGCTGATTTAAACCCCAAACTAAAATTATTTCTGGAAGGAATACATTGAAATTAGTGTTTCTTTCCAAATTACAGCTAAATATATATATATATAATTCTTCCTCTTCATCTATATTTGATATTTATTACTTAAAATTAAGTGTTACTGTTTTTAACTATTTTAGAGAGGGCCTACTTACATTTTAAATTGTATAAACTATGCATTATTACAATGTATAACTCCTAACATTTATGTCTTCTTTTTTGCCAGATCTGAAATACTGAACTACTGATAAAATGGATTACAAAAACAGTAAACTGATCCTCAAAACGAAAATGAGTCCCTATTTACTTATCTCCACACGAGGGCAGAGTTAGACACAAGGTCAATTTTTAATGTTGCGAAAATCCAGTTCCCCAAAAAGAAGCTCTCTGGATTGGGACAAAAATTTTAATTGCCTCATTCTAGAAGTACTTCACCTTCACCAACGGAGGACAAAACAGATAAGGCATAGTATCAAGACAGATACTACACTTTTAATTATTTAGTTTTATATGGTGAAAAATACAATTTAACAAATTAGACACAAGTCCATCAAAGGTGTGGGGAGTGGGGGAGTCGTTGGTCATTCTCTGTATAACCCTACTATTAACTAGAATCATTGCAGTCACCACAATACCACATTTACTGTAAGGGCTAATCTAATTAAGATATCTTCAATTGTTGGAATTTTTATTTTATTTATAAATATATATAAATATTCTTCATTAAGATGGGTTTTTTTTTGCTCAATACTTTATATATTTTCAAATATTTGCTAAACAGTAATACAATTTTTGCTGATTTTTTCTTCTAATTTTCCTCTAATGAAAAGAGATTATTTTTGAAAATGCATGGATTAAGGAAAAGAAAATGTGTTTTTAATTCTTTGTTTGAATATTTGATGTATTAATAAATATTGTATTTTATCAATTTTTATTTTCATCCTTAATTTTCTCATATTATCGCTCTATATAGTAGATAGAGCATTGACTTATCACAACAGAATATAATATAAAGATATATTCATATTTGTTGTTTCATTTATATATATATATATATATATATATATATATATATATATATATAAATTAGGAAAGTTTTCTTTTGATTTAATTACTCGCATCTAATACATGGTTTTTGAAGGCTTGTTTGCCTCTATATTTATATATATATATATATATATATATATATATATATATATATATATATATATATATTGTTATGGTACCTTACATATACGGGTTACTTGGACTCTTCATCTCACCATAAATACTGGGAGCACCTTCCTCTCAATGTTGGATACACACCAGTCTATACTGATAGGCAAAGCTGACGTACAACCACTCTTGTTCTCTGTGTATTATACTTTTTTCAATATACTTATTTTCTCTAAACTCAGAGTTCGTGTTTTCCTTCTGGACTCTTTACAGGTTCACAACAACTGGCGACGAGGTACAGTAAGGGATTTTTGAGAACCTAACAATGGATGCCACAACAGGCGACGAAGTATGTTAAGATTTTTTTGGGGACCCTTAAAAAAGGACAAACGTGGATAAATCAACGGCAAATTCATTCAACATCTTAAAAGACCAAACGATGATTGTTTTTGTATTGCTATTCCGGCACTGTGTTTATTTTTAACAAGAAGGGAATACATCATTTTTCTTTTCTCTACAAAAGAGAAAAGTTCTGCCGCCGAAAGAAAGAAATTAAAACCGTATTTTTTTTCTGTTGATTAAAGTGCTGACCGTAAATTCCACTGTTACGTGAAAAAAGTAATGAAAAAAGAAAAGTGATTATTTTGGTGGAAGAAAAAATGGTTTAATACTCTATTTCTCTTTTTACACCCAAGATTACGTTACCACCGTAATATAAAAAGAACTTCTAAAAAGCCGTATTCTGTAAAGACACATTTTAAACATTGAAGATTTTAAAGCAACTCGTGAAATACTAAATGCAATAACAACTAGAACAACAAAAGAAGCCGGCGAAAGGCTACAATAAAAACGAAGAAAGACAACTAAAAAATGAAGAAAGATTTCAAAAGCTTCTACTTGAACATCAAAAAAAATCTGACGAAAAACTACTAGAACAAAAAAAGAAGCTGTCGAAAACTACTGGAACAAGAAAGGAGCTGACAAAAGTCTACAAAAGCATGGAAAAGACTTTTGGAACAAAAAAGAGTAAAACTATAAAAAAATTGAAATATTAATGCAAACAATATCGCATAGAGGTAAAAATACTGAGAACGAAAATGCTTTTCCTCAGAATGCCGTTTGGAGTACAATTGACAATTTCACTTATTCCCCAGAAGAGGATAAAACCATCGCTTCATGTTTCAGGAGGTATGAGGATCTATAAAAAATAGATTGTGAAAATACGGCAGACTCTAAAAAGGTTCGCTTACTGCTCCGAAAATACTGGAACCACCGAACATACTAAATCTGTGGACTTTATTTTACCCCGAAAAATGGGCGGCTTGACTTTTTCTGAAGTGGTTAAACTTTTAACAGAATTATTTAGCCCTAAGACTTGTCTGTTCCACAAACGGCGGAAGTGTTGGAATTTAGTCAAAAAGATGGCGAAGACTACGCATCTTTCGCGTCAATCGTTAATAAACACTGTGACGATTTCAAATTAGCTGAACTTAGCGCGGATAAGTTTAAATGTTGAATTTTCGTGCAAGGACTTGTATCAGGAAAAGATGCAAAAATCAGACATAGGGTTCTCAACAAGTTAGAAAGTTAATCAAATTTAACATTACAGAAATTAGTCGAAGACTGCAATAGATTTGTAAGTGTTAAACAAGATTCTAAAGACATTAAAGAATTGGGTATTGCGCACATAAGAAAGGTACCCCAGAAAACACATTTCAACCCTCCTTCAAAAACAATAACGTACCGCCTAGCCCGTTTCTGTTGTGGAGCCCTTTCTTGGTTTAGAGATTGCCCATACCTTTTTAAAACCTGTTTAACTTGTAATAACAAGAGTTCACATTGCAGAACGAATAGAGGAAATAAAACGGGTAAAATCCACAAGAACAAAAGACTAAGAATTATAAGAGAATGTGTACATGTAAATATCCTAGATAATAATGTAAAATTACAATAAGATTTGGGTTCAGACGTGTCGATAATCAACCTACATACATGGAAAAGGTTGATAAACCGACCCTGCTAAAAACCAACAAAATAGTGACTGGGGAAAAAATAAAATTCGAGGGTGAAATCATTACCAACTTTACTTTAAATGGAACTACAAAAAAATTGAAACTGCTTGTATTGAAAGACACCAATAATTTATTTGGTACAGACTGGACGCAAAATTTCAATCTATGGGATTTACCTATCAATACGTTTTGCCAGAAAATAGAAAATCTGACGACCGAGTCAGAAAAATTAAAGAAAGAAATTGACAAAAACGTTACCCGAGGTTTTTTCATAGTTAAATAAGAAAACTGTGATTTTTTTTTAGAAGAAATCAAATATTTGGGTCATGTCATAAATAAAGACAGTAGAAGGCCGGATGTAGAGAGGGTCACTGCAATTAAGGACATGTCGACTCCTCAAAAAATCACATCCCTACAGAGTTTCCTGTGACTGGCAAATTATTACCAAGCATTTATCCTAAATATGCATAACCTCCGTGCTCCGTTGAACGAACTTTTAAGAAAGGATAAGGTTTGGGAATGGACACCCGAATGCCAAGAGGCATTCAATAAAACTATCAAAGTTCTAACGTCAGATTTATTCCTCACACACTATAACCCGAACCTAGAAATCATAGTGATGCAAGCTCGTGTGGAATAAGAGCATGCATCCTTCATAAAATGCCGAACGGAACTCACGAGCCCATCGCTCATGTATCTGAGAAGCATTATTTCTAAGTCGAAAAGGAGACTTTATGAATAATCTTCGCAGTAACAAAATTCCATCGCTACATACACGGTAGATTGTTCACGTTACAGACGGATCAGAAACCATTAATCACCATTTTCGGTTCAAAAAAAAGGTATGCCCGTATACACGGCAAATAGACTACAGAGATGGGGGGGGGGCAATTTTATTAAATTACAATTTTAAAATGGAATACTTACCGGCAAAAAAACTATCACACTGATGGATTATCTAGACTGGTTCCGAGACATGAATAGCCACTTGAAGATTCCGTGATTGCGTCCCTACGAACGGACGGGGAAATAAAAGCTATGGTGTGCAACAGAGTAAGAGAACTCCTTGTGAGCCTACATGAAATAAAAAAGGAAGCCTTCGATGATGAGTTCATTGACATTACAAGAACAAAAATGTCTGATAAGGACCGACATATTTCAGACAGTTTTTCATTATGTGACGATTTGCTGCTGTACAGCAAGACAGTCGTCATCCCAAAAAAAACTACAGAAGAGAATCCTGAAGGATTTTCACGTTAATCACCCGGGAACAAATAGGATGAAACGTGTAATGCGCAACTACGTGTATTTTTTTTATTGTATATAGAGTACAAAAAGATCTGAAGAATTTGACAATAATTCTTCAAGTTAAATTCTAAGTGTTAATCCATATTTCTCTGAAAAGAAGAATGGTTGTGATGGTTGAGCAATTATTGTTTTTCTGAAATCGCTGAATGCTGCCTGTAACTCAAAGGAGAAGAAAACATTACCAAAAACTAACCAAAGTGCAGCACTAGTCATGCAGAAGAACATGAAAATGCATGTCTTACCATTTTCCTATTCTCTGTCATGGTTCACTTGATCATTCTTGCAAGATCAAAAGTTAGCATTTTGTGTGACATGTTGTCAAACACTAATGAGTCCGCCTCCAAGAAGTTTGTGGATACTCTCTCTCTCTCTCTCTATAATGAATCAAGACATTGAAAACATCGTCAATACGTGTAAAGGCTGTGCTTTGGCGGCAAAAGCACCTCCTATTAAACATAGTCCATGGCCAAAAACCGACCGACCTTGGTCAAAGGTACACATGGATTTTACGGGCCCGCTGGAGGGATTTTACTATCTAATTGTAGTAGATAGTTTTTTTCTAAATGGCCCGAAGTGTTCTGATGTAAAAAGCTAACTACGGAGGTAACGATAAACTTCCTTTATGAATTTTGCCCGTTTTGGGGTGATCGATTGTTTGGTCAGTGACAATGGAACACAATTTACGTCCTCCAACTTTTAAGAATTATGTGAGATTTTCCAGATCAGGCACATCACGACTCTCCCGTACCATCCTAGGTCAAACGGCCAGGCTGAGCGGTTTGTGCACACTTTAAAAAGAACCTTGAAAAAAAACTTGCGGCACCCCCACGGAAAAGACCCTGCAGCAGTTCTTACAAGAATACAGGATCACGCCAAATGTTAACACACAATCCGCAGTATCTCCTGCAGAAATAATGTTTGCACGTAAAATAAGATCCGTTTTTGAGAAATTTCTGCCAAAACAAACCAAACAAGGACGAACCTCTATTGTACTAAAGAAATGCTACATCCCAAGAGATAAAGTATATTTAAAGATGTTTACAAATAACACACATTTCTGGGAACTTGGTACAATAGAAAATAGAATTAGAAATATGGTTTACATAATCCAATGCCCTCAGTTCTCATATAAGAGACACCTAAATCAAATTAGGAAACGACTGTCGGATGACACTGACAGCAGTCCCTAGGAAGAAAAAGGTATGATACTTTCGACATACAAGTACCCCAAGAAGCCCAAGAAAAGCGACAATCTAAAAAGAAACTCCTGTGGAGGTAAGGCTTCGGAGGGGGATGTTATGGTAACTTACTTATACGGACTACTTGGACTCCTCTACTCACCATAAATACTGGGAGTACCTGCCCATCAGTGTTGGACACAACCCAGTCTATACTGGCAGTCAAGACTGACGTACAACCACTCTTGTTTTCTGTTGTATTATATTTTTTTTCAATATAATTTTTTTTTCTCTAAACTCCGAGTTTGTGTTTTCCTTCTGGACACTTTACATGGCATACCATATATATATATATATATATATAAGCAGTACTACTAGCTTCATTGCGAGATCCAACATGATTTGTCGTTGTTGTTGTTGTTGATCACTCTTTGCCGCTTGCTGTGAATACTCGTCGACTTGGTATTTACAAAGTTAAATTCCACCTAAATTCCAAGCTAAATTCTGGTGGCCAACGGGTAATCAGCGGCGATTTGTGATCGGAGTTTGCGCCCGCCGACCGTTGGGAATAAGCTTCCTGCACTGAAGATTGCGTAAGCATGAAACATCGATGTCTGTAGGTAATAAATGATTAATATTTATTTATAAATTATGTATATATATATATATATATATATATATATATATATATATATATATATTGTTTACTGTTTTCTTTTCATCTTATTTAGGAAAATATTTTTGAAAACGATAAAAAAAATTTAAATATTGCTTTTTTGATATGACAGGGGCGCGTGAGAACATTAATGTTTTCTTTTGGATTAATGGTTATGGTTAGGGTATGGGCAGAATTGCAAAAATAAACTATAAATATTCTTCTTTTTTGGTGCCATCGAACTTATTTGACTGGAGAAATTGCGTTTCGGTTATTCTCCGTTTTGCATTGTCTCCGGTGCTTCTTTAAAGACGTGGCCGAGACGAAATATGAAAGGGGGAGATAATTCAAACTTTTTTTGTGGGGGTAAGGGATCAAATCTGATTTCTCACAAAATGGACGCAAACGCTTTGAACTTAAAAGACCTGTTGTTTTTACTTAGAGATAATTGCAAAATAATCGATTTTTTGCAAGCACACAGACTTATTTCAGGTGCTGAGACTTGCATCTGTGGCGCTGAGATGAGACTTATCCCATAAGCAACTAGAAGCGATAGATTTGTGTAGCGATGCCCAAATTTTACATGCAGGAAGAAGGTGTCCATTAGACAAGGAAGTAACCCTAACCCTCACCCTAAACCCTAACCTTTTATTTATTTATTTATCTATTTGATGTTTGATTTATTTCAATAAATCTATTTAATTTTAACGTATCCTCAGAATTTTTATCTTTTGCCTTTTAAATTCGATACCCCCCTCAAAAAAGGCTTGAATCATCTCTCCTTTTCATATTTCCGCCGGCCTCGGCTACGTCTCTAAAGAAGCACCTTGTCCTCTTTTTACCGATATTAAATCAATTTAGTTCTCGATATTTGTACGAGATATTTTTTGTAAAACATTCGTTATGGTCTTCTAACCTAACCCTAACCCTAACTGGTAGCCACTCGAACTTAAGGCTTGTTAAGTAAAACGAATGCCCACTATAGTTTGTTGAATCATTCATTGTTGGATGTTTGAAAGTAAACTGATCAAATAAAGGAAAGCATCAAATCACGTGTGAATCGATCAAAATTTATTCTGGAACTGAAAACAAATGATTTATTTCACAATGACAAAAATTGGTGCTAAAAAATACTAACTAACACGCGCATGAAAATGAAGTAACACTGTAGTAATAGGCTATACAAAAACTAAAATTAGCCGAAACGAAATTGCTCCAGACAAGAAAATTCAAAAGTATCAACTTTAAAATTTAGTTTAAGTAAACTATTAGCAGCATACATGGTTGGGATAAAGTTGCTGTCTCTGAGATGAGTTTGTTTTGCCGAAACGCACAAGTCTCGGACAACTAGCATAAACTCTTATCTACTATTGGGAGACAGCCGTTTTACTATGCTGTCTTTGGGATGCGTATGTTTCATAAAACTGTGTGCAAACGTTGGACAGCTAACATAAACTTTTATCGACGATCAAGACTCTGAGGTATGGTATGTTTTAGACACAGGTTTATTGATCACTGACAAAGGTAAAACTGAAACGAAATAAGAACATTGCCACAAAAACACGTAAGTACAAAATGGAGACACGGCAGAGACAAGGAGTTTACTAAGATATAAATTGATATGTAAGTTAAATGATATTGCAGAAAAGAAGATATTTTTGCATAAAAGAGAATACTAGAAAGGAAAAATACAAATTATGCTAGGTAATAGCTGAGTTACCAGCGACAAGAAATATAGGCTAACACGTGGGTAAAAGGTAAACAAGGTTCGTTTAGATAAAAGAAATATAAAAAAAAAATAATACATGCACTATTTAAGTCTATTTTTAGAGAGAAAAAAGGCAATAAGTCTTACCGGTGATGCTTAAAATGTCGGGATTTTTACAGAAATAGAAAAGCATAAACTCTTATCTACTATTGGGAGACAGCCGTTTTACTATGCTGTCTTTGGAATGCGTATGTTTCATAAAACTGTGTGTAAACGTTGGACAGCTAGCATAAACTCTTATCGACGATCAAGACTCTGAGACATGGTATGTTTTAGACACAGGTTTATTGATCACTGACAAAGGTAAAACTGAAACGAAATAAGAACATTGCTACAGAAACACGTAAGTACAAAATGGAGACAAGGCAGAGACAAGGATTTTACTAAGATATAAATTGATAGGTAATAGCTGAGTTACCAGCGACAAGAAATATAGGCTAACACGTGGGTAAAAGGTAAACAAGGTTCGTTTAGATAAAAGAAATATAAAAAAAATATCATACTAGCACTATTTAAGTCTATTTTTAGAGAGAAGAAAGGCAATAAGTCTTACCGGTGATGCTTAAAATGTCGGGATTTTTACAGAAATAGAAAAACTCTCAATGAGGGTCGCTGAAGAGAGCAGCTAAATAGATCGGGGACAACGCACCGGAAGAATCTCTCGCCGGTGACGAGCTAGAAGGAATCCCCTAAGAAAAAAGAGATGGCAAAGGGAGATAAATGCTAGGGGTTTCATTCTACACTAGACAGAACAGTTATAGAGACAAGAATGCAAAAATTGGTTGAGTCAGTAGTTATGCATGTACTATAAAAGTGAGTTTGAGTCTGGGTCTTTTATCTCGCCTAACCTCAAGTCGGGACTAATAGCGAGACAGGCATATGACGTCTTGTCAACTCAACGTTAAAAACTGACGATTGAAAAAGAGTGGGAAAAGATTTGGGTGGAAGTGCTTCCAATGCATAAGTGTTCTGAGTGGATAACGTATCAATCACTTCGTGAGTGGGAAATGATGACTCAAAAAAAAATAGATCTTAATAATATAACTGCTACATTAACCCCTGCTTAGGCATATAGCCGATAAAAACAAGATATGTTATATTGACTGCAGCAACACACGATGAAAAATTTAAACAAACATGCAAATTGTAACAAGAGGGAAAATAAATGTTCAATTTGATCTAAAATGTCCGGTTATTTTGGGCTTAAAAGCGAGCAAATGCCCAAAAGCGAAAACGGTAGGTAACGTCTTACCAAGTAGCAAATAATATTCAAAAGATACCATTATAAATGGAAAATGTTATAATTCAAATATACACAGTCGTGCATAAATGTCTTTGGCCAATGGACATGTCTACCAGAACGCGTCGTGGTGATGTGTGTTAGAAACCAATAAAAATCTCAGTTGACTCAGGAAAATTGAATGTGGAAGGAGAATGCGGTTCCTGGGTGTCCGTGTCCAGAAAGGCTTGTTTCAATCCATCGACCGATACAGTTTTTAGTAACCTCTCCAATGTCCAAAGTAAACAGTTTTTTCCGTTTTTGCAAAAGACCGGAATAAGGTGGTAAGGGTAAGGGTCTTTCACAGAATATTTCACAGAATATTTCACAGAATATTTCACAGAATATTTCCGTATAAAAACACAAGTCCATGAGGCAACGTTTTTACGAACTGCTGATTTAATACTCTGTTGCCGAGGGTTCAGCGGCGGGAGATTGTTAAAATAGCATCTGAGTCCATCTATGTACTGTTCAGTACAAACTACAGGTGAATCCGAAAAGGGGAACATATGGCCAGGTATTGCCAGTGGAATAACGTAAACAAACTTTGCTGGAGAATATCCATATCCTCCTTGATACCAATGCGGCAACAACAGAGAATAATAAGTACATACTCAATCCATAATTAATTCTAACCCTAAACAAAGAAAATAATAAGTACATACTCAATCCATAATTAATTCTAACACTAAGCAAAGAAAATAATAAGTACATACTCAATCCATAATAAACTCTAACCCTAACTAAAGAGAATAATACATACATACTCAATCCATCATTAACCCTAAAACTAACCCTAACCAAGGATAATGGTAGGTACATACTCAATCCATCATAACCCTAACCCTAACCAAAGATAATGGTAGGTACATACTCAATCCATCATAACCCTAACCCTAACCAAGGATAATGGTAGGTACATACTCAATCCATCATTACCCTAACCCTAACCAAGGATAATGGTAGGTACATACTCAATCCATCATAACCCTAACCCTAACCAAGGATAATGGTAGGTACATACTCAACCTATCATAACCCTAACCCTAACCAAGGATAATGTTAGGTACATACTCAATCCATCATAACCCTAACCCTAATCAAGGATAATGGTAGGTACATACTCAATCCATCATAACCCTAACCCTAACCAAGGATAATGGTAGGTACATACTCAATCCATCATAACCCTAACCCTAACCAAGGATAATGGTAGGTACATACTCAACCTATCATAACCCTAACCAAGGATAATGTTAGGTACATACTCAATCCATCATAACCCTAACCCTAACCAAGGATAATGGTAGGTACATACTCAACCTATCATAACCCTAACCCTAATCAAGGATAATGTTAGGTACATACTCAAACCATCATAACCCTAACCCTAACCAAGGATAATGGTAGGTACATACTCAATCCATCATAACCCTAACCCTAACCAAGGATAATGGTAAGTACATACTCAATCCATCATAACCCTAACCCTAACCAAGGATAATGGTAGGTACATACTCAATCCATCATAACCCTAACCCTAATCAAGGATAATGGTAGGTACATACTCAATCCATCATAACCCTAACCCTAACCAAGGATAATGGTAGGTACATACTCAATCCATCATAACCCTAACCCTAACCAAGGATAATGGTAGGTACATACTCAATCCATCATAACCCTAACCCTGATCAAGGATAATGGTAGGTACATACTCAATCCATCATAACCCTAACCCTAACCAAGGATAATGGTAGGTACATACTCAACCTATCATAACCCTAACCCTAATCAAGGATAATGTTAGGTACATACTCAATCCATCATAACCCTAACCCTAACCAAGGATAATGGTAGGTACATACTCAACCTATCATAACCCTAACCCTAACCAAGGATAATGGTAGGTACATACTCAATCCATCATTACCCTAACCCTAACCAAGGATAATGGTAGGTACATACTCAATCCATCATAACCCTAACCCTAACCAAGGATAATGGTAGGTACATACTCAACCTATCATAACCCTAACCCTAATCAAGGATAATGTTAGGTACATACTCAATCCATCATAACCCTAACCCTAACCAAGGATAATAGTAGGTACATACTCAACCTATCATAACCCTAACCCTAACCAAGGATAATGGTAGGTACATACTCAATCCATCATAACCCTAACCCTAACCAAAGATAATGGTAGGTACATACTCAATCCATCATAACCCTAACCCTAACCAAGGATAATGGTAGGTACATACTCAATCCATCATTACCCTAACCCTAACCAAGGATAATGGTAGGTACATACTCAACCTATCATAACCCTAACCCTAACCAAGGATAATGGTAGGTACATACTCAATCCATCATAACCCTAACCCTAACCAAAGATAATGGTAGGTACATACTCAATCCATCATAACCCTAACCCTAACCAAGGATAATGGTAGGTACATACTCAATCCATCATAACCCTAACCCTAACCAAGGATAATGGTAGGTACATACTCAACCTATCATAACCCTAACCAAGGATAATGTTAGGTACATACTCAATCCATCATAACCCTAACCCTAACCAAGGATAATGGTAGGTACATACTCAACCTATCATAACCCTAACCCTAATCAAGGATAATGTTAGGTACATACTCAAACCATCATAACCCTAACCCTAACCAAGGATAATGGTAGGTACATACTCAATCCATCATAACCCTAACCCTAACCAAGGATAATGGTAAGTACATACTCAATCCATCATAACCCTAACCCTAACCAAGGATAATGGTAGGTACATACTCAATCCATCATAACCCTAACCCTAATCAAGGATAATGGTAGGTACATACTCAATCCATCATAACCCTAACCCTAACCAAGGATAATGGTAGGTACATACTCAATCCATCATAACCCTAACCCTAACCAAGGATAATGGTAGGTACATACTCAATCCATCATAACCCTAACCCTGATCAAGGATAATGGTAGGTACATACTCAATCCATCATAACCCTAACCCTAACCAAGGATAATGGTAGGTACATACTCAACCTATCATAACCCTAACCCTAATCAAGGATAATGTTAGGTACATACTCAATCCATCATAACCCTAACCCTAACCAAGGATAATGGTAGGTACATACTCAACCTATCATAACCCTAACCCTAACCAAGGATAATGGTAGGTACATACTCAATCCATCATTACCCTAACCCTAACCAAGGATAATGGTAGGTACATACTCAATCCATCATAACCCTAACCCTAACCAAGGATAATGGTAGGTACATACTCAACCTATCATAACCCTAACCCTAATCAAGGATAATGTTAGGTACATACTCAATCCATCATAACCCTAACCCTAACCAAGGATAATAGTAGGTACATACTCAACCTATCATAACCCTAACCCTAACCAAGGATAATGGTAGGTACATACTCAATCCATCATAACCCTAACCCTAACCAAGGATAATGGTAGGTACATACTCAATCCATCATAACCCTAACCCTAACCAAGGATAATGGTAGGTACATACTCAAACCATCATAACCCTAACCCTAATCAAGGATAATGGTAGGTACATACTCAAACCATCATAACCCTAACCATAACCAAGGATAATGGTAGGTACATACTCAATCCATCATAACCCTAACCCTAACCAAGGATAATGGTAGGTACATACTCAATCCATCATAACCCTAACCCTAATCAAGGATAATGGTAGGTACATACTCAATCCATCATAACCCTAACCCTAACCAAGGATAATGGTAGGTACATACTCAAACCATCATAACCCTAACCCTAACCAAGGATAATGGTAGGTACATACTCAATCCATCATAACCCTAACCCTAACCAAGTATAATGGTAGGTACATACTCAATCCATCATAACCCTAACCCTAACCAAGGATAATGGTAGGTACATACTCAATCCATCATAACCCTAACCCTAACCAAGGATAATGGTAGGTACATACTCAATCCATCATAACCCTAACCCTAACCAAGGATAATGGTAGGTACATACTCAATCCATCATAACCCTAACCAAGGATAATGGTAGGTACATACTCAATCCATCATAACCCTAACTTTAACCAAGGATAATGGTAGGTACATACTCAATCCATCATTAACGCTAAAACTAACCCTAACCAAGGATAATGGTAGGTACATACTCAATCCATCATAACCCTAACCCTAACCAAGGATAATGGTAGGTACATACTCAATCTATCATTAACCCTAACCCTAACCAAGGATAATGGTAGGTACATACTCAATCCATCATTAACGCTAACACTAACTCTAGTCAGGGAGAATAATAGGTACATACTCAATCATTTATCTGCACATAAAGCGTTTTTTAATTTAGAATGAAAGCACTTGATCATTACAGTAGAAGCTGGGTGTTAACTAGTGGTCTTTGAAAGCTTAATACCTAGAAATGTGAAAGTTCTTGAAGAAGATGAGATTTGAAGTGCCTATCACGATCAGTTGTAATTGTTTCAGGGACACCATAATGCAAAATCTAAATCACGATTAGGGCACGTACCAGAGTTTCAGAAGAAATATCACTGCCAACGAGAAAAAAGATCAATGCAGGTTAACAGTTAGGAGTAGCCTTTGCTGACCGACCAAGGTTCAACTAGGTCAATGTAGATATGATTAAATCGTGCATCGGGGTATTAGAAGTACCAAGAGGGGCTGGTATATACTTGTGCGGTTTAGATTTTTGGCAGAATAAGTAGGAACGAGCCCAGCCAGTGATTTCATATCTAATATTCGGCGAGAAGAATCTAGTTAAAATAAGTTTTACTGCAAGGTGAGCCAGTCTTTGCAAAGAAGAAAACATGATGTGATGAACTTCAGAAACAAAGGGGCGATGTGAATTCATGGAATCCTGCACAAGATCTGTTCATCCGCGATAGGGGTAGGAATGTTCTGAAATTTGCAGGTACTAAATTATTAAGCTGACAGATTTTAAATATCCAAAGATGGCTGGTCCAAAGCCATTTGATGAAGGTTGATGTCCTCTGTTATAATATTAATACAGGAACTGACAGCCTTACACCGGGTATTTTCGAAACCGGTGCTAAGCAGGGGTGTAAGAACGAAAGATAAATAAATACAGCAAACACCAGGAAACAAAACACACAAAGTGTTCTGATTAATAAATAAATAAATATGTTTATATCCATAAACATATATATATGTTTATATCCATAAACATATATATATGTTTTTATCCATAAACATATTTATATGTTTATATCCATAAACATATAAATATATATATGTTTCGCGTTTTTTTATTTTACGCTTGTCAGTATGGAATTATGTTACGGCATCGCCGGTCGGACGGCTAGAAGCCCGAATCCACGTATTATGGACCCCGGTATTCTAACTGTTATAATATTAATACGGGAACTGACAGCTTTACACCGGATATCTTCGAAACCGGTGCTAAGGAGTGTGTAAGAAACGAAAGATAAATAAATTCAGCAAACACAAACTCGTGTTCTGCCAATCGACGTGCATCTTGTCTCCTTTTCATTGTACATCTCGTGATACGACTAATATCAGATTAAGGCCTTTACCAAGGATTCGGTAAGCAGTAAATTATATCAATGTCTCCTTTATTTCGCTTTACAGATTATCAGAAAGGAAGCCCCACATGAGTTTGAACCAGAAAACAACATCCTCAGATGAAGAAATAATAAACTAATGGGAAGAGAAGACAGAATGTCTACAGCAGTATTCCATGAACCGGCTACATGCCGTATGTCGTTGAAGAACTGGGAAATGAAATCCAAATGTCTAACTTCCCAAGAGAAACATTTATCCGGCTTAGCATGTAGTGCAAATCTAAGGAGACGATGGTCCGTGTGAATGGCAAACTCCCGAGGCTCCAATGTGTGGCGAAAATGTTTGATAGCTAAGTAAATAGCCAAAACTGAATATCCAAAAGTATTATATCGACTTTCAGTAGGCATCAATTGACTAGACAAGTAGGACACTTGTTGAATTTGCTGCTGCTGCTGCTGCTGCTGCTGATGATGATGATGATGATGATGATGATGATGATGTAAAACTGCACCGACTCCAGAACTAGATACATCCACAACAATAGAAAATTGGAATGTAACAGTAAAGATGAATCCGCAAGCTTTTTCCTCGTTTCGTTTAAGGCTGTCAGCTGGTAGTAATTAAATAGAAATAGCTACATCCTTCTTTTTTTACTGTTTACTCGAAAGGTCGGTTAAAGGAGCAAGGATATCCACGCAGTACGCGATGAAACGTCTGTAATAATTTAATAATCCCAGAAAATGTCACAGTTGAAGAAGAGAAGTTTGTGGCCGCAAATCCTGTAGAGTTTTAACTTTTTCAGGAAAGGGGTGAAATTCCGTCTGAGCTAATCACATGCCCCAAAAAACGCAAGACTTGTAGCACCGAAAATATATTTAACAGGGTGTATCCTGATATGGTACCGCTGCATAAGTTTGAAGAGAAGACGGAGATGTACCAAATGCTCCTCGGGTAAGGAGCAAGCTACTGAAATATCGTCAATATAATTGTATACAATATCTAAGTCACGTACTACTTCGTCGATAAAATACTGAAAATTACTAATTGCATTACTTAAGCCGAATAGCATGGTTAAAAACCTGAACGCTTCGAAAGAAGTGGTCACAGCAATCTTGGAAATATCAGGCGGATTAACCAGAATTTGGTGGTAAGATCCAATCAAGTAGAGTAGAAAGGTTAACTTTCGGTTGACTTCCGGCCGCCTCGTAACTCTCGCTTCCCTTATTTTGTCCTTTAGTCCTCACATTCCATGAGCGATGTTTCTGACAAAGAGGGAAGAATTGCTGCTTTCTGGATCGGAATCTATCCATCTAACACTTATTGTTGGCTAGTTTGTTTTTTTACCTTGAAGTAGTATTTTTTTTTATTTTAGCTCCTTACATCAAGCGGCTTCATGCCTTGTCTGGAGCGACTTCCATAAAAAATTTTTTAAAGTTTTGAAAAAATGTTGAAATTTTTTTACCTATGCAAAGACAAAGCCAAATCCTAAATATAAGGGACTGGATAGTAATCGGGAACAGTAATTGTGTTTAAATTACGGAAATCTATGGTGAGACTCGAATCACAGGAACACTTCAGAACCATATGCAATTATCTATGGATTTGTTATTCATAGATAATAAATCTAACAATCAGTATCCACATGTGAAACTTATACAGGTATATAGTAAAGTAAATTATCTTGCGTTTGGTGACAGTTATTTGTTGCCTATTTGTTTTTTTTTGTTTTTCCACCTCCTTTTTTGCTTTAACTATAATACACCTTTGCCGATTTCTTTCTGGTTTTCTAAGGTAGTGAGAGACAGTTAAGGCACACTAGATAGTATTCGGCTAGCTGTCTAGAATGGAAGGTGGAAGGGTGCAGAAAAGAAGTAAACCACAAATAAGATGACGTGATGACGCTTGTTTCTGGGCTTCCAGATCAATCAGCCAGCTAACCAAAATAGTGAGAGGCATGAGGTTATGGAGACGATTAAGATATGATCGATCGTATTCCTACAGAATGGTTTGGTTGTTTTGTTTTACGGCATATTAACCCTTTTCGAGTCATTTAATGTCGAATTCGGTCATTTTGGTTAAAAGTTTTTATGCTTCAAATTCTTTATATGTTCAAGTGTTTATTCATGTCGTTTGGTTTGGTTTGGTTTACGGCATATCAACCCTTTTTGAGTTATTTAATGCCAAATCAGGTCGTTTTGGTAAAAGTTTTTATGCCTCAAGTTCTTTATATGTTCAAGTGTTTATTCATGTCGTTTGGTTTGGTTTGGTTTACGGCATATCAACCCTTTTTGAGTTATTTAATGCCAAATCAGGTCGTTTTGGTAAAAGTTTTTATGCCTCAAGTTCTTTATATGTTCAAGTATTTATTCATGTTTGGTTTGGTTGTTTTGTTTTACGGCATATCAACACTTTTCGGATTATTTAATGCCGAATCCAGTCATTTTGGTAAAAGTTTTTATGCTTCAAGTTCTTTATATCTTCAAATATTTATTCATGTTTGGTTTAGTTGTTTTGTTTTACGGCATATCAACCCTTTTCAAATTATTTAATGTTGAATCCAGTCATTTTGGTAAAAGTTTTTATGCTTCAAGTTCTTTATATCTTCAAATATTTATTCATGTTTGGTTTGGTTGTTTTGTTTTACGGCATATCAACCCTTTTCGGATTATTTAATGCCAGAATCAGGTCATTTTGGTAAAAGATTTTATGCTTCAAGTTCTTTATATCTTCAAGTATTTATTCATGTCGTTTGGTTTGGTTTGGTTTGGTGGTTTTTAGAGCAAAAATTCTGTTTTCGTTTTTTTGCTTTGCAGAACATGATTGAGTTTTGCAAAGGGAAAATAAAAAAACAATAACATCAATGTTTAGTGCATTTTAGCTCAGGAAGCCGGTGTTTTCAGATAGCCTGATCTGGTAGCACCAGCCTACAGGATGTCTAGAAGGAATGGTGAGAGGGTGCATAAAAAGAAATATACTACCGAGAAGATAACGGGATTACATTTGTTTCTGGTTTTCCAGATCAATCAGAATAGTGCAAGGTCTATGAGATCTGCCCTATGAAATCCGACTCAAGAAACTTAAGCTCCCTTGAGCGCCGACGATTGCGTGGTGATCTCATTTTGGCCTACAATCTCTGCAATGGTCATTACAATATAACTCAGGACCTATTGTTAACTCCTGCACTAGAAAGAGATGTATGTGGACACCACAAGAAACTATTTCACTGCCGATTTCGATTGAATGGGGGGGAGGGACGCCTTCTCAATCAGGATCCCTGGACCTTGGAATAGTCTTCCACGAGAGGTAATAAATGCACCAACAACACATCAATTCAAGGTGAATTTGGACAGGTGCTGGGCTACTGTATCCTCTTCTGTGTAAATTTCTACTACCCTTTCCCTACATGGCACTTGTTTGATTTTTTGCCAAATTAATTGAACTGAATTTGGGAAAAAATCATCAAGGGGAATAATTCATATTCTGTGTAAATTTCTGCTGCCCTTTCCATACATGACAACTGAAGCATGCTTGTTTGATTTTTTGCCAAATTAATTGAACTAAATTGGGGGAAAATCAGCAAGGGGAATAATTCATATTCTGTGTAAATTTCTTCCACCCTTTCCATACATGGCAACTGAAACATGCTTGTTTTATTTTTTGCCAAATCAATTGAATTGAATTGGAAAAAAATCAGCTTAACAAAGTAGAAAGAGACAAAAGGTGTTGAAAATCGTAAAAACATGATAATGGAAGCGGGAAAACGTTTCATGATCAAAAGTTATTCATAAACATTTTTTTAACAAGTTTTAAATTTGTACCTGCGTCTCATGCTTTCTTTTTTTATGTGATTTTAAAACTACAAAAAAAAAAGGAAATCGAATGATGAGATTTTTACAAAGCGAACTTGGTAGGCTAGAAAAATGTAATTTTACAAATAAAAATCGAATAATCGTATACAATAACGCGTCTTTTGAAAATCGAATTTCGAACGCTGAAAATAATGTAATTTTAAAACTGCAAATCAATAAAACGTATATAATTACGCGTTTTTATGAAAGCGAATTTCGGACACTGAAAATAATGTAATTTGATAACTGCAAATCGAATAATCGTACAGAATAGCCCGTCTTTTGAAAAGCAAATTTCGGACACTGAAAATAATGTAATTTGATAACTGCAAATCGAATAATCGTATAGAATAACCGGTCTTTTGAAAAGCAAATTTCGGACGCTAAAAATAATGTAATTTTTAAACTTGATATGGAATAATCGTATAGAATGCCACATCCTTTTAAAAAATATTTCTTGCACCGAAAATAATCTAACTTTTAAACTGCAAAATTTTTTTTTATAAAATGAGGCCTTTTTAGAAAAGCAAATTTCGGACACTAAAATAAAATAAATTAAAAACTGCAAATCGAATAATCGTATAATCGAATAATTCGTCTATTGAAAATCGAATGTCGGATTCTAAAAAAAATGTAATTTTAAAATTGCAAATCGAAAAATCTTTTGAATATCGAGTTTCGGATTCTGAAACAAAATGTAATTTTACAACTACAAATCGATTAATCGTATAGAATAACGAGTCTTTTAGGAAAGCAAAATTTCGAATTCTGAAAATAATATTATTTGAAAACTGCATGCATATTTTAAAAAACAAGTTTCGGACGCCGAAAATGATGCAATTATGAAATTGCGAACTGAATAACTCTATATTATGACGCGTCTTTAAGAAAGCGACTTTCGGACGCCGAAAATAATATAATTTTAAAACTGCAAATCTAATAATCGTATAGAATAACGCATCTTTTACAAAGTGAACTTAAGGCGCTAAAAGATGTAATTTTAAAACTGCAAATTGAAAAATCGTATAGAATGGTGCGTCTTTTACAAAGCGAACTTGGGACGCTAAAAAAATGTAATTTTAAAATTGCAAATCGAATAATCGTATAAAATCACGAGTCTTTTGAAAATCGAATTGCGATTTCTAAAAAAATAAAACTTTACGACTGCAAATCGAATAGTCGTATAGAAAAACGAGTCTTTTGAAAACCTAATTTCGGATTCTGAAAATGATGTTTTAAAATTGCACGCGTCTTATGAAAAGCGAATTTCGGACGCCGAAAATGATGCAATTTAAAAACTGCAAATCGACTAATCGTATCCAATGACGCGTCTTTTACAAAGTAAATTTGACACGCTAAAAATAATCTAATTTTAAAACTGTAAACCGAATAATCGTATAGAATTACTCGTCTTTTGGAAAGCAAATATCGGACGTTACAAAAAATGTAATTTTATAACTGCAAATCGACTAATCGTATCCAATGACGCGTCTTTTACAAAGTAAATTTTACACGCTAAAAATAATCTAATTTTAAAACTGTAAATCGAATAATCGTATAGAATTACTCGTCTTTTGGAAAGCAAATATCGGACGTTACAAAAAATGTAATTTTATAACTGCAAATCGACTAATCGTATCCAATGACGCGTCTTTTACAAAGTAAATTTTACACGCTAAAAATAATCTAATTTTAAAACTGTAAATCGAATAATCGTATAGAATTGCTCGTCTTTTGGAAAGCAAATATCGGACGTTACAAAAAATGTAATTTTATAACTGCAAATCGAATAATCGTATATAATAACGTGTCTTTTTAAAAGCGAATTTCGGACGCCGATAATAATGTAATTTAAAAACTACAAATAGAATAAGCATACCTGGCACGCTAGGAAGAAAGTGTAGTATCTGTTCCGATGGATACTGCACCCTATAGACGGATGTCGTCTTGTCCTTCGGGGCTTGATTCCACCTGTCTGTGGGTTTGTCTTGTGCAGTTCTAGGAGGTCCACCCTCCCAGGCTTCGCCTCCCCTCTTTAGGGAGGAGTAAGTTTATTGCTTACTGCTTGAGGCGCCCCTACCGGGGAATGCCGACGGGGCTGCCCAGGCAATTTTTAAATGGCCAGAGTGCTCACCTCTCGAGCGCTGGCTTTTAACCCCACTTACTCGACCCAAGCTGTGGTCACATCTTACTTGTGGGAGTAAGATAAAACTGGCCTTGTGCCTAACTCCTGCAGAGGAGTAAATAAATATATAGTGATGCGTGTTGTTTTTTTTAGCAGAGTTTGGACGCAGAAAATAATGTAATTTCATAACTGCAAATCGAATAAGTGTTAAAAATAAGCAGTCCAATAGAATATTCATTTCTGACGCTGAAAACAATGTAATTTGTAAATTGCAAATCAAATAATGGCGCATCTTTTGAAAAGCGAGTCTAAGACGCTGAAACAAATCTGATTTTAAAACTACAAATCGAATAATCGTACAAGAGAACGCGTCTTTTGAAAAACGAATTTCGTACGATTAAAATAATGTCATTTTTAAAACTGCATATCGAATATTCGTATAAAATGATGTGTCTTTTGAAAAACAAATTTAGGGACGCCGAAAATTATGGAATTTTTAAACTGCAAAAAAAGTTTTTATAGAATGACGAGTATTTTGAAAAGCGAATTTCGGACGCTGAAAATAATGTAATTTTAAAACTGCAAATCGTATAATCGTATAGAATAACGGGTCTGTTTGAAAATCGAATGTCGGATTCTGAAAATAATGTAACTTTAAAACTGCAAATAAAATAAGCGTATACAATAACAAGTCTTTTGAAAATCGAATTTTAAACGCTGAAAAAATGTCATTTTAAAACTGAAAATCTAATAATCGTATATAATGGTGCATCTTTTACAAAGTTAATTTAAGGACTAAAAATAATGTATTATTTAAGTGCAAATCGAATAATCGTATAAAATGACGCGTCTTTAGAATAGCGAATTTGCGACGCCGTAAAATAATGTAATTTACAAACTGCAAATCAAAATATCGTATAGAATGACACGTCTTTTGTAAATCTAAATTAAGACACCGAAAATCTTCTGAAAATCGAATTTCCGGTTTTGAAAATGATGTAATTTTAAAACTGCGAATCGAATGCTCGTATAGAATGAAGCGTCTTTTGAATATCGAATTTTACACGTCGAAAATCATGTAATTTTAAAACTGCTAATCATATATTCATATAGTATGATGCAGCCTTTTTAAAAGTGCGTTTCAGAAGCTCAAAATAATGTTATTTTTAAAATGCAAATCGAATAATCGTATAAATTAAAGCGTCTTTTGAAAAAGAGAATTTTAAACAACGAAAATCATGTAATTTTAAAAATGCAAATCATATATCCGTATAGTATGATGCAGCCTTTTAAAAGCGCATTTCATACGCTCAAAATAATGTAATTATAAAACGCAAATCGAAAAATCGTATAGAATAAAGCGTCTTTTGAATAGCGAATTTTAGCCGCCGAAAATTATGTAACTTTAAAACTGAAAATCATATATTCGTAATTATAATGTGGCCTTTTAAAAAGCGCATTTCAGACGCTCAAAATAATGTAATTTTAAGAGAGGTAATCGAATAATCGCATAGAGTGACGCGTCTTTTGAATAGCGAATTTTAGACGCCGAAAATCATGTAATTTTAAAAATGCAAATCATATATTCGTATAGTATGATGCAGCCTTTTAAAAAGCAAATTTCAGACGCTCGAAATAATGTGATTCTATGCAAATCGAATAATCGTATAGAATAAAGCGTCTTCTGAATATCGAATTTTAGACGCCGAAAATCACGTAATTTTAAAAATGCAAATCATATATTCGTAATGGATGATGCAGCCTGTTAACAAGCGAATTTCAGACGCTCGAAATAATGTGATTCTATGCAAATCGAATAATCGTATAGAATAAAGCGTCTTCTGAATATCGAATTTTAGACGCCGAAAATCATGTAATTTTAAAAATGCAAATCATATATTCGTAATGGATGATGCAGCCTGTTAACAAGCGAATTTCAGACGCTCAAAATAATGTAATTTTAAAAATACAAATCGAATAATCGCATAGAATGGCGCGTCTTTTTAATAGCGAATTTTCAACGCTGAAAATCATGTAATTTTAAAAATGCAAATCATATATTCATATAGTATGATGCAGCCTTTTTTAAAGCGCATTTTAGACGCTGAAAATAATGTCATTTTAAAAGCGCAACTCGAATAATTGTATAGAATAAAGCGTCTTGAATAACTTATTTTAGACGCCGAAAATCGTGGAATGTTAATACTGCAAATCATATATTTGTCATGTATAATGCAGCCTTTTAAAAAGCGAATTTCAGACGCCTAAAATAATGTCATTTTATGCAAATCGAATAATCGTATAGTATAAAGCGTTTTTAGAAAGCGAATTTTAGACGTAGAAAATTATATGATTCTAAAACTGCAAATAATATATTTGTATATTATTATGCGGCCTTTAAAAAAGCGAATTTTAGACGCTCAAAATAATGTAATTTTAAAATCGCAAATCTAATAACCGTGTAGAATAAAGCGTCTTTTGAATAGCGAATTTCAGACGCTGAAAATCATGTAATTTAAAAAATGCTAATCGTGTAATCTTATAGAATAACGCGTCTTTTGAAAAGCGAATTTCGGACGCCGAAAATAATCTATTTTTTAAACTGCAAATCTAATAATCGTATAGAATGACGCGTCTTTCGAAAATCGAATTTCGGATTCTGAAAATAATGTAATTTTATAACTGCAGATCATGAAATTGTATAGAATGACGCGTTATTTTAAAAACGAATTTTGGACGCCGAATATAACGTTATTTTTAAATGGCAATTCGATTAATCGTATAGAATAACGCGTCTTTTGAAAAGCGAATTTCGGACGCCGAAAATAATCTATTTTTTAAACTGCAAATCTAATAATCGTATAGAATGACGCGTCTTTCGAAAATCGAATTTCAGATTCTGAAAATAGTGTAATTTATAAACTGCAAATCAAATAATCGTATAGAATGACGCGTCTTTCGAAAATCGAATTTCGGATTCTGAAAATAATGTAATTTTATAACTGCAGATCATGAAATTGTATAGAATGACGCGTTATTTTAAAAACGAATTTTGGACGCCGAATATAACGTTATTTTTAAATGGCAATTCGATTAATCGTATAGAATAACGCGTCTTTTGAAAAGCGAATTTCGGACGCCGAAAATAATCTATTTTTTAAACTGCAAATCTAATAATCGTATAGAATGACGCGTCTTTCGAAAATCGAATTTCGGATTCTGAAAATAATGTAATTTTATAACTGCAGATCATGAAATTGTATAGAATGACGCGTTATTTTAAAAACGAATTTTGAACGCCGAATATAACGTTATTTTTAAATGGCAATTCGATTAATCGTATAGAATAACGCGTCTTTTGAAAAGCGAATTTCGGACGCCGAAAATAATCTATTTTTTAAACTGCAAATCTAATAATCGTATAGAATGACGCGTCTTTCGAAAATCGAATTTCGGATTCTGAAAATAATGTAATTTTATAACTGCAGATCATGAAATTGTATAGAATGACGCGTTATTTTAAAAACGAATTTTGGACGCCGAATATAACGTTATTTTTAAATGGCAATTCGATTAATCGTATAGAATAACGCGTCTTTTGAAAAGCGAATTTCGGACGCCGAATATAACGTTATTTTTAAATGGCAATTCGATTAATCGTATAGAATAACGCGTCTTTTGAAAAGCGAATTTCGGACGCCGAAAATAATCTATTTTTTAAACTGCAAATCTAATAATCGTATAGAATGACGCGTCTTTCGAAAATCGAATTTCAGATTCTGAAAATAGTGTAATTTATAAACTGCAAATCTAATAATCGTATAGAATGACGAGTCTTTCGAAAATCGAATTTCGGATTCTGAAAATAATGTAATTTTATAACTGCAGATCATGAAATTGTATAGAATGACGCGTTATTTTAAAAACGAATTTTGGACGCCGAATATAACGTTATTTTTAAATGGCAATTCGATTAATCGTATAGAATAACGCGTCTTTTGAAAAGCGAATTTCGGACGCCGAATATAACGTTATTTTTAAATGGCAATTCGATTAATCGTATAGAATAACGCGTCTTTTGAAAAGCGAATTTCGGACGCCGAAAATAATCTATTTTTTAAACTGCAAATCTAATAATCGTATAGAATGACGCGTCTTTCGAAAATCGAATTTCAGATTCTGAAAATAGTGTAATTTATAAACTGCAAATCTAATAATCGTATAGAATGACGAGTCTTTCGAAAATCGAATTTCGGATTCTGAAAATAATGTAATTTTATAACTGCAGATCATGAAATTGTATAGAATGACGCGTTATTTTAAAAACGAATTTTGGACGCCGAATATAACGTTATTTTTAAATGGCAATTCGATTAATCGTATAGAATAACGCGTCTTTTGAAAAGCGAATTTCGGACGCCGAATATAACGTTATTTTTAAATGGCAATTCGATTAATCGTATAGAATAACGCGTCTTTTGAAAAGCGAATTTCGGACGCCGAAAATAATCTATTTTTTAAACTGCAAATCTAATAATCGTATAGAATGACGCGTCTTTCGAAAATCGAATTTCAGATACTGAAAATAGTGTAATTTATAAACTGCAAATCTAATAATCGTATAGAATGACGAGTCTTTCGAAAATCGAATTTCGGATTCTGAAAATAATGTAATTTTATAACTGCAGATCATGAAATTGTATAGAATGACGCGTTATTTTAAAAACGAATTTTGGACGCCGAATATAACGTTATTTTTAAATGGCAATTCGATTAATCGTATAGAATAACGCGTCTTTTGAAAAGCGAATTTCGGACGCCGAATATAACGTTATTTTTAAATGGCAATTCGATTAATCGTATAGAATAACGCGTCTTTTGAAAAGCGAATTTCGGACGCCGAATATAACGTTATTTTTAAATGGCAATTCGATTAATCGTATAGAATAACGCGTCTTTTGAAAAGCGAATTTCGGACGCCGAAAATAATCTATTTTTTAAACTGCAAATCTAATAATCGTATAGAATGACGCGTCTTTCGAAAATCGAATTTCGGATTCTGAAAATAATGTAATTTTATAACTGCAGATCATGAAATTGTATAGAATGACGCGTTATTTTAAAAACGAATTTTGGACGCCGAATATAACGTTATTTTTAAATGGCAATTCGATTAATCGTATAGAATAACGCGTCTTTTGAAAAGCGAATTTCGGACGCCGAATATAACGTTATTTTTAAATGGCAATTCGATTAATCGTATAGAATAACGCGTCTTTTGAAAAGCGAATTTCGGACGCCGAAAATAATCTATTTTTTAAACTGCAAATCTAATAATCGTATAGAATGACGCGTCTTTTGAAAAGCGAATTTCGGACGCCGAAAATAATCTATTTTTTAAACTGCAAATCTAATAATCGTATAGAATGACGAGTCTTTCGAAAATCGAATTTCGGATTCTGAAAATAATGTAATTTTATAACTGCAGATCATGAAATTGTATAGAATGACGCGTTATTTTAAAAACGAATTTTGGACGCCGAATATAACGTTATTTTTAAATGGCAATTCGATTAATCGTATAGAATAACGCGTCTTTTGAAAAGCGAATTTCGGACGCCGAAAATAATCTATTTTTTAAACTGCAAATCTAATAATCGTATAGAATGACGCGTCTTTCGAAAATCGAATTTCAGATTCTGAAAATAGTGTAATTTATAAACTGCAAATCTAATAATCGTATAGAATGACGAGTCTTTCGAAAATCGAATTTCGGATTCTGAAAATAATGTAATTTTATAACTGCAGATCATGAAATTGTATAGAATGACGCGTTATTTTAAAAACGAATTTTGGACGCCGAATATAACGTTATTTTTAAATGGCAATTCGATTAATCGTATAGAATAACGCGTCTTTTGAAAAGCGAATTTCGGACGCCGAATATAACGTTATTTTTAAATGGCAATTCGATTAATCGTATAGAATAACGCGTCTTTTGAAAAGCGAATTTCGGACGCCGAAAATAATCTATTTTTTAAACTGAAAATCTAATAATCGTATAGAATGACGCGTCTTTCGAAAATCGAATTTCAGATTCTGAAAATAGTGTAATTTATAAACTGCAAATCTAATAATCGTATAGAATGACGCGTCTTTTGAAAAGCGAATTTCGGATTCTGAAAATAATGTAATTTTATAACTGCAGATCATGAAATTGTATAGAATGACGCGTTATTTTAAAAACGAATTTTGGACGCCGAATATAACGTTATTTTTAAATGGCAATTCGATTAATCGTATAGAATAACGCGTCTTTTGAAAAGCGAATTTCGGACGCCGAAAATAATCTATTTTTTAAACTGCAAATCTAATAATCGTATAGAATGACGAGTCTTTCGAAAATCGAATTTCGGATTCTGAAAATAATGTAATTTTATAACTGCAGATCATGAAATTGTATAGAATGACGCGTTATTTTAAAAACGAATTTTGGACGCCGAATATAACGTTATTTTTAAATGGCAATTCGATTAATCGTATAGAATAACGCGTCTTTTGAAAAGCGAATTTCGGACGCCGAATATAACGTTATTTTTAAATGGCAATTCGATTAATCGTATAGAATAACGCGTCTTTTGAAAAGCGAATTTCGGACGCCGAAAATAATCTATTTTTTAAACTGCAAATCTAATAATCGTATAGAATGACGCGTCTTTCGAAAATCGAATTTCAGATTCTGAAAATAGTGTAATTTATAAACTGCAAATCTAATAATCGTATAGAATGACGAGTCTTTCGAAAATCGAATTTCGGATTCTGAAAATAATGTAATTTTATAACTGCAGATCATGAAATTGTATAGAATGACGCGTTATTTTAAAAACGAATTTTGGACGCCGAATATAACGTTATTTTTAAATGGCAATTCGATTAATCGTATAGAATAACGCGTCTTTTGAAAAGCGAATTTCGGACGCCGAATATAACGTTATTTTTAAATGGCAATTCGATTAATCGTATAGAATAACGCGTCTTTTGAAAAGCGAATTTCGGACGCCGAAAATAATCTATTTTTTAAACTGAAAATCTAATAATCGTATAGAATGACGCGTCTTTCGAAAATCGAATTTCAGATTCTGAAAATAGTGTAATTTATAAACTGCAAATCTAATAATCGTATAGAATGACGCGTCTTTTGAAAAGCGAATTTCGGATTCTGAAAATAATGTAATTTTATAACTGCAGATCATGAAATTGTATAGAATGACGCGTTATTTTAAAAACGAATTTTGGACGCCGAATATAACGTTATTTTTAAATGGCAATTCGATTAATCGTATAGAATAACGCGTCTTTTGAAAAGCGAATTTCGGACGCCGAAAATAATCTATTTTTTAAACTGCAAATCTAATAATCGTATAGAATGACGAGTCTTTCGAAAATCGAATTTCGGATTCTGAAAATAATGTAATTTTATAACTGCAGATCATGAAATTGTATAGAATGACGCGTTATTTTAAAAACGAATTTTGGACGCCGAATATAACGTTATTTTTAAATGGCAATTCGATTAATCGTATAGAATAACGCGTCTTTTGAAAAGCGAATTTCGGACGCCGAATATAACGTTATTTTTAAATGGCAATTCGATTAATCGTATAGAATAACGCGTCTTTTGAAAAGCGAATTTCGGACGCCGAAAATAATCTATTTTTTAAACTGCAAATCTAATAATCGTATAGAATGACGCGTCTTTCGAAAATCGAATTTCAGATTCTGAAAATAGTGTAATTTATAAACTGCAAATCTAATAATCGTATAGAATGACGAGTCTTTCGAAAATCGAATTTCGGATTCTGAAAATAATGTAATTTTATAACTGCAGATCATGAAATTGTATAGAATGACGCGTTATTTTAAAAACGAATTTTGGACGCCGAATATAACGTTATTTTTAAATGGCAATTCGATTAATCGTATAGAATAACGCGTCTTTTGAAAAGCGAATTTCGGACGCCGAATATAACGTTATTTTTAAATGGCAATTCGATTAATCGTATAGAATAACGCGTCTTTTGAAAAGCGAATTTCGGACGCCGAATATAACGTTATTTTTAAATGGCAATTCGATTAATCGTATAGAATAACGCGTCTTTTGAAAAGCGAATTTCGGACGCCGAAAATAATCTATTTTTTAAACTGAAAATCTAATAATCGTATAGAATGACGCGTCTTTCGAAAATCGAATTTCAGATTCTGAAAATAGTGTAATTTATAAACTGCAAATCGAATAATCTATAGCATGACGCGTCTTTTGAAAAGCGAATTTCGGACGCCGAAAATAATGTATTTTACAAACTGCAAATCGAATAACCGTATTTTATAACGCGTCCTTTGAAAAGCGAATTTCGGACGCCGAAAATAATGTTATTTTACAAACTGCAAATCGAATAATCGTATAGAATGACGCGTCTTTTGAAAAGCGAATTTCAGACTCTGTAAATAATGTGATTTTACATTGCAAATCGAATAATCGTATTTTATGACGCGTCTTCTGAAAAGCTAATTTCGGACGCCGAAAATAATGTAATTTTCAAACTGCAAATCGAATAATCGTATAGAATGCCGCGTCTTTTGAAAAGCGAATTTTGAACGCTGTAAATAATGTAATTTATATACTGCAAATCGAATAATCGTATGGAATGACGCGTCTTTTGAAAAGCTAATTTCGGACGCCGAAAATAATGTAATTTTCAAACTGGATATCGAATAATCGTATAGAATGACGCGTCTTTTGTAACGCGAACTTCGGACTCTGAAAATAATTTAATTTTTAAACGGCAAAGCGATTAATCGTATAGAATGTCGCGTCTATTGAAAAGCGAATGTGGGACGCTAAAAATAATGTGATTTTAAAACTGCAAATCTAATGCAAAAAAAAAACAAAAAAACGTGTCAGTCTATACGACTGACACGTTTTTTTTTTTTTTTAATGTTTTTTATAATTGTTTTATTAATATACTTTGGGGCTCTGAGAAAGTATATAACTCAATTATAGTTTATAGGTATTCCTGGGCCATTATGGATTGTGCATCCCTCTATTTTAACCGCGCCCCTACTGTAGCAAAGAACAAACAAGTTTGCAAAAAAAATGTATACTCTTCTGACGCACACGCATACACATCTTAAACTCTGATAAAGTGATGGACGAAACAAACAAAAACAAACAAAAGCAAACAAAAAAACATCTGTGGGGATAATTCTTAGTTTAAGCAGTACTAAATAAAATAAAAAATAATAAAAAAAAGAAAACCGTCGTACGAATCAATCGATAAATATCGTTATGTATTTTTTTTATTTCGTTTTTTTTTTTTTTTTTTTTCTCAGTCACATACGAACAAAAGCTCCTGTTTAAGTGCTTCCCACACTAGCAAGATGTAACACAAGGTATTTTAATGTACGTGTGTGCGGGGGAGGGATCAGCCCCCACTCACCCTCGGGAGGTGGGGGGGGGCATTCTTGAAGCGTGCGAAAATAGCCGTAAACAGACCCGTTGGCATTTCCCAGTAGGGGCGCCTCGAGCAATAAAACGACCCTCTCCCAAAAGAAAGGAGGGGATGCCTGGGAAGATATCGGCATATTACCGAAACTCATACACACAAAATGGTATTATTTGAGATAAAAGCAAAAAGTGTAGTATCTGTTCTGACCTGGCACGCTAGGAAGTAAGTGTAGTATCTGTTCCGATGGATACTGCACCCTATAGACGGGTGTCGTCTTGTCCTTCGGGGCTTGATTCCACCTGTCTGTCGGTTTGTCCTGTGCAGTTCTAGGAGGTCCACCCTCCCAGGCTTCGCCTCCCCTCTTTGGGGAGGAGTAAGTTTATTGCTTACTGCCTGAGGCGCCCCTACCGGGGAATGCCGACGGGGCTGCCCAGGCAATTTTTAATGGCCAGAGTGCTCACTTTCTCGGGCGCTGGCTTTTCAAACCCCACTTACTCGACCCAAGCTGTAGTCACATCTTACTTGTGGGAGTAAGATAAAACTGGCCTTGTGCCTAACTCCTGCAGAGGAGTAAATAAAGATACTAGACTTTATCTTTTCTGTCTTCTAGACAGTCTATTTTTATTTATTTTACACCCTAATACAGAGTGCTTCTTTTTGGGGAGCTGGATTTCTCCCACATTAAAAAACGATTGTGTGTCTAACTCTGCCCTCGCGAGGAGGCAAATAAACAGAGACAGTCTCCTAAAAGATTATGTATATTATATTATTTCGTCATGCTGATGGATTTTTATTTACTCCTCTCCAGGAGTTAGGCACAAGGCCAGTTTTATCTTACTCCCACAAGTAAGATGTGACCCAAGATCGGGTCGAGAAAGTGGGGTTTGAAAAGCCAGCGCTCGAGAGGTGAGCACTCTGGCCATTTAAAAATTGCCTGGGCAGCCCCGTCGGCATTCCCCGGTAGGGGCGCCTCAGACAGTAAGCAATAAACTTACTCCTCCCCAAAGAGGGGAGGCAAAGCCTGGGAGGGTGCACCTCCTAGAACTGCACAGGACAGGCGTGCAGTATCCATCGGAACAGATACTACACTTTGATCTTAGCCAAAGGGCCAAAAACGAGCCAAAGGATGGATTTTTATTTACTCCTCGCGGAGTTAGGCACAAGGCCAGTTTTATCTTACTCCCACAAGTAAGATGTGACCCAAGATCGGGTCGAGCAAGTGGGGTTAAAAGCCAGCGCAAAGGATGGATTACTTATTAATAATATTATTAGATAAAATAGAAAGTATCTACTTCATCACGGTCGCCGTATCTGAAATCGGAAATTACGAACGGGCATTAATAATTATCTTAAAAATCCCCAATTATACTTTAGGCCGAATTTTTGGTGCTTCTACAGATGGGGATACATATGAAAATCGCAGTTCCAACTAAATTAACCGGAAAACTCTTTGAAATACTTATGTATCAAGCAAAAAAATAGGTATGTACACCAAAAATTAGCAAAAACTATCGAGTAGAATTGTAATAAATAAAAATAAAAATCCGTTATATCGTTTAATCGGGTTCGGCCATTGATTCGAGCGAAAAACACGAAATTCAGGGGAGGTAACCCAGTCTGTCATATTAACACGTAATAAATCAATGGCAGTAATCAAAATATGATGAAACTGATTTTGATTTTTAATTAAAATTCTACTCGATCATTTTTCCTAATTTTTGATAAGGATACTTATTTAAATCTGCCGCGTAAGTATATAATACTGTTTTTTTTTGTTTTTTTTTTAAATATGGTATTGATAATTTAAAACTCACACTTCTTCGTAGAAGTACTGGATTTTTTATTTTTTTTATTTTTAATAATTTGTTTTCAACAATTTGTTTAATATTAACAACTAATAAAATCAAACTGATATTTTTAATAATTGGAATTTTTTGTATTTTTTTTTTTTTTTTAAATATGTTTAAATATAGTAACAAACAATTATCAACAAATAACTTCAAAATGTTTTGTTTTTTTAAATATATAAATGGATGCTAAAAAATAAAAAAAATTCCGGCAAAAGCTATGCGGCCTAAAATAATTCATGATTTTTTTTTTGGGGGGGGGGGGGGTTTAACACCGGTTCGCAGTTTTGTATTTCAGATATGGCGGCTCTACCGTAAAGTGGATACCTTCTATTTTACCTTATTATTATTATATAGGTGATGAATTGATCACTGGAACAGTCGAGGTACTTATGTGCCCGAAATGCGAAGAACTTTCTTTTTTAAATGTAGTTTACTAGTAGTAGTAGTATTAATAGTAGTACACACACACACACAAGTACAAACGTATAGAAAATAGTCAAGAATGTTAGTTACGTTAATGAAGAGCCGACAAGTCTCTATAAGGGAATCTGTCGAAATAGCAGTTGCCGCCCCCCCCCCTCTCGCCGCCAAGTACCCTTAGCGCCGCACCCTAACCTACGCACCATGGTTTCTTCTCCCTCCCACACGTTCTCTGATAACAAGAGAGATAGAGGAGGGGAGAGGGGGGGACAGAGAGGGAGAGAGAGATGTTCGTTGTTGTTGCAGAATCTCGCTCACTATTTAACTTTTATCTCTTAGTATTATTATTAATAATACTGGCTATTTAGTCGTTTCACAACCAAAATGGCGGACAATGAATCGGCTGCTTTTGTTTCTGATCCCTCCCCCCCCTCTGACCTCACAAATAAATAAGTAAACAACCCCAAATAAATTGTTTGGGACTAATTTCCACAGCTGTATTTCCTTTAAAATAATTTATGGTGATTTTTTAAATTAGTCCAAAACAATTTATTTTGGGTTTACTTACTCATTTGTGAGTTCGAAACAAAAAAAAAAAATCAGAAAAAAACAGCCGATTCATTGTCCGCCATTTTGGCTGGGAAACGACTTAATCGCCATAATACTAATAAATAGAAGTTAAATATTCTTTGTTTTTTTTTTGTTTTTTTTTTCATAGATGATGATTTAAAATTTGAAATTAAAATAAGCATCTTTCTTTTTTTGGGCATCGTAGTATCGATACTGTGTGTGATATTATCAGAACAATTCTAATATACGTCGTAATAAAAGTTCCATGCTCTCTCTCTCTCTCTCTCTCTCTCTCTCTCTCTGTAAGTACAACTACTACTACTACTACTACGCAATCTTATTATTCCTCCTACGAAATCAGCTGGTCCTCTTCCCTCCTACTTTTGTATTGTACACACACACACACATAAACCGGATGTTTTTCTGCCACACAAAACATGTCTGTGAACCATTTACGGAGGCCACATCAAAGATGGCCGCTACTAATTGACCAACTTTTCCATGAAAGAGAGAAACGCCGGCTTGCCTTCTGCCACACTCAACATGTCCGCCAATACGAAAAATAGCATGTTGATGTGTCCCCCTGTAGGACAAGACAGGCAGTTACAGTTCGAAACTGCAACGAGATACGATAGATTTGTATGCGTCGAATGATCTCTAGGTATCAAAATTGTAAGAAATGGCTTGAATATTGCGATGCCAAAAATTTTTTTCGTGCTTGTCAATTACGTCAGAGTACCGGCATACCATTGCCACATTCAACATGTCTGCCTTACTATAAGTGAAACGATCTACTTATCTTTTTTCTTTCTTTTTTTCTTTCTTTTTTTTTCTTTCATTTTCTATGCGCCTGCTCTGATGAGTACATTAGGGGCAGGTAACTCTAATATTATTATTTAAACATTTTTGTCACACGTTACACATTTTTTTAATAGTATTTGTTTTATTTGTTTATTTGTGATTTGATTTATTTTAATAAAGAAAAATGAATTACTATGAAAACAATCGGACAATACATTCAACTGGATCGGTTTAAAAATAAATTAATGAATTGACTTGTCTTCTTCGAATAATTCCACCCCCTCCCCTCCCTTTCCCCCTCTCACACACACACACACACGCGCGCGCTCGTGCGTAGTCTTCTAGTAGCTACGATTTTTTTTTTTTGATTTTTTTTACAATTAGGTCATTTTATTTAGCGAAACCTTTTTCCGATGCTCTGCTAATATTAAGTCATTTACTTTCAAATGTATTATAGAAATGGAAAATCTTTTAGACGACAGGGGCACTTAAGAAAACTCGTGTTTTCTTTCGATTTAACAGTATAAAATGAACCAGATACTTATGCCATTAAACTTTGATTTTAGTCAGAATTTACTTTTGTCGAAATGTGGTATAGTCCGGTTTAGTCGTAGGAGCCACCACCCCCCTCCCTGGCATTATCTCCACCGGGTTTATTGCTCGTCGTCTGAAGCGCCCTATATCGGGGAATGCTGATGTGTCCGTTATCGGTTATTTTTGTACACTTCTAGAATGCCTTCTCAGAGTGTGGTGGTGGTGGTGGGGGGGGGGTTCTAACACACACACACACACACATTAAACTGACTTTATGTCTAATCTCATTTCTAGGCCTTTTGACTAAGATCACAGTGTAGTATCTGTTCCGATAGATGCTACACTATTGTCCTGTGCATTTCTAGGAGGCCCATCCTCTTTGAGAAGAGATTAGTTTATTGCTAATCACCTGAGGCGCCCTACCGGGGAATGCCAACAGGGCTGCTCTGGCATTTTTTGTAGGTCAGATTATGCTAATCCTAGTGTGCTGGCTAACCACACCTGATCTTGTGTCTAGCTTCCTGGAGAGGATGTAAATAAAAAATACTTTGACCTTGTGTCTAACCTCCTCGAGGTAAATAACTTGGCCTTTTGGCTAAGAGCAAAGTGTAGCATCTGTTCTGGTACTTCACTTCATCTTTTTTGTTGTCTGTCACTGAAGGAGAACTCTTTTTAGACTGAGGCAATTTTAATTTTTTGTTCCAATTCTGAATGCCCCTATAGGTAGAGCTGGATTTTCTTCACATTAAAAACCAACTTTGTGTTTAACTCTGTCCTCGTGAAGAGGCAAATAAATAGAGACTTCATGCCTAACCCTACTACAGTTGGAAGGGGATAAAAGCCCAATTAAAAGCTTCAGAATATTTTTTTTTAATTTCAAAGGGTCACAATAAGTAAACACAAGTCGGCCATTTCAATCAATCATTAAAACATGTCTGGTATGTTTTTACTAGGCGTTCCTACAAAATTCGAAAATATGGTTCTTGTAAAGAATGGGCTTCAGTACTAACGTAGTCAGTCCCAAGTATCGACAGAGAATCCTGAGTCAGTTCTGGAAATGGCCGAAGCAGCTTACGATGTGAAAGCCGAAAAATGAAATATAAAAAGACAGACGACACTAAGCATGCAAAGCGTTAGTTAGGATTTTTTTTTAATTTAGCCTATCAAAAATAAATAAATAAATGAATAAATAAATGATAATAATAATAATGATAATAATAATAATAATAATAATAATAATAATAATAATAATAATGATAAACACAACCAGGATATTCAGCCAGGATATCCAAATGGAGTTTGGAATAGAAAAATGTGCACTGCTAGAGATCAAAAGAGGAAAACTGGAACAGACAGAAGGTATAGAACTCCCCAACCAAGAGGAGATGAGGGCGCTAGGAGAACAAGATAGTTACAAATACCTGGGAGTTCTGGAAGCAGACACAATCAAATATACAGAAATGAAAGAGAAGATTGGAAAAGAATATCTACGAAGAACAAGGAAACTCTTAGAAACTAAACTATATAGCAGAAACCTAGTAAAAGGGATAAACACATGGGCTGTATCACTAATAAGATACTCTGGACCATTCATAGGCTGGACCAAAGAAGAACTCAGGCACCTTGACCAAAGAACTAGAAAACTAATGACTATGCACAATGCACTGCACCCAAAAGACGACACGGACAGACTCTACGTGAAAAGAAATGAAGGAGGTAGAGGACTGGTAAGTATAGAAGACTGTGTGGAAGACACCAAAAAAGAGCTGGAGAAATATGTAACCCAGAACACGGAAAGACTGATCGCCACAGCAAGAGACACCAGCCCAACAAACAACCCCGGAAGCACTGAACCCAGAAACAAAAAGACAAGAAAGGAAAAGTGGGAAGAAAAACAACTACATGGACGCTTTATAAGACTCACAAGCGATGAAGCCAATGAAAACAGCTGGGCATGGCTAAGAAAAGGAAACCTGAACAGAGAAACGGAATCTCTGCTGACGGCCGCACAGAACAATGCGATTAGGACAAACTTTATTAAAGCAAAGATAGATAAAACCCAGGAAAACAGCAAATGCAGATTGTGTGGACAAAGAGACGAAACGATAAATCATATAATAAGTGAATGCAGCAAGCTAGCACAAAGGGAATACAAGAACAGACATGACAGCATGGGGAAAGAAGTACACCGGGAAATGTGCAAACAACTGAATTTCGAATATGCAAGAAAACGGTACAAACACAAACCAGAAACTGTACTAGAAAACGAAAAACACAAAATCATATGGGATATGAATGTACAAACAGACAAACCCATAACAGCAAGGAGACCGGATATGATAATAATCAACAAGAAAGAAAAATCCTGCAAAATCGTGGACTTTGCCGTTCCAGCAGACCACAGAGTGAAGATCAAAGAGACGGAAAAGAGAAGCAAATATACTGAACTTGCCAGAGAATTGAAAGGAATATGGAACATGAAGAAAGTCAGTATAACACCAATAATCATAGGAGCACTAGGAACAGTCCCCAAAAACATGGAGAAAAGACTAGGAGAAATAGGAATCAAAGGGATAACTGAGACCATACAAAGGACAGTAATGATCAAAACAGCTACAATCCTGAGAAATGTCCTCGAATGCGGAAACCAACCCACATAAGCAACGAATGGAGAACAAACACATGGAAGCACAAAACAACAGAACCGGGGAAAATACAACCGCACGAGAGAGGCGCAAGCATAGGCTGACGCCACGAAAATTATGGACAGAGGGTCGAGGAGGGAAAGCGCAAAACCAGACCTCCACTGGAAGAGCGCGGACAGCTCTGGGACCTTGGGAAGGCTTGTTGCCACTCGGGCCCCAGAGGGGACCAATGGCCCTTATCAGCGGGAAATCGTTGGTAGGTGGCTGTTGCGATTACCGCAAGGTCATCAGCGGTGATGAACGAAAAGAGGTGGAGCATACTGGAGGCCTGAGGAGACTTGTTGTCACTCAGACTCCAGGGAATACCACAGGTTGTCGGCAGTGGGTGACCACTGACGATGACCAGTGTGATAACTCCTAGTGAGTAAATAATAATAAAGTTGAAAAAACAAAGGAGAGAAAATGGCTTTCAAATCGTAAACTGTTTCGCCAATTCCCAAGACTGACGGGATTCTCTGTTGATACTAGGGACTGTCTCCGTAACTACTGAAATGCTCTGGATACTCATTCATTACAATTACCCTGTCGATTTCTGACGTGAATTAAAGTTTAAAAGAAACAGTCAAGTATTATGGTTCATATGTACTATCCAACCAGAAACGGTCAAGTATTATGGTTCACATGTGTTCTCTAACCTAAAAAAGTCAAGCATTATGGTTCATATGTGCTATCTATCAAAAAAATCAATTTTTATTGTTCATATATACACTCTAAACAAAAAAGTCAAGCATTATGGTTCATATGTGCTATCTATAAAAAAAAATCAATTCTTATTGTTCATATATACACTAAACAAAAAAGTCAAGCATTATGGTTCATATGTGCTATCTATCGAAAAAATCAATTCTTATTGTTCATATATACACTCTAAACAAAAAAGTCAAGCATTATGGTTCATATGTGCTATCTATTTATCAAAAAAATCAATTCTTATTGTTCATATATACACTCTAAACAAAAAAGTCAAGCATTATGGTTCATATGTGCTATCTAACTAAAAAAGTCAAATATTATGGATAGTGAGTGTTGAAGAGCACTGGAAGAGGCTCAAGGATGGATTGAATTATGCAGCGACGGAGGTGTGTGGAGTGTCATCCAAGCACAATTGGAGGAAACAAAGCTGGTGGTGGAATGAGATTGTTGATCAAGCTGTTAGAGAGAAGAGGCGATGTTACAGAGCATGGAAAACAGGAGGTAGTAGGGAAGCATACAATGGAGCCAAGCGTGCTGCTAAAGCTGCTGTACACCACGCTAAGTCAGAGGCCGATAAAGAGATTTTTCTCAAAATAAATCCCAAGTCAAGTGACATTTACAAGCTCGCAAAACAGATGCGCCATGACAATCAAGATGTCTTGGGTGAAAAACCTATAAGGAACGACTCTGGTGAACTCTCATTGGATGATGAAGCGAAAAAACAGTCATGGAAACAGCACTACGAACGCTTGCTGAACGTTGAATTTCCATGGAATCCTGATGAGCTGACTTATAAACCTCCTATAGAAGGTCCTAGTACCCCCATTACCCAGGAGATGATCACTGAAGCAATCCGTAAAATGGGAGCTTATAAAGCAGCTGGGCCATCTGGTATAGTTGCTGAGATGCTCAAAGCAACCGGTGAACTAGGGGCCGGTTTGGTGTGTGAACTTATTGAAGCCATCATCAGAGAAGGATGCATACCTAAGGAATGGGAAGACAGCATTATAGTAAGTCTGTTCAAAAGTAAAGGCGATGCATTAAACAGAGGTAACTACCGTGGACTCAAGCTCATTGATCAGGTCATGAAAGTCCTGGAAAGAGTTGTTGAACAGCTGATCAGATAACAAATACAGATTGCTGATATGCAATCTGGCTTCATGCCCGGTAGGAGCAGCACAGATGCCATTTTCATCATACGCCAAGTTATGGAGAAACATCTAGCAGCAAACAAACCACTGTACATGGCATTTGTAGATTTGGAGAAAGCTTTTGACCGTGTCCTCAGAAGGGTCATCTGGTGGGCCCTGCGAAAGCTGGGTGTTACTGAGTGGTTGGTTCAGGTGATAACGTCTATGTACACCAATGTACGTAGTCGGGTACGAGTCGGTAACAGCTACAGCGACGAATTGTAGGTTAGAGTAGGCGTTCATCAGGGATCTGTCTTAAGTCCCCTTCTATTCATCATTGTACTCGAGGCTCTATCACTAGAATTCCATACTGGCTACCCGTGGGAGCTGCTATATGCCGATGACCTAGCGATCATTGATACTTCATTTCAGTCACTCAAGGAACGTCTGGATAGATGGAAGAGTAGCATGGAGGAGAAAGGTCTCAGAGTCAACATGGGTAAAACTAAGGTCATGATCGCAGGTCCAAACCTCAGCTTACTACAGAAAACAGGAAAATACCCGTGTGCTGTATGTCTGAAAGGAACTGGCAGCAACTCAATCATCTGCACTCACTGTTCAGGTTGGGTCCACAAAAGGTGCAGTGGCATAAAGGGCTCTCTCAAAGCAGATCCTCACTTTAGGTGCTTTCGTTGCACCGGCATGGCAAGACCAATAGATGGCAGACCACTGACGGAGATGGATACTGGTGACAACAAGCTGGAAGTAGTGACAGACTTTTGTTATCTTGGAGATGTGCTGTCATCGGGTGGAGGCTATGAACTCGCGGCAGCTACATCTTGCAAGTGTGCCTGGAAAAAGTTTAGAGAGATGCTACCAATCCTGACAAACAAACACCTGCCAACAACTACGAGAGGGCGTGTATACTCCTCATGTGTCAGGTGTGCTGTTGTATGGCTCAGAAACTTAGGCTGTCTCTGCTAGCATACTAAGGAAGCTGCGCCGTAATGACAGGGCAATGGTCAGATGGATCTGTTTGGTGAGGCCTGAACAGTACGTTTCTTTTGAATCCCTGCTCTCACAGGTCGACTTGAAAAGCCTTGTGGACATCATGCGGAAGAACAGACTGCGTTGGTTGGATCACATTGAGCGTAGCGATGGCTGGATTGCTAAAGTCCGACAGTTGAATGTGCCAGCAGAGAACATCACCACTGGCAGACCCAAGTTGACTTGGGAGAACGTAGTCAAACGTGATAGGAAGGCCATGGGTATGGATTCCATCAAGCCTTGCCAAAGACAGGAGTGGAGAAGAAGACTTAGATTTCGAGACTAGACAATCAGGCCCCACCCTCATCAGAGGATTAATTGTTGCCTGATTCAACAAATAAACCGGTTGTTGTTGTTGTTGTTGATGATGATGATGATGATGATGATGATGATGATGATGATGATGATGATGATGATGATGATGATATACACTCGAAACAAAAAAGTCGAGTATTACGGTTCATATGTGCTATCTATCAATCTATCAAAAAAATCAATTCTTATTGTTCATATATACACTCTAAAAAAAAGTCAAGCATTATGGTTCATATGTGCTATCTATCTATCAAAAAATCAATTCTTATTGTTCATATATACACTCTAAACAAAAAAGTCAAGCATTATGGTTCATATGTGCTATCTATCCATCAAAAAATCAATTCTTATTGTTCATATATACACTCTAACCAAAAAAGTCAAGCATTATGGTTTATATGTGTTATCTATCTATCGAAAAAAATCAATTCGTATTGTTCATATATACACTCTAAACAAAAAAGTCAAGCATTATGGTTCATATGTGCTATCTAACTAAAAAAGTCAAATATTATGGTTCATATCTGCTCTTTAACTACAAAAATCAAGTATTATGGTTCATATACGCACTCTAAGCAAAGAAAGACAACTTTTATAATACATATGTGTACTCTAACAAGAACGGTCAAGTATTATGGTTAATATGTGCTCTCTAACCAAAAAGGTAAAGTATTATGGTTCATATGTACATTCACAAAAAAAGTCGAGTATTATGGTTCATATGTGTCCTCTAACCAAAAAATAGTAAAGTATTATGGTTCATAAGTGCTTTCTAACCAAAATAAAGACAAGTATCATTGTTCATATGTGCTCTCTAACAACAAACTCTCAAGTATTATGGTTCCTATGTTAACTAACCAAAAGAGATCAAGTATTATGGTTCATATGTGCTATCTATCTATAAAAAAATCAATTCGTATTGTTCATATATACACTCTAAACAAAAAAGTCAAGTATTATGGTTCATATGTGCTATCTATCTAACGAAAAAATCAATTCTAATTGTTCATATATACACTCTAAACAAAAAAGTCAAGCATTATGGTTCATATGTGCTATCTATCTATCGAAAAATACATTCTTATTGTTTATATATACACTCTAAACAAAAAAGTCAAGCATTATGGTTCATATGTGCTATCTATCTATCAAAAAAATCAATTCTTATTGTTCATATATACACTCTAAACAAAAAAGTCAAGCATTATGGTTCATATGTGCTATCTATCTATCAAAAAATCAATTCTTATTGTTCATATATACACTCTAAACAAAAAAGTAAAGCATTATAGTTCATATGTGTTATCTATCTATCGAAAAAATCAATTCGTATTTTTCATATATACACTCTAAACAAAAAAGTCAAGAATTAGGGTTCATATGATCTATCTAACTAAAAAAATTCAAATATTATGGTTCATGTGTGCTTTTTAACTACAAAAATCAAGTATTATGGTTCATATACGCACTCTAAGCACAGAAAGACAGCTTTTATAATACATATGTGTACTCTAACAAGAACGGTCAAGTATTATGGTTAATATGTGCTCTCTAACCAAAAAAGGTAAAGTATTATGGTGTATATGTACATTCACAAAAAAAGGCGAGTATTATGGTTCATATGTGTGCTCTAACAAAAAAATCGTAAAGTATTATGGTTCATATGTGCTTTCTAACCAAAAAAAAGATCAAGTATTATTGTTCATATGTGTGCTCTAATAAAAAAGATCAAGTATTATGGTTCATATGTGTGCTCTAATAAAAAAAGATCAAGTATTATGGTTCATATGTGTGCTCTAATAAAAAAAGATCAAGTATTATGGTTCATATGTCTGCTCTAATAAAAAAAAGATCAAGTATTATGGTTCATATGTGTGCTCTTATAAAAAAAGATAAAGTATTATGGTTCATATGTGTGCTCTAATAAAAAAAGATCAAGTATTATGGTTCATATGTGTGCTCTAATAAAAAAAGATCAAGTATTATGGTTCATATGTGTGCTCTAATAAAAAAAGATCAAGTATTATGGTTCATATGTGTGCTCTTATAAAAAAAGATCAAGTATTATGGTTCATATGTGTGCTCTAATAAAAAAAGCTCAAGTATTATGGTTCATATGTGTGCTCTAATAAAAAAAGATCAAGTAGTATTGTTCATATGTGTGCTCTAATAAAAAAGATCAAGTATTATGGTTCATATGTGTGCTCTTATAAAAAAAGATCAAGTATTATGGTTCATATGTGTGCTCTAATAAAAAAGATCAAGTATTATGATTCATATGTGTGCTCTAATAAAAAAGATGTAGTATTATGGTTCATATGTGTGCTCTAATAAAAAAAGATCAAGTATTATGGTTCATATGTGTGCTCTAATAAAAAAAGATCAAGTATTATAGTTCATATGTGTGCTCTAATAAAAAAAGATCAAGTATTATGGTTCATATGTGTGCTCTAATAAAAAAAGATCAAGTATTATGGTTCATATGTGTGCTCTAATAAAAAAAGATCAAGTATTATGGTTCATATGTGTGCTCTAATAAAAAAGATCAAGTATTATGGTTCATATGTGTGCTCTTATAAAAAAGATCAAGTATTATGGTTCATATGTGTGCTCTAATAAAAAAGATCAAGTATTATGGTTCATATGTGTGCTCTAATAAAAAAAGATCAAGTATTATGGTTCATATGTGTGCTCTAATAAAAAAAGATAAAGTATTATGGTTCATATGTGTGCTCTAATAAAAAAAGATCAGGTATTATGGTTCATATGTGTGCTCTAATAAAAAAGATCAAGTATTATGGTTCATATGTGTGCTCTAATAAAAAAGATCAAGTATTATGGTTCATATGTGTGCTCTAATAAAAAAAGATCAAGTATTATGGTTCATATGTGTGCTCTAATAAAAAAAGATCAAGTATTATGGTTCATATGTGTGCTCTAATAAAAAAAGATCAAGTATTATGGTTCATATGTGTGCTCTAATAAAAAAGATCAAGTATTATGGTTTATATGTGTGCTCTAATAAAAAAGATCAAGTATTATGGTTCATATGTGTGCTCTAATAAAAAAAAGAGCAAGTATTATGGTTCATATGTGTGCTCTAATAAAAAAGATCAAGTATTATGGTTCATATTTGTGCTCTAATAAAAAAGATAAAGTATTATGGTTCATATGTGTGCTCTAATAAAAAAAGATCAAGTATTATAGTTCATATGTGTGCTCTTATAAAAAAAAGAGCAAGTATTATAGTTCATATGTGTGCTCTAATAAAAAAGATCAAGTATTATGGTTCATATGTGTGCTCTAATAAAAAGATCAAGTATTATGGTTCATATGTGTGCTCTAATAAAAAAAATCAAGTAGTATGGTTCATATGTGTGCTCTTATAAAAAAAGAGCAAGTATTATAGTTCATATGTGTGCTCTAATAAAAAAAGATCAAGTATTATGGTTCATATGTCTGCTCTAATAAAAAAGATCAAGTATTATGATTCATATGTGTGCTCTAATAAAAAAAAGATCAAGTATTATGGTTCATATGTGTGCTCTAATAAAAAGATCAAGTATTATGGTTCATATGTGTGCTCTAATAAAAAAAGATCAAGTATTATGGTTCAAATGTGTGCTCTAATAAAAAAAAGTTAAGTATTTTGGTTCATATGTGTGCTCTAATAAGAAAGATCAAGTATTATGGTTCATATGTGTGCTCTAATAAAAAAAGATCAAGTATTATGGTTCATATGTGTGCTCTAATAAAAAAAGATCAAGTATTATGATTCATATGTGTGCTCTAATAAAAAGAATCAAGTATTATGGTTCATATGTGTGCTCTAATAAAAAAAGATCAAGTATTATGGTTCATATGTGTGGTCTAATAAAAAAAAGAGCAAGTATTATGGTTCATATGTGTGCTCTAATAAAAAAAGATCAAGTATTATGGTTCATATGTGTGCTCTAATAAAAAAGATCAAGTATTATGGTTCATATGTGTGCTCTAATAAAAAAGATCAAGTATTATGGTTCATATGTGTGCTCTTATAAAAAAAGAGCAAGTATTATGGTTCATATGTGTGCTCTAATAAAAAAAAGATCAAGTATTATGGTTCATATGTGTGCTCTAATAAAAAAGATCAAGTATTATGGTTCATATGTGTGCTCTAATAAAAAAGATCAAGTATTATGGTTCATATGTGTGCTTTAATAAAAAAGATCAAGTATTATGGTTCATATGTGTGCTCTAATAAAAAAGATCAAGTATTATGGTTCATATGTGTGCTCTAATAAAAAAGATCAAGTATTATGGTTCATATGTGTGCTCTAATAAAAAAAGATCAAGTATTATGGTTCATATGTGTGCTCTAATAAAAAGAGATCAAGTATTATGGTTCATATGTGTGCTCTAATAAAAAAAGATCAAGTATTATGGTTCATATGTGTGCTCTAATAAAAATAGATCAAGTATTATGGTTCATATGTGTGCTCTAATAAAAAAAAGATCAAGTATTATGGTTCATATGTGTGCTCTAATAAAAAAAGATCAAGTATTATGGTTCATATGTGTGCTCTAATAAAAAAGATCAAGTATTATGGTTCATATGTGTTCTCTTATAAAAAAGATCAAGTATTATGGTTCATATGGGTGCTCTAATAAAAAAAGATCAAGTATTATGGTTCATATGTGTGCTCTACTAAAAATAGATCAAGTATTATGGTTCATATGTGTGCTCTAATAAAAAAGATCAAGTATTATGGTTCATATGTGTGCTCTAATAAAAAAAGATCAAGTATTATGGTTCATATGTGTGCTCTAATAAAAAAAGATCAAGTATTATGGTTCATATGTGTGCTCTAATAAAAAAAGATCAAGTATTATGGTTCATGTGTGTGCTCTAATAAAAAAAGATGAAGTATTATGGTTCATATGTGTGCTCTAATAAAAAAAGATCAAGTATTATGGTTCATATGTGTGCTCTAATAAAAAAAGATCAAGTATTATGGTTCATATGTGTGCTCTAATAAAAAAGATCAAGTATTATGGTTCATATGTGTGCTCAAATAAAAAAGATCAAGTATTATGGTTCATATGTTTGCTCTAATAAAAAAAGATAAAGTATTATGGTTCATATGTGTGCTCTAATAAAAAAAGATCAAGTATTATGGTTCATATGTGTGCTCTAATAAAAAGATCAAGTATTATGGTTCATATGTGTGCTCTAATAAAAAAGATCAAGTATTATGGTTCATATGTGTGCTCTAATAAAAAAAAGAGCAAGTATTATGGTTCATATGTGTGCTCTAATAAAAAAGATCAAGTATTATGGTTCATATGTGTGCTCTAATAAAAAAAGATCAAGTATTATGGTTCATATGTCTGCTCTAATAAAAAAGATCAAGTATTATGATTCATATGTGTGCTCTAATAAAAAAAAGATCAAGTATTATGGTTCATATGTGTGCTCTAATAAAAAGATCAAGTATTATGGTTCATATGTGTGCTCTAATAAAAAAAGATAAAGTATTATGGTTCAAATGTGTGCTCTAATAAAAAAAAGTTAAGTATTTTGGTTCATATGTGTGCTCTAATAAGAAAGATCAAGTATTATGGTTCATATGTGTGCTCTAATAAAAAAAGATCAAGTATTATGGTTCATATGTGTGCTCTAATAAAAAAAGATCAAGTATTATGATTCATATGTGTGCTCTAATAAAAAGAATCAAGTATTATGGTTCATATGTGTGCTCTAATAAAAAAAGATCAAGTATTATGGTTCATATGTGTGGTCTAATAAAAAAAAGAGCAAGTATTATGGTTCATATGTGTGCTCTAATAAAAAAAGATCAAGTATTATGGTTCATATGTGTGCTCTAATAAAAAAGATCAAGTATTATGGTTCATATGTGTGCTCTAATAAAAAAGATCAAGTATTATGGTTCATATGTGTGCTCTTATAAAAAAAGAGCAAGTATTATGGTTCATATGTGTGCTCTAATAAAAAAAAGATCAAGTATTATGGTTCATATGTGTGCTCTAATAAAAAAGATCAAGTATTATGGTTCATATGTGTGCTCTAATAAAAAAGATCAAGTATTATGGTTCATATGTGTGCTTTAATAAAAAAGATCAAGTATTATGGTTCATATGTGTGCTCTAATAAAAAAGATCAAGTATTATGGTTCATATGTGTGCTCTAATAAAAAAGATCAAGTATTATGGTTCATATGTGTGCTCTAATAAAAAAAGATCAAGTATTATGGTTCATATGTGTGCTCTAATAAAAAGAGATCAAGTATTATGGTTCATATGTGTGCTCTAATAAAAAAAGATCAAGTATTATGGTTCATATGTGTGCTCTAATAAAAATAGATCAAGTATTATGGTTCATATGTGTGCTCTAATAAAAAAAAGATCAAGTATTATGGTTCATATGTGTGCTCTAATAAAAAAAGATCAAGTATTATGGTTCATATGTGTGCTCTAATAAAAAAGATCAAGTATTATGGTTCATATGTGTGCTCTTATAAAAAAGATCAAGTATTATGGTTCATATGGGTGCTCTAATAAAAAAAGATCAAGTATTATGGTTCATATGTGTGCTCTACTAAAAATAGATCAAGTATTATGGTTCATATGTGTGCTCTAATAAAAAAGATCAAGTATTATGGTTCATATGTGTGCTCTAATAAAAAAAGATCAAGTATTATGGTTCATATGTGTGCTCTAATAAAAAAGATCAAGTATTATGGTTCATATGTGTGCTCTAATAAAAAAAGATCAAGTATTATGGTTCATGTGTGTGCTCTAATAAAAAAAGATGAAGTATTATGGTTCATATGTGTGCTCTAATAAAAAAAGATCAAGTATTATGGTTCATATGTGTGCTCTAATAAAAAAAGATCAAGTATTATGGTTCATATGTGTGCTCTAATAAAAAAGATCAAGTATTATGGTTCATATGTGTGCTCAAATAAAAAAGATCAAGTATTATGGTTCATATGTTTGCTCTAATAAAAAAAGATCAAGTATTATGGTTCATATGTGTGCTCTAATAAAAAAAGATCAAGTATTATGGTTCATATGTGTGCTCTAATAAAAAGATCAAGTATTATGGTTCATATGTGTGCTCTAATAAAAAAGATCAAGTATTATGGTTCATATGTGTGCTCTAATAAAAAAAAGAGCAAGTATTATGGTTCATATGTGTGCTCTAATAAAAAAGATCAAGTATTATGGTTCATATGTGTGCTCTAATAAAAAAAGATCAAGTATTATGGTTCATATGTGTGCTCTAATAAAAAAGATCAAGTATTATGGTTTATATGTGTGCTCTAATAAAAAAAGATCAAGTATTATGGTTCATATGTGTGCTCTAATAAAAAAAGAGCAAGTATTATGGTTCATATGTGTGCTCTAATTAAAAAAGATCAAGTATTATGGTTCATATGTGTGCTCTAATAAAAAAGATCAAGTATTATGGTTCATATGTGTGCTCTAATAAAAAAGATAAAGTATTATGGTTCATATGTGTGCTCTAATAAAAAAAGATCAAGTATTATAGTTCATATGTGTGCTCTTATAAAAAAAAGAGCAAGTATTATAGTTCATATGTGTGCTCTAATAAAAAAGATCAAGTATTATGGTTCATATGTGTGCTCTAATTAAAAGATCAAGTATTATGGTTCATATGTGTGCTCTAATAAAAAAAATCAAGTATTATGGTTCATATATGTGCCATAATAAAAAAGATCAAGTATTATGGTTCATATGTGTGCTCTAATAAAAAAAGAGCAAGTATTATAGTTCATATGTGTGCTCTAATAAAAAAGATCAAGTATTATGGTTCATATGTCTGCTCTAATAAAAAAGATCAAGTATTATGATTCATATGTGTGCTCTAATAAAAAAAAGATCAACTATTATGGTTCATATGTGTGCTCTAATAAAAAAGATCAAGTATTATGGTTCATATGTGTGCTCTTATAAAAAAAGAGCAAGTATTATGGTTCATATGTGTGCTCTAATAAAAAAAAGATCAAGTATTATGGTTCATATGTGTGCTCTAATAAAAAAGATCAAGTATTATGGTTCATATGTGTGCTCTAATAAAAAAAGATCAAGTATTATGGTTCATATGTGTGCTCTAATAAAAAAGATCAAGTATTATGGTTCATATGTGTGCTCTAATAAAAAAGATCAAGTATTATGGTTCATATGTGTGCTCTAATAAAAAAAGATCAAGTATTATGGTTCATATGTGTGCTCTAATAAAAAAAGATCAAGTATTATGGTTCATATGTGTGCTCTAATAAAAAAAGATCAAGTATTATGGTTCATATGTGTGCTCTAATAAAAAAAGATCAAGTATTATGGTTCATATGTGTGCTCTAATAAAAATAGATCAAGTATTATGGTTCATATGTGTGCTCTAATAAAAAAAGATCAAGTATTATGGTACATATGTGTGCTCTAATAAAAAAGATCAAGTATTATGGTTCATATGTGTGCTCTTATAAAAAAGATCAAGTATTATGGTTCATATGGGTGCTCTAATAAAAAAAGATCAAGTATTATGGTTCATATGTGTGCTCTAATAAAAAAAGATCAAGTATTATTGTTCATATGTGTGCTCTAATAAAAAAGATCAAGTATTATGGTTCATATGTGTGCTCTAATAAAAAAAGATCAAGTATTATGGTTCATATGTGTGCTCTAATAAAAAAAGATCAAGTATTATGGTTCATATGTGTGCTCTAATAAAAAAAGATCAAGTATTATGGTTCATGTGTGTGCTCTAATAAAAAAAGATCAAGTATTATGGTTCATGTGTGTGCTCTAATAAAAAAAGATGAAGTATTATGGTTCATATGTGTGCTCTAATAAAAAAAGATCAAGTATTATCGTTCATATGTGTGCTCTAATAAAAAAAGATCAAGTATTATGGTTCATATGTGTGCTCTAATAAAAAGATCAAGTATTATGGTTCATATGTGTGCTCTAATAAAAAGATCAAGTATTATGGTTCATATGTGTGCTCTAATAAAAAAAGATCAAGTATTATGGTTCATATGTGTGCTCTAATAAAAAAAGATCAAGTATTATGGTTCATATGTGTGCTCTAATAAAAAAAGATCAAGTATTATGGTTCATATGTGTGCTCTAATAAAAAAAGATCAAGTATTATGGTTCATATGTGTGCTCTAATAAAAAAAGATCAAGTATTATGGTTCATATGTGTGCTCTAATAAAAAAAGATCAAGTATTATGGTTCATATGTGTGCTCAAATAAAAAAGATCAAGTATTATGGTTCATATGTGTGCTTTAATAAAAAGATCAAGTATTATGGTTCATATGTGTGCTCTAATAAAAAAATCAAGTATTATGGTTCATATGTGTGCTCTAATAAAAAGATCAAGTATTATGGTTCATATGTGTGCTCTAATAAAAAAAGATCAAGTATTATGGTTCATATGTGTGCTCTAATAAAAAAGATCAAGTATTATGGTTCATATGTGTGCTCTAATAAAAAAGATCAAGTATTATGGTTCATATGTGTGCTCTAATAAAAAAGATCAAGTATTATAGTTCATATGTGTGCTCTAATAAAAAAAGATCAAGTATTATGGTTCATATGTGTGCTCTAATAAAAAAAGATCAAGTATTATGGTTCATATGTGTGCTCTAATAAAAAAAGATCAAGTATTATGGTTCATATGTGTGCTCTAATAAAAATAGATCAAGTATTATGGTTCATATGTGTGCTCTAATAAAAAAAGATCAAGTATTATGGTTCATATGTGTGCTCTAATAAAAAAAGATCAAGTATTATAGTGCATATGTGTGCTCTAATAAAAAAGATCAAGTATTATGGTTCATATGTGTGCTCTTATAAAAAAGATCAAGTATTATGGTTCATATGGGTGCTCTAATAAAAAAAGATCAAGTATTATGGTTCATATGTGTGCTCTAATAAAAAAAGATCAAGTATTATTGTTCATATGTGTGCTCTAATAAAAAAGATCAAGTATTATGGTTCATATGTGTGCTCTAATAAAAAAAGATCAAGTATTATGGTTCATATGTGTGCTCTAATAAAAAAAGATCAAGTATTATGGTTCATATGTGTGCTCTAATAAAAAAGATCAAGTATTATGGTTCATATGTGTGCTCTAATAAAAAAAGATAAAGTATTATGGTTCATATGTGTGCTCTAATAAAAAAGATCAAGTATTATTGTTTATATGTGTGCTCTAATAAAAAGATCAAGTATTATGGTTCATATGTGTGCTCTAATAAAAAAGATCAAGTATTATGGTTCATATGTGTGCTCTAATAAAAAAAGATAAAGTATTATGGTTCATATGTGTGCTCTAATAAAAAAGATCAAGTATTATGGTTCATATGTGTGCTCTAATAAAAAAAGATAAAGTATTATGGTTCATATGTGTGCTCTAATAAAAAAATCAAGTATTATGGTTCATATGTGTGCTCTAATAAAAAGATCAAGTATTATGGTTCATATGTGTGCTCTAATAAAAAAAGATCAAGTATTATGGTTCATATGTGTGCTCTAATAAAAAAAGATCAAGTATTATGGTTCATATGTGTGCTCTAATAAAAAAGATCAAGTATTATGGTTCATATGTGTGCTCAAATAAAAAAAGATAAAGTATTATGGTTCATATGTTTGCTCTAATAAAAAAAGATAAAGTATTATGGTTCATATGTGTGCTCTAATAAAAAAGATCAAGTATTATGGTTCATATGTGTGCTCTAATAAAAAAGATCAAGTATTATGGTTCATATGTGTGCTCTAATAAAAAAAGATAAAGTATTATGGTTCATATGTGTGCTCTAATAAAAAAATTAAGTATTATGGTTCATATGTGTGCTCTAATAAAAAGATCAAGTATTATGGTTCATATGTGTGCTCTAATAAAAAAAGATCAAGTATTATGGTTCATATGTGTGCTCTAATAAAAAAAGATCAAGTATTATGGTTCATATGTGTGCTCTAATAAAAAAAGATCAAGTATTATGGTTCATATGTGTGCTCTAATAAAAAAAGATCAAGTATTATGGTTCATATGTGTGCTCTAATAAAAAAAGATCAAGTATTATGGTTCATATGTGTGCTCTAATAAAAAAAGATCAAGTATTATGGTGTATATGTGTGCTTTAATAAAAAAAGATCAAGTATTATAGTTCATATGTGCATGCTAACCAAAAAAAAAGACAAGTATCATGGTTTTCTTGGTCTATAATTGATCATCTCCAAGTTTTAGGATTGTAAAAAATGACGCAGTCTTTATTCCGAACCTCCAATGATAGTATTAAAATTACATTTAAGTAGATTAATTACTAGAAAAATAATTATTAATTGAATAATGAGGCTAAATCCAAGATAATCGGTAGGGTTAAACAAAAATCTACTACAAATGAGGCACTCTCTATTTCGAATATCCATTGCAATATATATATATATATATATATATGATCAGTTTTATCTACACAGACATGTACAAAATCTGTGACACTGGCATGTCGATGTTATCGATCAACAGTTATTATAAACTGAGATCTCATCAGACAGAGTTAGAATCCGATCTTTACCTCAGATTTAGTTTCTCCAAAATTCAACGGATTTTACAATTTTTAGACGCCAATCTTTCTTGGATTTATCGCTTTTGAACCGGTTGCTACAATTTTCATGACGCTTTCAACGCTAAACTTTTTCATATATTTTCAACCTCTTCTCTTTGCATTGGACATTTTCTACACATTCTATATTTGTAGCTATCTGATATTATCTTCATATCTTTTCAAATTACGACTTTTGGTAATTCCCTCACCAACTTATCTCTCTGTATTCGTCTGATGATCAGAATCCAGTTTTTGAAAAGCCATGGCTTAAGGAAGGAAATATAAATCTTTTATTTGAAAACACCTTGTTTTGAGCAACTGAGGACATAATAGATTTTTTATTTTTACAATCTTTATTCTCATCTTTTACTTTTCTATAAAATTGCTCTATCTCATATATCGAGCATCAATTCTTTCATGATAGGTTCTAATTTAAAGATATACATTATATCTTTATTTTCTTGTTCTTTGCTTTATTTATATATATATATATATATATATATATATATATATATATATATATACACACGTGTGTGTATATATATATACACATGTGTGTGTGTATGTATATATATATGTATATATATATATATATATATATACACGTGTGTGTATATATATATGTATATATATATATATACACGTGTGTGTATATATATATATATGTATATATATATATACACGTGTGTGTATATATATATGTGTATATATATATATATATACACGTGTGTGTATATATATATATGTATATATATATATATACACGTGTGTGTATATATATATTTCTATAGATAATTGCTCTATTTTGTATATCGAGCATCAATTCTTTCATTATAGGTTCTAATTTAAAGGTATACATTTTTTTTTTTGCCCACAATGACCCACAGTGTGGTGTAGGTGTTTTTCAAAATTTTTTAATTTGAGAAATTTTATTGATGATCTTGAGGGGTAGCAGAGTTGATATTGATATAATAATGTTGGTTGGCTCACCTGCAGAGAAACAAGTTGTAAATATACATCTCACAGGAATGTTATGTTTTTTTGAAAATGTGAAAAAATAAAAATTGAAAATAAAAACCATGGCTATTGGAATATAAAATGAACTTGTCTTATTTATATATGCTCTGTTGTTACTGGTTGACAATAATCGAGCTGAATTGTTTTTTTGAAGAGAATACTAATTAAAAGGTACTGATAATATATGCTAATACATATATTGTCATAATCCATATATATATATATATATATATATATATATATATATATATATATATATATATATAGCATTATATAAAGTGAAATAATAAAATAAGGTGCAAATCAAATTTTATTACAGTTCAATGTTCAGGCAAAGTACCTTAAAGTCCTTAACTCATGAGTTTTCAAAGAAAATTATTCTCCTCAGAGGACCATTACCGCAATGACATTACTGCAGATAATGAAATTAAACTTTGAAAATATATAAACATATATATAAAAATAGA